>BJBW01000412.1:98329-191683 GCA_004320125.1 Scolopax mira
ACTGAGAAGAGTTTGGCTCCCTCCTCCTTCAACCCACCTGGTGACTATATATAGTAAAGTTATATACTGCTGAGTAGCCTGAGAAAATAGGAGGAGATGCTTGATATTGGAGGTTTTTTGCTGCCTTTCTCTTTAGGTACTCTGGAGGAATAGACTTTTTTTAAAGGTCCTTTAGTCAACCAGGAAGCATTTCTTCCTCTCTCCAAAGATTCTTCATTTTTAAAACCTTCAATTTTGGGCTGGATTCACTCTCACAAGCTTGAGCATAGTGTTAAAGAAATGAAAGGATCTTGTTGATATTGTCACTCCCCAATGAATTTCTTTCTGTGAAGTGAATGATCTTAAACATTGCAAATGGCATTTGTGCCCAACTTCATGTTAGCTTCAGATAGCAATCCTTATGCCCAGCATAAGGGAGGGATGACACTAGTGTTGAACAAACCTTAACCGCCCAAAAATCATCAGAGAGAGAGCCTTTCTTTCTTGGTAAAAGAATAATGATTCTGGGTTAAGAAGTGCTGGCAGACCTCCTGGAGATGCATCTCTGTCCTTGTATCACAGAGTGAAACAGGCTCCTATTGTCAAGCACAGAAGAGAAAATACAGGACTCTGTATTTTCCTGGTCTTTCTCCGTTTGTTATGTTCTGCCTTCAGCCTCCTGCTAGAGGGATATTTCTAACTTAGTTGACTGAGAAGCATCTCTAAGAGTTTAATGCCTTTCTTAAAGACAGATGATATTTACATAGTCCTTGCTTGGCTCATTCCTGTGGGGTTGGATAGAGAAGCCACAGGAACATATACGGGGCTGTATTATCAACGTACTGATGATACCCAGCATTTGTCTCCTTTATTGATAGGTCTCAAATCCCAATACATCTCTGCATTGAGAACTGAGATTGGGTTAAAGTAAAATGGCTGAAACACAGCTTCATCGAGAGGAAGGACAGTGTATCTGAGGCTCTTGTAAAATCTCTGGCTGTTCTATCACTTGATGGGACTTGCTCAACCGTCGCTCTGCAGATGGTTAGGATTTGTACTTTTTTTCCCCCTTGTAGATATTTGTATCTTGGCTTGTTTCCAACACTTGCGTGATCCCTTTCTGGACTATCAAAAAGAAGGGCAGTTTTCCTTTGGAAAAACCAATTGGAAATTCCAGCTGGTCCAAAGCTAAGTTATTGTACTTGTTTACTAAAGGTACCACACATGCTATATGCTTATTAGCAGTGCCCAAAGTGTCTGGTGGGGGAAAAAAGGCCTTAGGAAGCTTGATATGGAAATTCTTTCTCCCAGGCCTTTGCCTTTGGAGTTTTCTCTTTCTAGAAACATGAAACTGGGATGCATTAAGGAAAGATACATGTCTTGTCTTATGTTTTTGCTGCTTTTTGATGTAGGAAATCCAAAGTGATTTGTACAGTCTTTGTTAAATGTAATTGGTTTGTTCATTCTGTCCTTGGTTCCTGCAGTCAGCAAACATCCAAAGAGGTTTTTCTGTTGTTGAGAATATTTTAAGTTCTGATGCTGTAAAAAGGGTAAATTTAATAGTAGCTGCAGTAATAGCTGATGAAGTCACCGGGGAGTTTTGCCTGTTTTAGCCCATTGTTTAATTTCTGTTTTTTTCTGCAAAGTGCTTCTCTACAGTGGAGAATAAACATTTAGATTTTCAGTACATTTAAACATGGTGACACATGAAGGTAATAAACACTTATTTTGCTTGCCTGACTGTGAATGGTCATCTGAACTCTTAATTTAGTTGACTGGTCCTCCACACTGCAGAGTGGACTCAGACCGCCAGCACATCTGGGTGTTTGCATGCGTGCTGCCTTAGATTTTGCAAACATGTCAGTGAGAATGTATGTCTCTCTTATCAAGGGTATACTGAAGATAATTTCGTTCTTCTTCATGTATTTGTTAGTGAAGAACACTATTACACGTATCTTTTTATTTCCAAGTATTGGGAGTGGCGGTAAAAGCCACTGGTAAATTGGTAAGCCACAAAAATGGCTGGATGTAATTATTCCTAATGTAGAAAAATGCAAAGTCAATTCCAGTATTCATCAAGATTTATTATATAATACTAAAATGTGTATATATATGTGTGTCTATACATGTATAATAGGAATAACTTTAATTATAAAAGTTCTACCGCTTGTAGTGCATGGTCATCTGACTGGTTTTAGGCTTCATTTTATCCCATTGGAATTGATATTAAGGTTTTCATCTTTTCAAATAGATTCATTAAAGGTGCTTGCAGAAATAATTAGCAACTTCTTAATGTTTTATAAAGTCTTAGGTAATGTCATTTCTTGCATAAATAAATATGCTGGGTAAATGTCAGTTTGCAAATAGTTAAAACACTTAAAATTTAAGATAACTGAAAACTCTCTAATTATCTCCATCAGGATCCTGTAATCAAAGAGGTTTTCTACCCTTGTCATGCTTTGCTAATGCTTGTATTTTCCAGGTATGTTTTCGGAGGTAATTCTAAAATCTAGGGAGTGTTACTTTGTTAATGGTGCAGTCACCTGGAATGCTCATTATTAATGAGTACCCAATTGGTTTGTGAAACACCTGCGTTGTTATTATATGATAAAAATACATAGAACTTCAACACTCTGTACTAATATTTATAAACCACCACAGAGGTAAGTGGATATTCGAGTGAATTGTCACACCGAAAAATACTTGAACAAAACCTAAGGGAAGTATTGTATGACTCATTTGTATTTTTACTGAAGCCATTACAAAACTAAATGGAAGTTATTATTTTTCTTTAAAATCATAATGTGGTAGTGTTCGTTCACTTAGCATGAGCAAGAAACCAGAATTCAATGGTTTTCATAGACCTTTGTAAGAATTTCTGAATCCTAATCCACTTTATGCCCAGATCAGGTATCTTGGAAGCAAAGATTGGCTCTGCAGGAGACGTGTTATAAAAAGACTTCCAAACCTCATCTTCATTTTAAAACTCACAGTAAAATTATTTAACAGGTTTAAAAATCTGTCGCACTATCCTTTTCCTAGGTGTTTCCCTGCTGCTTATGAAGTTATTTGATTCACTGCCCATGTGATTTTTAGGTATTTGTGCAAAATAGCAATAAGACATTCATATTGTCCAAATACTGCAAAGTCTCACTTCTTTAAGTGTGAAAGAATGGGAAGAGCACTAATATTATTTTCTACTTGGATTCTGTTGATTCTAATTTGTATTGTTTGAAAGAGTATCTTCATCACCAAACAGCTCCACACTTCTCCTTTAAATACTTTGTGTACATTAGTCATCATCACAGCACAGTAATAACAAGTATTTGTTTAGTGCTGTCTGTATCATGTTAATTTCAAAAGCATCCACCAACCAGCGCAAGATAATCTTTGGGGTTGACTTGGATGAAATATGCCTTTTCCACCTCTAGCACTTCGCTGTGCCCAGTCCTGCTCCTTCTCTAAGGCTTGCTGTCACTCCTTTACAGAGCTGTCTAGGACTAAGTGGTAGCTCTGCAGTGATGATACACACAAGGAGGCATAGGGCAGGAGACGAAACCATCACGTGCCCCGAGGGGTTGCACTCAGAGATTTTGAACAAGGTTCTCAGCTGGTGTAAATTGCCATAGCACCATTGATTTCATTGACTGCACAGGCTGAAGGTCATGTCCCGTGTACTTTGTCAGGAGTAATATTCCTGGATACAGGGAAGAAGGACAAGGAATAGAGTACATTTCACTTATAAACGCAGCGAGGCAGAATTCAGGCAGCTCCTGACATCTCTCTGAATGTTGTAAGCATCCCCATGTTGCCATCACTGTCGTAAGAGCCCTACAGAGATAGAAGCATCATGGACTCTTTCTAAAGATGCCGTCTTGTAATGTGGTTTTATTTACTTCTTGATTCATTTGCATTGACTGATTCATTGGCTCAAATGTCAGACAAAATGAAATGTTGAACAGGAAAGCTTGAGACCAATATTTTCTGGTTTTGGGGCCTAAAAATTAGGTTTTCAAAGGGAAAGGTGCCTTTAGAGGAAGCATTAATATAGTTGATAGTCTCTATAAATTCCCAGTTGTAGAAATGGGAAGCTGACGTTAGGCAGTCCTAATCTGGAAAGCTTGGCTTTAGAATGTTAAGTTTCACTTTGAACTACTTTTCATTTAAATATGAAATATAGTTCTACTATGTATACAAGCAAGTGACCTTCCTAGGTCTAAAGTTTTGTTGAAATCCTTTGGTCTTGGTATTTAAGGTTAGTACTGCAGGACTATACTTCTGTTGGTAATGTTCATTATAAAATAAAAGCAATATAAAGCATAAGCTAAAAAGCAAGTTATATTCCCAAAATAGCATTTTTTTCCTGTTTAAATAATTGACGGTATCGAGATTATATTTTGTTATGTTTACCAAAGACCACTGTAGTCAACAGAAAGTTATGAAGCTTCTTTATTTTTGATCAATCAATTTCATAATTATTTTCACAAGTAAAGCAAAGCTATCACTTACTTCTGCTGACTCTTGGGGTGGTGCATGTACATGTGTGATACCTGAGGACTTGGTAATGGCCAGCAGCAGCCAGACCATACCAGTGGAGCTTGGTGGACCAGTGGACCAGTAGCTTGGTCAGACTAGAAAGAGATTCTCCAGCTTGCTGCGCTCCGGTGTCTGAGGTTGGTAATCTATGCTGGGACTATGCAGAAAAATAATCCCTTTTTATCTGGAGAACATAGCATAGAATTTGTTTTAAAAAATGTCTTTCTTGCCTCATGATGTAAGAACTTAAAGACTTTGTGTTAAGAAAATTCCGTTTGCAAAAGCAGTTTAGTCTAGAAATACTGTAAAAGAAATTATCTGAATTGAAAGGAGCGAATAAATACAAAACAGCAGTTGTCTCCCGTGTTCTTACATTGTCATGCACCCTATTTTGAATTATGTAACTTAAGTAATAGGATTGTTATTTGACCATCATAATCTCATTGTATCACTGGAGGTACGAATATTCATGTAAAATAAAATATCTTCTTTTCTAACCAATCTTCACTTCTAGTTATCTTTATGTGATGATGATTTTATACTTTCATGCAAAACTGTTGATTCATGGAAGTAGTCCTGTGTTCATGCATTGTACAGAAGCTATATCTGGTATTGTTGCTATTGCTAGGGGCTGATGTGTCACATTTTTATAAATCTTATTTTTAGAATATCTCATTTCAGTCACCACAACCGTTCCGGTTAAAACTCTGTTGTGCTGATCCTAATGCAGTGGTGACATAACTAAGAGGGTGAGGGGGCCCATTAAAAACTAGTAATATCCCTGAAGTATTACTTTAATTTACTTGGAATGTAGGAAATCCTTACAAGTCAGGTGCTCCAAACAGGAGGTGGTAATAGCAAGAAAACAGTCGATTCAAAAATGTAAATTAGATAGAATTTAGCATTTTTGGGTTATCTTACATTTTTCTGCCACTCGCCACCTCCTTGGTTCTTTGGTCTGAAATTGATACTTTAATATTATGCATCTCCTACTTCGTTATTCACATCTACCATTCCCAATACCCAAATCCTAACCTTTTGCCCTGATGCCTTAGTGCTTCTCCGTGGGCAAAGCAGAGGTGGAGCTGTCTTATTGAAGTGTGTGTGGAGAATCCCTCTGACTGATGATCTCCAAGATGGACCTCACCATCCAGCTCCCTGTCCTTCCTGCTGTCCCACCTCAACATGGGGCCCTGCTGAAGATGGTCAGAATCTCCTGCCCATGGGAGGGAGCAGGTTGTTGAAGTTTAGCTTAGCCTTGGGGCATCCCCACATCCTCCAGGTTCAAGCTGAGGATTAGGGGATCGTAAGTATAACTTCTAGTCACGTTTCACCACACGTTGCTGCAGTGAGCAGAGGATCGAGTCCAGCAGTATGAAAACAGAAATAAATGAGTTTAGACTAAAGGTTTTCACATTGCTGCGTTTGCACATAAAGCAGTCTGAGTTTGGCTCAAACTTTAATGGTGTGTGTGAGTCTGTGTAATCAAATTTGAAGATATTTACATAATTACTGAATTATCAGAAGTATTAAGAGAGCTGTCATGTGTTGTTATGCTATAAAACCTGATACCTTTTGTAGACTATGACACATGGAGTGTTTTTGTTTATACTTTTGACATATTACAAAAGATTGTATGAGGCATTCAGAAATTACATTGACACTATAGCAATCTGTGTCTCCCTTTTCTACACAGCAGTTCCTCAAAAAGAAGAATGTCAGTCATGGTTTTCTATAATCTGAAAAGGGATAAAGGTTGAGGTAGTTTGTCTTAAATAAAAAAATTGAACACAGTTTTTTCTATTTCTTGAAGCTTTCAGAAAGTGGGCTTCCCCCTAACTCTACAGTATGTTTTCAGGCTATGAAATTTGTAAGTTAGGGACAGTAAACTTATTAAATTGTGGATGGGAGTAATTGAAAACAGGCAATTTTAGTGTTGTCTGTTTATATTCTGGAAAATGTAGTGATGGCAGAAAGGAATGGAAACTTCAGGTCTGCAGGAGAGATTCTAGAAACTGTGGTAATTGGACTGTAATCAAGATTTAAATCACTACAGTTTTTATTTGTATTCTGATGTCTTGTTCCACAGACTAGAGTCAAGTAGGCATATTCTAATTTAGATTTTGGTAGGGCTGCCTTGAAGCATCCTATTACCTGTTTATGGTGGGATGGGGTTGTTTTACTTTTGGGGATAAAAGACTTACTGAGCTACGTTTGTGAAGATTCTGCAAAGATATTATTTTCTGTTATACACTCTGGGTGTGGGCTGGGCAACTTGTTGTGTAATCCAAGGACTCTGAATGGAGCCTTAGTCCACCCTCCCTAATGTATCTGGGAGACATTTTTATACCTATGTATGTTTATCTCTGGTACATAAGATAACTTCTGTGTAACAGAGAATATGCATATTAGAGCAAAAGGGCATGTTAGGTTTTCTTTCAAAGAGCATCCCATCTGTGTCCTGACATCAACTTGAAAGTTCAATCTTCCTATTATTTATCTGAATGGCCACAAATTTATGAAACTAGTGTATCTTGTATTGCGTTCCTGCCCAGAGCATCACAGTGCTTGGTGAATGAGAATATTATGATAGATGACACTTGGTAGGAAACTCTTGTTCATATAGAGTGAAGCATGGGTGGCTGAAGGCAGGTAACAAACGTGGCCCATCGCTAGTCCTGTGTTGCCACAAAAGATGTTGCAAAAACATATCTCCTTTTTCAGCGGTAGTGAGGGAGAGAGCAAGGTCTCTGAAACGTATGCTCAGCTAAAGCAAATGCTCCTTTATGAAATCACTCCAGTTGCTCTTATTCCCAGCTTTCTACAGAAGATTAGAAAAGATTATGCTAGTCTGCTACAAATAGCCTCAGTATCGGTCCATGAGTTTTGATTTTCTTATAGTAGTGATTCTATACTTCTGCTCACTCTAGTGAATCATCCGTCTGAGGCAAGGATGTTTTCTACCAACCAAACCACGGCTCTGTCAGTGATAGGGTTGATTGCTCCTCCAAAGTATAACAAATCCCACTGGAAAGCAACAATACTTTCACCAGGAGCGCTTGGTCCATGATGAAAGTGGAAATGGTTTTCTGGATGAAGTAGATAAAAATTGACTGATGCTCATTTCAAATACTTTTATCCTAAACTACTGACCTCCTTTTAAGTAGTCCTGAATTCCTGTCAGCTCAGTAAGAGCCCAGGACTTTCATCTGTCTGTTTAGGATAAGTCTATGTGTGTGATTATTCTACAGTTAAGAAGTTTTTGAGGGATTTATTCCCTGTGTTTGCTGTGCTGCCTGAACTGTACCTATCCTAGGAGTTGATTGCAGTATTTATCAAAGCTATGGAGCCCCCATTTGAGCCATCTGTAGGTAGTGGTTTTGCCATCTGTCACTGAAGACTGCATTCCAGAGGGAGAGACAATATGCACAGACTTCGTCATGCAAAGCCTGTAGGGTATGTTCTCTGATGTTTGCTTTATCCTTGTAAGATGTATAGGTTGTAGTGTTTCACTTGCTTCTAAAATTTTTATTGCGAGAGGCTTCTGAATGCCACAGTAGCCGATACTTCATCCTCGCCTGTCTGTATGCATTATGCATTTTACTGAACTCCACACATTCCTCTGGGAGGTGATCTCTGGTACCTAGTTGTAAAGACTGTATGAATGTGAAAAAATGGGCAAAACCAGGCTGCAAAAGATTTCAAGCTAGTATATAGCACTCGGAGATAAGGTAAGAGCTGCATGAAATGAGGTGCCTTTGGGTGGAAGCGTATAATTTTCTGAATATTTTTTGCTATGAATTATCAAGGATTACAGAAGCAACAGATGTTTGAGGCAGCATGATATAGATTGTGCATACTTTTGTGTTATGATTAACTGAGCCAATATCCCTGCGTTCTAAGAGATATGTGACTTTAAAAAGTTTCAAGAGAACATGAACAGCATGTTTCTGGAATACTTTCACTGCAGATGTTGCTACCAGGAGCAGCTTTCAAAATTTTTGCATGGTGTACAGTGATCATCTAATTTGTGATTAACAGTAATGGTTTATTACTTAGCCCCTAAATTTGAAGTGAAATTTACATTGTTTCCAGGTGTATTTCACGTTGGATCTGAGGGCAGCGTGATGACCTAGACAATATCAAATATGAGAACAGTTACCTACAGAAGAAAATGTGGGCCTTCAGGACAGTGTTTTTCATGACTTCATATTCTCTCTCTTGCACAAGCTTATTGGCAGTCCTTGTTGCAGTGAAGGGTATGTCTTCATACTGTGCGGTCATGGGGCCATGAATCCTTCTGCTGCTTTCCACCTTGGGGTAGAGTGTGGACCAGGCACACACTGGTAAGCAGAGGGTTCAGAGGCTGCTGCCGAATTTGTTGTTGCCCAGGGCAAGTAGGACTCCTAAGCTCTTCTTGTTCATTTTTGACCCTCACAATGTTGGCAATTTGTCAGGAACGGAACTACAGAACTATAAACAAAGTGATGGGTTTTGTAAGTACATGCGTTTTTTTTTTTTATGCAACACAAGGAATAATTTGTACAAGTGACAGAACCTTAAAAAGAGACATTGCATCAGTAAGAGGTGATGCTGTGCATTGCTGTGTTAAATGGGAAAGGAACAGATTTAGCATAAGCAAACGGACTTTAAAAAAGCCCTGTGATAGTATTCCTATTCTAATACAGATCAGATGTAGCATTAAGAGCCTGTCATGACTTGTATGTGTAATGTCTGTGTATTTATATATACATTAATAAAATATTCCAAGAAACGCATAGCAAGAACATTATATTGTCAGTAAGAAGTAATGCATGTTTAATCTAGACCTACCTTCTGAAGATACTCATGAAATGTTGAAGATCAAACACTTTATTTAAATATTGAATTTCGGAGCATTTGAGTGGATTATTCTTTGTTCTTTATGGATGTTCTTTCAACATGAAACCAAGGGGATATATAAATACATATATTTCCTTTTTTTTTTTCCCAGTGTAGCAGGGACTTGCTCAGTTGCTAGGTAACAAGGTATTGCTTTATTTGCAGGAGCAGTAGCTGAGTTGATAGTAGAGGCAATGATTTATCCGAAATGTATTAATATATACTGTAGCAGTAATAATGATTATTGAAATTGCTTATTTTCATGTACTCCATGCAGTGGAAAAAAATATAATCAGTTCATTAGAATATTTCCTTCTGCTGTGTGTAGAAAAACTGCTAAATTACTAGGAGCATCCAGTTATTTAGTGAAGCAGCAGAAATCTGTATTGTTTATTTAGTATCTTAAAATGAGTTATTTCAGAAACAAAACAAGAAGTGTTACAAAAAAAAATATGGGATTTATAAGGAGTAGTTATTTCTCTAAATTGTCCATTCATACCTTCTTTTTTTTTTTTTTGGCCTTTCATAGACGGGTTGCTTTTCCAGCAGCAATACATTTACCTCCAGGGATCAAGACCAAACCTGTCAGTCACCAGGGCAGAAGTTGGCTCATTCCTGGTGGCAGGCTGCCATCTCAGTTCTGCCTCCAAGAAGACCAGCAGGTGGTCTGCAGGTCACTCCACCGCCTCCTTTCTCACACAAATTGGAAATTCAGAATGGTCAGAGTTGCCTTCAGGGCAAATTGCTAATGCCACCTGCTTTCACTCCTGGCACAGGCCTGGAGAGGTAGTGCTGGATGCTGTAGCCATGACCAAAAATGGCACTGACATTCATCTTGTTCAGTTTTGCAGTTATTTGGGGGAAGGCAGCATATACAGCGCTTGCAGGTTCCACATCATCTTGCTGCTCCTCTTAAGTCAGGTGACTGACTTAGCCAGGAGACTGTTACGTGAGATGTATAAACCAGATATCTCTGCTGCTCATGGATCCAGGAAGCCTACATTTGAGCGCATGGAGTAGGATTTCTGTGCTGAACTGAAGCTGAACAGTTGTTCTTTCAGGATGATGGAAGCCATATTGACTTAGAAGAAAGTTGTCTTTGGCATAAGCCAAATATGATTCAAGTCACCCTTGCCTAGATTATTGTCAACTTTCCTCTTTGCAATGACTGAAGTTTAATAATACATTGCATATGTATTTCAGCTGTTTTCAGAGCAAACATTGACCTTTTCCCCACATCAATCAGTTTTTAGAAGTTGCAAATCTTTTTAACCTGCAAACTCACCTATTGGACTCTGGACTTGGTTCTCAGGCATTCACACATTGCTCCAGAAAGCCACAGTTCACCTCCACTCAGGAGTTATTCCTCGTACGGATTTCTCATCCTGGTGGCTTCATCTTTCAAAGGGCTATCATCTGTTGTGCTGATCATTCAGTTTAGTTGTGGTCGTTTTGGTTTTTTTTACAAACCAAGATCCTGCTTTATTTAAACAGAATTTAAGTGGTCTTTATCACTCTATGATGGGAGAGCAAGATTAGTCTACAAGTGACAGCTGATGGGCAGGGAAAAATGGCATGGTATAGATATCAAAGCTGATCTCGATGTGCCTCACCTGTGCTAACAAATGTTTGCAGCTGTGGGTAACATATATGTTATTGCTTGGAAACCTATTTGTTGCTATTGAAACTTATTCAATCATACATGACATTATCCATTAGAACCTCTAATGACTTGTAACACAGTCGTTAACATAATCAGTTCATAAGTAAATAGCTGCAGGCTTGGGCAGTGTCTTAACAACTAAAGTAGTCCTCATCCTCTGGCTTTCATTTCAGCAAAGGAAATGAGCAGATTAAATAAAAAGAGGTAAAATGGCACTCTCACAGTATCTGCCTTCCTGAAAAGTTTTAGAAAAGAAAGAACAGCCGAAGCGCAAGAGAGTTAAAAAGAATAAAAGTTAGAAAGCTATTTGTGTATCTAATTTAGGAGATTAAAAGAAATGAAAGGAAAACAGAAAGGACAGATGAGAGAAAATGGGTGCAGCAATATAAAAAAGAGCAGCAATTATGCTTCAGCATGAGTCAAAAGGACACATGAGAATGGTACTCTTCTGTGAATCATCAAAATGAAGGTATTTGGAGCCAGTGCAGGATAAGGCCTTCAGAATATGTAATCCTATTGTCTTGAGGTTAGAGGAAATTTTTTTTAATATTTTCATGTGCTATCAAGTGAAAGCTGTGCATTAAGGAAGCTTATGGGTCCAGGGTCAGTCACTACCTGTCTGCTCATCCTCACCTTCACTTTCAGAAGTTTCACCCCTTACGACAGCGCCTGGCTGTAGCCCCGTGGTGCTTGGAGCGCAGCTCCCCTGGGTGCTTCATCTTGGCAGCAGGAGCATCTAGAGAGTCCTTGGATCATTCTCATCACACAGAGGCATACTAACCTGAACTGTAGGGCTGCCTTAACCCCCTAGATTTAGAGCTTTGTGTAATTCATTTCACTGCTGTTTAAAATTCCCCAGTCATAATAATCAAATTCTGACAGAGGATAACATCTGCCTGCTTGCTGTTTTCATGATTTGAACAGTCAGGTTCACGACTTAGTTCTTTCCTGAACAGAGGATTATCTATATGGCTATTTTGATAAAAAAGCCTTCCTTAGTGGATAAATCATCAAAGAATTGGATTGTTTCTAATTTCAAAATGCTTTAATATGGTTATATAGTTATGTTATAAGCTTAGAAATCCATCTGGTGCTCACTTATCCTAAGCAGCAAAACCTCACTTTCCAGTCAAAAGAATTCTTAGTAGAAATTCTGGATGTGCGTGCTCAGGTGAGAGAAATCACTGAAGACAGTTGCTTAATTAATCACTCGTTCTGGCACGAGCGTGGAATGACATTTACTCTACATGAACGTCGTGTCATTTATGTAGATGTGAATGTACAGCCTAGGTTTGTTTCACCGAGTTGTGTTTATTGCTGCTGAAGGATAGAATTGAGTCTGAATTTGGGGTGCTTTAACTTTCTGTTTGTGGCAAAACAGTATTAAGAGTATCACGCTCCTTTTATGAAGTGAACAATGATTAAATAACTGCAGTTATGTTAAAATTACATAAGAAATAAGATTTGAGGTTCTTGCTCTGAGCTATAATTATTTTTTAAAGACAAGGTTTTTAGAATTTTTGGTCACTGATTTATTCCACTAACTTTTCCTTTTGAGGAATGCTTTTTAACCAAAAGAAGTACATTTTTGCTATTATGCTGTCAGTCTTTTGAACTTTTGAACTGACTGGGCATTTGAACTGGAAGAACAGTTTATTTCAAAGGTATTAAGTTCTCACAACTTTCATGGAAGTGAGGAGAGGGAGCCCTTTTAATATCCTCATTGTGGTGGGAATGTTATGCTAAGGGTAGGAAAAACTGCAAATAAGGAGTAGTAGAGCTGTGATGGGAAGCTGAAATTAATGTAGGATGGGGGAACTATGAGGATTGGGGAAGCTGGAGACACTATGGTATAGAAGGAGGTACAGAAGAAGGAGGAGCTGTGATCTGGAGCAAGGGAAGGATTATGGAGATAGAAGTGCCAATCCATAGCAAACTGCACCATTACTTACGTTCCTGGTGGCATACGTCAATCATGAGATGCCTCTTTAAAATAAGTCACTGTGTGATGAGTGGCATATTGGCTGAAATAAAAGCACTCATTGGGTTGTGTGTAGTTCCTTGTACCACTGTGCTAAGTGCCCTTTGGTAGCACAATGTGACTAACAAGGGCCACCAGCACCTAGCACTCACGGCTTCTGCTCGGGGGAAAGCTTGGGCTACAGAGTAGCTGGATTTAGCAGAACCTTACGGTTTGTGGGAAAGAATTCCTCACTGTACATGTTGCTATGTAGTGGGTGGGGAAAGCAAAGGCAGATAAATACGCCTTCCACTCAGAATGGAAGGTGGCGGAGTGGCATGATAGATGGCTACATTAAAAATTCACTTCTGCTTTCTCGTCTCCTTTTAATCAGATATTTTCCTGTTTTACAAGGATTATTGTTTGCTAATCCTTGATTGGTCAAAGGGTATGTATTTTTATATTTTTTTTCCTTTATATTTGTGATCAGTAAATGCAATGTCACTTATGTAATCATAATAATTTTTCACTTAAGCTATCAGTCTGTTAGAAAGTGTGTTGTGATTTTTCATAAATATCGTTAGTTTATGAGAACAAAGAAAATAGTGTGGAACATCTGATTTCAGGCTTGCAGAGAATGAAGGCTGTGAACCACTTCTTTTAGTGCCTGGACAGACTGCACACAGGGTGGATGTTTTTTATGGCTCTTATTTGACCCATTCTGATTGTGTGGATACAGCAAGTAAGGCCAGGATGATTTTGTGAATAAAATACAGCATTAGGATTTAGGAGATGTGGTTTTCATTCCTGTTAGTATGCCAAGTTTTATCTGCAGCCTTAAGTTTATCAGTTAATCCACATATGCTTCAGGTTTTCATTTGTTAAAAAGAAAATAAAAAAGGCAAATCAGGTTGATTTTTTTTTCCTCCTCTGCACCAATAGCAGCTTACATTTATATTGTTCAACGACTCAAGGCCCACACTCTATCAGCAGTACAGAATGAAGTAAGGACATTGCAACAGGGAAAGTTGACTCTATATAAAATTAAAGTCAATGCATTAAAAAAAAGGTTTATAATCTGATGTTTATACTGCAGTAAGACTCACTAGAGTACAATAAAGCTTGATCATATATAATGTAGTATGGCGGATTAAATTTCATAATTGCTAATAATAAGTAATCCTCCTGTCTCCAGGGTATATAGAAGGTTGAAAGGCAGCCAAGCCACTGCATTTTCATTGTGTCAGTCTACTTGGCAGTTCTCTGTGGAAGCATGCTGATGGGCGGGAGGGAGGTTAGGAAGAGCCTGTGGGTATGTATAGCATTGCTGTCAAGTTCATAAATTATACAGGTCCACTGAAAAGTGGGTGCACAGTAGCACATGTTGTATATCCTACTGTGACACTCCAGCATGGCATTCTTCTAGCTCAGGAGATTCAGTTATTCACTTCTCTCTCTCTCTCTAAATTTCATTTGTGAGCTCATTTCACAGGATTCTATTCTGCTGTTAATGCTTCTACATAATTTTCCTGAATACTGGAAGTATATAAAAGCAATAAGAGGAGAATAGACCCCTGAGCTTGGACTGTGTTTTCACGTCACTAAATTCCTGGTTTACCATTCATAAGCTCTCGCTCTACAAAACCTGTGCTGCTGCTCTAAGATAAAATGTGTAGGTTTGGATTTCATTTTTCTAAGAAGCTGGATAATAGGCATAGAAGCGATGCATGCAGGAGCATATCAGAATGGTTCTGGGTTATATTGCTGTATTTGAAAGTAAAGCTGAAAGAGCAAGTCTTTTACTCTTCTTCACATTTCTTTAATCATTTTTTAGCATGCTGTGAAGTAAAACATACTGTGTCATATAATTTTCTTCTTAAATCACATTGCTCAACCCTATTCTTATTTATCTAGTGATGCAGGAGGCCATGTCTGAGCACATGTACTTGGGAACTGGAGAGAGCAGGGAGCAAACTCATTTGATGTTCACTTTACAGCCCTCTTTCATTTCATCGTGCTGAGCTGTGTCTTCTCTCATACTTTGACATAGAATGATAGAAATCCTGGATCCCTGAGGACAAATCCTACCAAATTAGATGCATCCACTTCCATTCATCCCACTGTGGGCATCGTTCCTCTCAAAACCTGGGTTGCTTTAGCTACTTGTAAGCTTCTTCTATAGTGAAACACGGGTGTTATGAAGCAGGATAGAAAGGTTGAGAGTTGACAATATAGGATCAAGAGCAGTTATTAGTGAAAGATGCGATCATCTACATCTTATATATTGCTAACATTGTGACTGGGATGAGCTGGGTCTGTGGCTCTTGCTTGCCACTGACACCAACAGCCTGGGAGAAGTTTCTGTAGGGTCAAGAGGAAGGAGAGACATGTCAAAACTGCAGGTTGTCCTCAGCTTCTCTCAGATCTGCCTCAGGCTGTGTCAGTGGGTTGAAAGGAGAGGATTAACACTGACAACAGTGTCCATTACACCTGACTCTCAGCAGAGTCCTTTGCAGAGCACAGCCAGAGAGAAATATTGCTGTACAACTTCCCTCATTTTATGTCGCGTGTGTTTTTGGTTTAAGTAGTTTGACTACATTTGGATTGTGCCCAAGCTTTTTTTTGCACCCCCGAGAGATTATAAATTCATTTTACCTAAGTGAAAGGTAAGGACCTTTCATAGCCCAGTGCTTGTAAGAAGAAGATTTATTGAAAGGTAACAGCTGAAGTTATATTGAAGGGTAACGAAGTCCTGTGTTCACTTTGTCTTAGAGACCCAAGGTAAAAATTGTCAAGTTTGGAAATAAAAGGTTTCTTGTATATGCAGTATGTATGTTGCCTAAGTCTAATTTGGTGTCTTAAAAGCTGTCTTTCTCACTTTTACTTGGTAATAAGAATTCTTCAGGCAGTACCTACGATAGGGCTGCTCTAGCTTGTGCAGGCTGTTCCTGTGTGTAGAATTTGGAAGCTCAGTTGTCCTTTAGTTAGTGATTATATAGATGATGAAAAGAAGTCAACCTTAGGGTTCCAAATATAGGAAAATTAGGATGTGGGAGTTCCCGCTTTCCCTGCCTTCCCCTGCCCCTCCACCACCCCCACCCCGATATGATAATTCAAAGCTTTCTATGCAGTCATGGGACTTGTATCTTTTTTTTTCTTAAGCAGACTCAAAAGTGTACGGATTGGGGAGAAGGATAGGCTTCGGTGAGACTCATGATGAAATCACAAGAGCGAGAGACGATATAAACCGGGTCTGCTTGCTCTCACCATAAATGTGTCATCTGTGAAGTGGAAATAAAAAGTAATCTTAGGGGGTTTTTTTCTAGCCATGAGAATAAGCAGCTGTGAGATTGAATATATTTGTAGCGTAGGTCTGCTGGATAAGAAAATACTATTTTTACACAGTCAGCTTTCATTCTAACATTTCATTTTAACTGTACCCATCCTTTTCAGTTCTGCAATGCAGTGTAATCCCTATTTTATTGGAATACAGCATGTCCAAGTAAGACACTGTCTTCATTGCAGTCAATGCTATTTTGCCATTGACATCAAGAAAACCATGATCTCATCCTTATTAACAATAAGTGGTATTTGAAAGAGACTCTTTCACTGGCATTAGGTCATCGCAGGCAGGTAATTTATAAACTTGTAGAAAGTATTTTAGATGATTTCAAAGTTCTAATGCATGCATGCTTGATAAAATTATTAAACTATGTTAAACTGATATTCAGTGTACCTTCAAAAATTAAAGCACAGGTTCCTTTGGGAATAAGGTATATTTGACCAATAACATGTGTAAATCTAGGCAAAAGGCAAAGTTTTAGATAGGAAGCAACAGAAACAATTTCAACAGTGAATTTAGGTTGTGCAGCCCCAGATGTCTAGCATCCTGGTACCCCTGGCAAGCTTAGAAGGATTCACACTAGGTTCTGCTGTTCTGAACAAATACATCGGTCCACAGATAAGGCCCCCCCCAAAAAAAAGGGCATTTTTATTCTACTTGAAAGATTTTGTTGTTAATATTTTAGTTAATGAAGTGGCTGACCTATTGAATTATTTTCCTAACCATTTATCCAACTTTACAATGCATGAAAAATTCAATACTACTAACATAGCAAAAATTATTTAAATGTTGTGTGTTCACTGAGTGCATAATAATCTGCAGTATAAAGATAAGTTTTCAGTTTGCTGCATAGAGATTTAGCTGTGCAACTTTGAGCTAAGTTAAAATAATGATGTACATTTTCCCATTTAATTTTAGATCCTATTTTTCAGTATATGGGTCATCTCCTTAGCTCAGTCCTGCATTAGTCTCGTTGCACAATGCAGGTTTAGAACTATGATCAAGTCTTCCATGTTTTTGTTTCTTTAAAAGATTGAACTGTAAATGAGATGTTTATACCTAGAAATATAGATGTGTCCAATGACAATTACTGTCTTCTTGCAATCTACACAGCAAAAGCTAGGTTTACTCTCTGAAACAAATTGTTTTTAATGGTGCTATCTTCTGCTGATAAATCTCTGTGTTTCTTTAACCTTTCAGGTATTAGAAAGTTTAAAGAGAAAAGATGGTTGCTTTCTTCTCATCTTGGTTGTAAAGTTTATCGGGTTTTGCCCACATACCTTCATTCTTGGAATTAACATTTCCGCACACTAGCTTGTGTCTGCATTTTTGCTTGGGGGTGGGGGGAAGCAAAGCTGCCTTGATTTTTAACTTGAGATGGACTGTGTGGGGCTCTGTGAGCACATTCATCAATTTGCTCTGATGTGGAGCAGTCTGATGCTAATCACATCCAGGCCTTGGTGGTCAGCTGTTTTCTCAGGTGGCTAGCTCTTCTGCAGTGGTAGGAAGGGTTGCTTGCACATTTTTCTTTCCTTCTTTCCATTCTCATGTGTGTGTATGAAGGTGATACACACATCATCCGTCATACATGAAGGTGTGTTGATTTAAACCCCACTTACACACACTTCCACGTACTTGCACACCAAGTATTTAGAATCAACTTACTTAGAATCAATCATGCTCATTCAAGTTTAATTGTTTCAAGTTTCATTTTATTGCATAAAGCTATGCCTTTATGAGGAGAGTAGTCTGGGACATCTGTCAAAGCACATCACTGGAAGGTACCACTGAGGGCTACCAGCCCAGGTCTTGTCTGAAGAGCTCTCTATATTTAGGTTTTTGTACTATTCATATATGCAAACGCCACTTGCCCTCCATTTATATTTGATGCTTTGTTAATGCAGATTTTCTTATTTACAGACACAGAATAAAAATGTGGTTGTAGTTACAAGAATGAGTGACTGCCCTTGCACAAATAGAAGCCTATATATATGAATATGTTTCGGATATATGTCACCTGGCCTTTAATCTTAACAGGTAATATGAAGTGTTGAGCTGCTAGGTAAATATTGTCCTTTTTCCCTTCCCTGATGTTAAGAGACATACATGGAAAAAGAAATTCACTAGTGTAGGCTTTTGGCTTTTTAGTGTCTATCAAAAAATAATTCCATGCAGGTCTTATGGTAGACACACTTCATTGTGCTTGTCAATTGTTTCACAGCTTTACACATATTTTAAATGAGATAGCTGGACTATGCTGTTTTAGCATTTAAATGAAGCTGAATTAGTATTCTGTCAGCAAGCAGAAGGGATTTTTATACTAGAAAGGTGTAGGAGGGAGATGGATAATGACGGATGAAACTTGCTGATACAAACACATGCCATGTTTTCTTAAAAATATAAAATTCTGAACCACTGAAGCTTGTACATTGCTAAAGCTGACCATAGATAATTTTAATATATATGCCAGTTCCTTGGGGCTTAGAAAATTTCTTAACAAAATAATACAATGCTAACTCAGAGAAGTAAAATTTGACATTTTCTGAGTACTTCTTGCATCACAACACTAATCTTTTTGGTTTAGACAGCAAGATAGTGTGTCCCAGTGAAGAGAATTCATAAGATTTTAAATAGCTAAAAATTAGATGCACAATTAAAAAAAATAAAAAAATCCAAAGCATGACCCCAAGGTCACAAAATCAAATCTTTCTTTAAAACATTATTGAATAAACATTCTGCAAAATGTTTTCTATTGCTAAAATATTGTTTTCTCTGTACGCTTTATCTCAATAAAGGATTAAACAATTACACTATGCCCGATAGTATCCTAAGTTGTTCTAGGTCACAGCTGATGAGGGGAGCTGCTTGTGGTGCTCTCAGCAGCACCGCTTGTACAGAAGACTGTCTGTACAGACTACGAAAGAATAGAAATGTATGTGGGTGTTTGTTCTCTTCTTTTCAACGGTATCCTAGAGGTGCAAAATAAGGACAGAGATTGCTGAAGAATGAGGCGGTGTCTTTCTGCAAGCTTGGGTGATTATCCCATAAATGACATATGTAATAGAAACTAAGCATACATTAAAAATGTTTATTACATGGTTATCTCACTGCTTATGGAAGAGAGCAGATGCCATTAAGTCAAATCTGATTTTATTATTAATCCAACAGCTTCCTTTCCATTTTTCTCTGCGCTTTTTTGACCAATGTTACTCATTGGTCAGCAGTTTTTGCTCATTCTTTTGTTGTCATTTCTCCCTGTCACCCTCTGTAGTGGTTACCTGGACAAGGTGGGGATATGACTGCATGCTCAGACAAAATTGCTGACCTGGGTGGGGGGCTGTAAAGAAACAAAGGGGACCTAGAGCAAAGCCGCAAGGGCAAAAGGAATTTCAGGTCTGTTGAGCTGAAAATAAGATATGAAGAGAGAGAGAGAGGGAGTAGTGACAGATGAGAGAGAAGTTGAATTTGCAAAGAAGAAAACAGGAAAGTTATCTGAAAAGCCAGAACAGATAAATAAAATAATGTACTTTGGTTTATCACAAATGCCTTGTAGATGTCACCTACTGGTATCCTTCAAATAGTTACCTTTTAATTTTATTGTAAAATGTAAATTCTTATATTAGCTATTTCTCATCTGATTACTATAATGACCCATTTTCTGGTCTTCCTATTCTTCTCCTGTGTTATTCATCCTCTTAAAATTTCTGGCACTCATTTTATCTCTCATAGATTCCAAATTCCCATTTTACCTTTATGTCAGGAGCTTGCATTGGTTATATCTGCAGTTAAGAAGTAGATTAATAAAATTTAACATTTGCATTTTAAGTTCTCAACAGATACAATTCCTTGTACAGTTAGTAGCTCGTGCCATCTCCATCTTTTACTTTATGATTTGCACACGGTGTTTTGTCATTTGTCTTCCCCTTTGCGCCCTGGCCACTGATGCAGAGGAATCCCTGGCCTGTGTGAGGTCTCAGTCACGTTAGTCTGTAGCACTTTTAATTTTATATAGTTGTAGCTCTCTCTGAAGGTGTTAATTGCCGCCTGGGTGTCCTGGCGATGAAGCGCACAGCGACAGATTCGGCGTCACCCCGAGCAGGATACACTGGGGTGGTAGCAGGGAAATATCCACATTAAAGCATAAACTCCTCCATCCAGCAGCGTCCAAGTTTTGAACTGGTACTTCTGTGTCAATCCTCAGAGGGCTCTGCCAGCACGGACCTATTTTCTGGGAGCACATTTTGAAGTGTCAGGGTGCTTCCGGGTGTATCATGCTCTGCTCCCTCTGTTTTCCACACTTAAATACAGATATTTTTTTTTTATTTCCCGGGCAGCTCTGAAGCTCCAGTGCCTCCAGTATTTTCTTTTAAAAAGTTTTATTAGCTTTATGTATGGTTCTAAATCTTCAAGCGTGAAGAATCTGGGAGAATTTTTCCCAGTCCATCCTTGCTGTACTTCCATGGGAAAACCTGTCTGCAATGCTGTCATGCTGGTTCTGTCCTCTAGGCTCACAGACCAGGGGAGAACCCAGTTCCTGGGGGCTCGGTGGGAACATCAGCACGTGGTAAATTCCTTGTGATGGGTATCAATTGAGAAAAGATCAGCTGTATCTATCTCTGGCCAAATTAGGATGAAACACTGAATGGGTTTCTGAAAACTAAGAATTTGCCCCCAGTTGAGTAAGCCTGTTGTATGTGATACAGAAACATAACGTAGCATATGAAATGCATTTTTCAACCTTTTCCGCAAGTATTTTTCATTCCTACTACTAAAGTAACACAGTCATTTACTTGCAATTCCGTGCAGAAATTTCATTTACTTACACTGTTGAGTATCTGAGAAATTTGATCAGAAAATGTGAACACAAATCATGAATGGAAAATATTTTATGATTCAAAGGTTAATATTACAGCAGAAACAAGTAAATTTAAATGTCAGGGCTCTTAAATGAGAAAAGACTTACACTTTTCTGGATCCAGATCTGGATCACAAATACAGGAGAAATTAAAAAAAAAAACCACATAAATGGTCATGTATTTTGTGACAAGATGAAGTAGAAAGTTACTTGGCTTCACAGTAATACAGCTGGTTATTATACCTAATACTATAAATTAATATGTAAATACATATATGAAGTAATATGAAGTGTGTTTATAATATGTCCAGTTAAAACAAAATTCGAAGCAGGAGTTATTCTTCATAGAAGAGTTTTGCAAAATTGCATGTATGATATGATAAATGACTTGCAAGAGAAAGGAAAACTGTTCTTTCTTTTTTTCTGGTTTATTTTCCATGAGGGGAAGAGGGATTGTTGGGTTTTTTTTTCTGCTCAGTTGTCCACTAGACATCATAGATGTATCTCAATTGGAAAACTTGTAACCGGGTACCTGGTGTAATGAACATGTTCCTTCCAGGGGGAATAATTTGAGGGTCAATGTAACATTCTGCCAACATGTAAGGGGATGTTATTAAGGAGATGATGATGAATTATTTTCATAATTTGGAGAGGACAGATCAAGAGCTAGAGAAGAGACAATTTAGGTTAAATATTAACCAAAATATGATTCAAGAATCAGAATGGTTAATTGTTGGATCAAGGAGATTTGCTAAATTACAATCTTTAGAATTATAAGAAGGCATGACTAGACCTTGGGGAGATCCTTGGCAACACTGAGTGGTTTGGGAATCATTATAGATGTTACACAGGTTCTCTGACTTCTTGCAATGTGGGGGCATTGTCTGCCATTAGCAGCATGCACAGGTCTGCTAAGGCATTTTGGTTTCATGCAGCTCCAAAAAATCCCCTCTTGTAACACTCTCTCTGCAAAATCAGCTAGTGTTACTACTACTGATGGGAAGAGTGGAGAATGAACTCCTTGTCACTGTCTTTCCTTCTTTTGACTTTATTGCATAGGTTGGATGGGCCCAAGGTAAAGAAAGCAAAGCCTGAGCCATGGAGATTAGGTTTATCCTCTTTTTGACAGTCCCTTTGAAGAGAACTTTCCTTTTTCAGGAACTTTTGATAAGGATGAAGAAAAAAGAGAGAAAGAGCAGAGGTGAAGAAAACATACTCCCTGTACTAGGAATCCTGTGCAGCACTTCTTGCTGAGAAAACTCAAATAGAATTTATAGCAAGAAAACTTTTCCCATGATAACCCATTCACTGGTGGGCTTTGCCAGAATACTTCGTTAATAATGTATCCCAAACTGTGGAATTCAAAAAGATACGCACATCTATATTATTTTTAATTTATAAAATAACTTGAGGGCAAACAACTTTGAGATGGCCAAAGCTTTGTTGGTTTTCACTGTTTATCTGAAGTTCAGTTTTAACTGTGGTACAAAATCAGCCTCCTGTTAGGAGAGCTCTTCAGTATAGCTTGCCCACTTGCTTTGTTCTAATTTGGTTATGTACAAAAATGTTTCTTCCTTAAGCCAGACTAATGTTGAATGTTTAATGAAGGAATCTGCATAAGAAGATGTGTGTGATCTGAGCGGCCTTGTGGTTTCGATTTATCTCAGGCTATGCAGACAATAATCTTTTACGTTGAAATTTGTTGTGTTGCTCAGAGCCACAAGGGAAGAACTTACTTGAGCTATTGATGGATGAATATTTTTGCCACTTTATTTGTATCCTTTTGTAACCCCAATTTTTGATGGTGTTCCTTCCTGCTCTTAACTCAAGGCATGAAAGAAAAAGATATTTTGAGAAATGCTTTTGCTGTCCCTTTGCTGCCCCTGGCAGAGTTAATCCAGACATCCTGCTGTGCTCATAGAGCCTGTTCTCTCCCACCCACGGTGCTTCCTCCTCACAGATTAAGAGTCAAAGTACAGCGTGACGCTGGGTCTGCCTATGATGTGTGATTCTGCTCTGCCATGGTGGCCATCGCCTTTTTTTAAGATACTAGTAATGTTGCTACAGTTGTGATAGCATAAAGGGTATGAACGATGCAAGGATAAAAGGGAGAACTAATAGGTTTTTTTGAAGCTATATCATGTGGAAAATAGACAAGATTTGGGGTTCAGAATCTGACAAGCAACATCACAATCCAAACCATATATAGATTAGACAAAAATGTTCTTGATTTATTTGAACTATGCTAATCAGTTAAACTACCTGAAAGTGAATGGTAGATTACTGTAGCTGCAGTTGAGATGAATTGGTGGCCTCTTACATACATAGTAGCTTCTTCCATTTGGTGTTAAAGGATGAGACTGCTGAAGGTGAAGCGGGGTGTGAAACCTGGGGAGAGGGGCTGTTATAATTTATTTCTTAATTTATTTATCATTTATTTATCAAGCCATGGTTTTCTTCCAGAATCTTTAATGAGTTTAATTAGTTGTTTAATGAGCAAAGATTGCAAACCAGAATAGTATAAGACAACTAGGAAAATGAGTTGGAGGATTTTTTTATTATTTTTATGCTAAGGTTTATGTCATGCTGTAACCTATACTGAGGTAATTGGATATTCAAAGTTTATTCTTTTGGGGAGTGTCGCAGAAAAGTGATTAAATTGGTCAGCTGGCTGTTTTTGCAGAGCAGTTAGAATGATAACTGAGGATCCTCTTTACATCACATTGTATATGTAGGTGCATCTTTCCTGCAAAGTAGTGAAATGAAGATCTTGATAGAGGTGACATCCCTGGACAGCATAACACATGGTACCCAAAATAGAGTCAACAGCACCTATACTAGCACATCACAAAACGTGTTTTACTTAATCCGGTGTGCCAAATGTTGTCAAAGAAACGGCTGAGGCTACACAGCCACTCTGCAATAGGGTGAAGCTACACTGATTACTGGTAGGACAGAAATGGTTATAAGAAGGAAAACATTTTTCATGAATCATAGAATCATAGAATTGTCTAGGTTGGAAGGGAACTTAAAGATCATCTAGTCCAACCATCAACCTAACCCTGACAAAAATCACTAAACCATGTTCCTAAGGACTACATCAACTCGTCTTTTGAATGCCTCCAGGGATGGTGCCTCAACCACTTCCCTGGGCAGCCTATTCCAATGCCCGATAACCCTCTCTGTGAAGAAATGTTTCCTCATATCTAATCTAAACCTCCCCTGGCAACTTGAGGCCATTGCCCCTTGTCCTATCTCCTGTGACCTGGGAGACGAGACCGACTCCCACCTCTCTACACCCCCCCTTCAGGTAGTTATAAAGCATGATAAGGTCTCCCTTCAGCCTCCTCTTCCTCAGACTAAACAACCCCAGCTCCCTCAGCCTCTCCTCATAAGACTTACTCACCAGACCCCTCACCAGCTTTGTTGTTCTTCTCTGGACCCTTTGTGGTAAGGGGCCTAAAACTGGACATAGTACTCCAAATGAGGTCTCACCAGTGCTGAGTACAGGGGGATGATCACCTCTTGGGTCATACTCACCACACTGTTCCTGATACAGGCCAGGATGCTGTTGGCCTTTTGGCCACCTGGGCACACTGCTGCCTCATGTTCATCTGACAGTTGACCAACATCCCCAGGTTCTTTTCTGTCAGGCAGCTCTCCAGCCATTCTTCCCAAAGCCTGTAGTGTTGCAAGGGGTTGTTATGACCCAAGTGCAGGACCCGGCACTTGGCCTTACTGAACCTCATTCCGTTGGTCTCAGCCTGTTGATCCAGCCTGTCCAGATCCCTCTGCAAAGCCACTCTACCCTCCAGCAGGTCAACACTGCCACCCAGCTTGGTGTCGTCTACGAACTTACTGAGGGTGCACTCGATCCCCTCGTCCAGATCATTGATAAAGATGTTGAAGAGAACCGGCCCCAGTACTGAGCCCTGTGGGACACCACTCGTGACCGGCCAACTGGATTTAACTCCATTCACCACCACCTTCCAGCCAGTTTTTAACCCAGTTGAGAGTATACCCATCTAAGCCATGGGCAGCCAGTTTCTCCAGGAGGTTACTTTATCAAAACTTGCTAAAGTCCAAGTAAACAACATCCACAGCCTTTCCTTTATCCAGCAAGCGTTTCATTTTGTCATAGAAGGAGAACAGGTGAAATGGCTACCCTGCCTCTGACAGGTTTGTTCCAGTCCTCAGGGAGAAAATGGTAGACACCTGAGAAACAAACTAGGAAACTAAATTTAGTAGCTGCTGAATACTAAAACACATAGGCTCATAGACCGTTGTTTCTCTTAAAACATTGGCTTTAGGGTTCTTTACTGACTGTGCCAGCTGCTGTCTTCTTTTGAGTGGTCCACTATGAAAGAAGCTGCAATTTCGTGGTAGTGGACACATCTCATGTTTGCCTTTCACCCCTGTAAGAACAAGCAGCTGTTGAAAATGAGATTTCCACCCTTTACTCTTTTCCCCATCCTTGGTTGTACTTTCCTGCCTGTTTACTTGTGCCAATGTTTGCTCTTCTCTGGTCAAGTAAGGAAGCAGATGAGGAACTGGCTGTACAGAGAACTGCTCCCTGCCCACCTCCTGGGTCCGTTTTTGAGGTGGATGGGATCCCTGAAGTGACATCCCAGGGAGGTAACTCTGCTGCATCTGCTCCTGCTCTGCTGGCTGGGATCTCTCCCTGTGGACTGAACCCTGGTATTTTCTTCTGCAGATCTTTCTTCTAAGGATGCATTTCAAGTGTTTTCAAGCATTGGTACAGGCTGCCCCAGGGGAGTGTATGAATCAACATCCCTGCAGGTATTTAAATGTATGTAGATGTAGTGCTGAAGGACATGGTTTGGTGGTGGATTTGGCACTGCTAGGTTAATGGTTGGATGTGATGATCTCAAAAATCTCTTCCAACCATAATGATTCTATGGATTCATTCCATGCAGTTTTCACAAGCCTTAGAGGACAATTCACTTGTACTTTGGCATGATCATTTGTATCATGCCATCAGTTTATAATAGTCAAGTATTGACGTTGCTGGTGATGGCTCTTGTATCGAAGACTACAAACACTTTTCTCGTGTTTATCTTTACAATTCTTTTACAGCTCTTTCCTTAAAAAAGAAGTGGATAAGTATTAATGCTAGCAGCAGGACAGTAATGCATGATCAAGGTTGTAACTCTGGGATATTTAATGCTGTGGGGGATAGGTGTATTGTGTATTGCTGTGTGTGGTGTTCTGTGCTCCATAGCGCAGCCTGAACGCAAGCCATAGGCATTGATTTGGCATGAACTAGGTACTCGAAGATGGAGCCCGTACTTCTAATGTGTTTTACAATACAGAAAAATAGTTTTACTAAACTGAAAATATTTTAATACAATTATAATTAGATCTTTGTGCATACAGCTGGTAACTTGCAAATAAACTAGGAAACTGAATGGGTTCTGAATAACGTATCTTAACAGCATTTGTTCTGATCCTTGGTTCAGATTCTCCTGTCCATTGTTTGTCTTTTCTTTCTTGAAGACATTCTTTCTGCAGTTTTTGTATATCTAAAAGATGTTGATGCTTTAAAAAAAAAAAAAAGCATAGAAAGACCTCCATTAAAATCTGGTTTTAGGAGGAGATACTTAACACCATCTTAGGTTTTTCATTATGTCATTGCCATTTTTATCATATGCATGATATAGAAATAAACAATTTTAAATTCTAATATATTAATATCTGTATAATTAATGGATATTATTCTCTTATTACAGAGCTTACCTTTTAATGAGTCCATTGGTTATAACTGAGCTAGAGTAATCTGCATTTTTACTCCAAGCAATGACTGGCTGTTTGCTTCTTCTGATATTATGAACGCATTCATTACTGTGTGTTACTAGAAGGCTTTAAAAAAAGCTATTTATTTATTAGACAAATGGCCCATTCTTTGAAAGGGTTTGAATGTTGTTGTGTTTTTTCCCCCTTTTGCTTGGAATTAAGTCCATGACGAAATTGAATCAATTTTAAAGCTGTTAGATTTTCTATGGAGATTTGTATTTTAGCTCTTATTTCTCATTACATTAGCCGTATTTCATGCTTGTGTACAGATTAATGTGCTTTGCTGATAATTGCATATTAAAAATAGATAAATAAATGATTAGCTAATTATGAAATGTGTTGTAGTACCAGTAACTTTAATTATAATTTATCTGCTATGTAAGTAATCCTGCACAATATTGTGGGATAACATATTGATATCGCAATTGCTGTCTTGTAGTGCTATATGATTAATGATGAAAACCTCAGGAAGGTTGATCAGGAATAATATTCCTGGTCTCTGTAACCACTTTTTTCCAAATGGGATCTGAACCAGTGACCAGATTTGTCATTAGCTCAACAACAAGGAATGCAAGTCACTAGTGGAGGGAACGGTAAAAGAAGTCTATTCTCTAGGTATCAGTTTCGGAATGTATTCCACCTTTCAAATTGTTCGATAGTTTTTCCAGTTACTGCATGTGAAAACAGAAGGAACGTTTTTACTTTATGTACAGAATTGCTTAGTGCTTGCTCTTTTTCACATAAATGATATTATTTTCAGTCTTGTTTCGTAGAATGTATAGTCATTATTGTAATGATCTCTGTGTTTGCATGTATAATAGACTTGGGATTTCTGATTTATGGGGTTTTGAGCCTCATGTAGTAAAAATGCATGTGTGTAATATTTGCCACTAGATCTGAGGCTTGCAAAATCATTACACTGTGATTTATTTTTTTAAAGGCCATGGTTTTAACTTCTATTTTATTAAAAAAATGTTTTTCAAAAGCAGTTGAGCGTGTAGCCTGAGAAACATTTTCAGGAGGTAAAGTGGCCTGGTCTCAGTATTGGCTGGTCTTGTTCCATTGTATTTTTCTGATTTTTTTTAATGAAAAGTTAAATTAATAATTTCCCAGTTAAATATTAAGGGTTATAGATTACAAGCACAAAATTACAATTTTTTTTATTTTTTTTTCTCCTTAGTGGAGCCGAACGTACTAGCACCTGATATTTTCAGTCAGCCAGCTCTTAAACTAATGAGAAGCTGGAAAACAGTTTAATGGCAAAAATGCCTTCTCTGGTCAAGTCAGGACAAAAATTCCCAGTAGCCTGGGTCATACCACAGGCTGTCCTCAGAACTTCTGCAAAAATAAAGTCTCATGTGGTGCACCACTGCTGCTCTGGCAGCAAGCTCATCTGCAGCAGTACAGCTTGGAGGAATGTGACAACCTGGGATTCAAAATGACCTTGACTTGGGAAAGACTTTTGGCCTCTGACTTCTCAGTACCATTAAACTGGAGACCTGCAACTAAATTATGTATTTGAAGGGATGTAAAAAAACCTAACCAACCAAATGTCAGTTCTTCGTGCTAACATATAGAAATGGGACTTACTAGGCACACACAAAAAAAGCCATCTGTCTTTGTGAATTCTGTCACCAAGACAACTGACATCTGTTTCCAGTTGGGTAATTAATTCAGGGTGATAATGGTACATACTTCGTGTCATTATGATATGAAATCATAAGTCTCTTGCAAGCCCCTTCATAGGCATAATAAATGATGGCTTCCATTGCGACTGTGGGAGCCAAAGAAATCTTGCTACTAGCTGAGTTGTAGCAAGTCTCAGATCTCCAGTTGCTTTGGAGCCTCTCTGTTTTCATGTGCCTGTGCTTTTCTGGGCGGTCAGGGCTCTACAGGAAAATCCATGCACTGTTAAAAATCGCAAGCAATTATTATAATTTAGGGTCGGAAGGAATCAGCAGTTGCAGTCAGGATGAGAAGGAGCACAAAATATCCCTGTGTGAAAAATTCAACAGAAGTTTGATATAATTTGGACTCGATTTGGCTGGGATTGGTATTGGTAAGCCACTGGGCAGTCAATACACAACTGAGTCAGGCATATTTATCTTTCAAAATATGCCAGTTATTACACCATGCAATCTTGTTCAGTATGTGGGCTATGGATTTTTTTCACCTTTTTTTTTTTTGTCATTTGGGTTTCTTGATTTTGTTTTGTTGTCTTAACTGTTGATCACATACAGCAGTTCTATGGATAGGATCTGTAAAATTTTGAGCGGTTGTCCATGCTGAGAATTTAGCAAGTCTATGTCATCCATTCTCAAATTTTCAGTTAAACAAGTCATGAGCTGTACTGGTTGGTCTGGGTTTGCTTCCTGGGTGTTCTGGGCACTGCTGTGTTTTAAGATCAGTCCTGTGGGGCAGCATTGTGGCAGGCAAGTGGTAATAGTAAATGTATTGTTCATCCATGATTCCAGGATAGCCTGGAGTTTATTCCAATATAACCAACAGTAAAATGATTAATAATGTTGAATTTAGCTAGTGTTTTGGGCTGTTAACTTGCAGAAGTAGGAAGATCACACCTCGTTGCCTTGTATTTACAATATTTTCTTCTTAAATTCTGAAGTGTCTGATGCTGCCTCTAGAGAATCACCACTGGTTTTCTCATCACTCTGATTTTCTACTTTGTAGCTAGTTCGTTGTGTCCGATACATGTTTAGTCCAGATCATTTGTGCCATTGTGGTACTAATTTTATCCCATATGATAACTTTTCAAACTATTCCAAAAGAAAGGAGATTGATGTTTTCAATTTCAGTAATCTTTATAATACCCATTTTAAAAAATGTAGAATAACTATAAAAATACACTATTGGATGATATTATTCTATCAGAATAAAAGACTCTTCAAGCAGAAGAATGTTGAAGAAATAATGTTCAGTTTTAGATGGAATAACTTGTTAATTTGATCATCTGCACATATAGAGTCATTGGGGAGTTACTGGGCTACATGTGTTTGTTTTTTAAAACATCTGTCAACTAAGAAATCAAAATGCGAAGTGTTGCATTGGTTACATTTGTGGATTTCTTATATCTTCTAGTGGAATTTCATTTTGTCTGCTAATCACTAGAGAATATGGAGCTTAAATAGGATTAAATTTGTGTGCATGTATCATTGCTTTGGACAAATCACTTGTTCTGTTATCCGTTAATTGTATTAAAGGATCAAATATAAATAAATATATGAGGTGGTGTAACACGTTGCATTATTTTTTCTCAGGTATGCAACTGTCAGTGTGGAAAGAGGCATGTCATATTGTTGTGGTGCGGTTTTTTGTCCCTGTAACAGAATAATGGGCTGTGGAGGGCCTTAAGCTACTCTGAACAGTTTTGTGGCGTGTTGTAGCTAATTCCTGCAGCTACGTTGCAAAACTCATTTCAGTTTTGTACATAATGTAGGCTGCAATCCATTTGACAAAATGTTTCACTGCATAGCACTTCAGTGCTGTTACTGTGTTCACTGTTACCTGGTAAATAGAAAATATTCATGGGGAACTAATTTTGTAGGCTACATAAGTGCAAGACTTAGCAGTTATCTGATAAGCAACATTAAGATTTCTAAGATACTGCTTTAGGCAACTTTACCATTGCACACTGTTGACTTATATTTGTGATATTTGACGTTTTTGATAAATACTGTCAAGGATAATCCATCATAGAACAAGTTTCAGAACAAGTTTTCAGAGTTTCAGGGCATTTGCTAAAACTCTCATAAATTATACAGAAATGTTTCAGAATACAGTATTTTATATTTGTAAGTTGAGTAACAGGTTTTCCAAGTAAGAAAATTACTAGGGAATCCATTTCCAGAAGAATGCAGCCATCTTCTGTTAACAGAGTATATGTCCAGATGAGCCTGGGCTACAGCTGCCTGTTGGCTGAGGACCATCTGTTTCTCTAGGTCGTACCTTAAATTCCTACCATTTGAGAGTTGGGGTGATCGCCATTTTAATGGAAAAACAAAACATGGAATAAGCTTAGCAGTGCTTCTGGTGTTTAAGGATCTGTAACAATTTAAAATTGAGCACAGTTTTTGAAATATTATAACCATTTAGACCCATCTACCAATCTCTTATGTGCAAAGTCCCTCAAGACTCATGTCCTTTTCTCTCCTGTTGTTCAACAGCTCTGTGAAATCAAAGAGAATTGCTTTGTGTGGTTTGATACAGCTAATGAGGTAGTAGAGCTCAGAGGACCTCCAAACAACCCAAGAACTATAGTTTGACTTAAAAATCTCTGGGTAAACACTCTTGATGATGGGAAAGCTTATGAAAGAAGCAAGTGCACTGATGTGTGTTACCTGAGTAATGCTTCAAGCAGCCGTGGCTCATTCACGTGTTTCATATAGTTAAATAGGGAGATAAACTGTGCACTCTTCTGTTTAACATTCAATGTAAACTGAATACTTAACTAAGTCTCCTGCATGCCTCTGGCATTTTTGTGTGTGCTGTGCTATCTCAGCTTCTTGCGTGCTTCTCCAGATTTAGACGAACGGGAGAGCACATAGCAGGCTTCTGGGGCTTTGCAGCTTGGGTCTGCTCTTGAGCTGTGGGATCTGCAACGACCCTGTAAGCTACCTCTCAGAAAAAGGCCTCAATCTGGTTTATGTCTTAGGCCATTGCTTTGTAGATGTGAGCAAACAAGGTGTCCTTGAGGTTGAAATATAGTGGATAGCACAGAGACATCCAACAGAAGTCGTGGAAGAATTCACATGCCCATGGATAGGCAGAAATTCACCCACTGGAATAATGATGGTGTGTTCCTGATATACTGGATCTAAGAGGGGAGTTGCTGGGGCTTGGGTTTTCTTTGTTCTCATGGATGGTAGCCCTTAGTGGTGCTGCTTAAATTGAGGTAGCTCTTCACTCATTTTCAGGTTTTTTTGGGGACTATTACTTTTTCTAGGTTGAGTGAGAAATTCCTCTCAACTGAAGGGTGTTGAAGCACGGCAATCCTAAATATAGTGGGAAGCACTGTCTTCTGAGAGGGAATAGAGGCAGGTCTGGTATATGAAACCATGTATACAGTCTGGAAGAGTTACATGAGGATACTGCTTTTTGCAGAGCAGAGTCTTCCTTCTACAATTAGAGCTGCTTTACACTTTGAAACCATTGTAGCCATTAAAGAATAGCATTGAAACATGGGTTGGGGTATTTCCGCTAATGCTTAAGTTTCCAACTTGATGCTTTTGCCCTCTCTCTTTTCCTGAGAGCAGTGGTGGTTTTGTATGTGACAGGGACACGGAGAGATACAAGTGGGGAGTAGTTGCAGTAGGTTTGGAACACCTTTTTGGCAGCATTCTTGGAGTTTGGACAAGCACAAGGTATTTAAAGTTATCCACTGATGGTCATGTTTATGTGCAACAGAGATTTTTTTTTCATTGCATCTGATAATAGACCTCTAGGACAAAGGTTTTCTGTCCTGTGTTTCTTATGCAAGGGTGATTCTACACAATAATGCAAACTACCTGTCATTCGAAGATTGCCTGTGAAAGGCATGGTGAATAAATTTGAGAGTGATAACATTTATTCATTGTGCGTTTCCTTTTCTCCCTTCTTGCCCTCTCTAAGCATTTGCTGGCTGTTCCTCAGTCTCTTCCTCATCCCTCCCATTCCCAGTGAATCCGTTTAACCCTCATCACTCACTACCCACATCTCTACGTTTCCTTCTCCAGTCTCTTTTTCTCCTTCCATTGGTTCCCCTCCTGCTCCGCTGCCTTCTCTTCCTGTTCTGTTTTGCTTTCCTCCTTACTCCTTACCTTTTTGAGCCTGGTTTTTTTTTTTTTTTTTTTTTTTGTTATTTTCCAATTTGTACCTGCTTTGGATTCTTCCCTCATTTTAGAGGGTTTTTCCTGTGATCTTGCCTCTCATTTGCTTTGCTTGTTGTTTCCCTCGCACTGCTCTTTGTCTGCTTTAGCCTCAATACTGAACTAACTTGTTAAAGGTTTAAATAGAATATGGCTTCACTCTGAATGGATCTAATTTAATGATTGTGATAAGTTCCTTTTAAAGAGGTATTTTCGTTATTATTTCAGGTCTTAAAAATTAGCTTGATTGGCCACCGGAAGCGCGTTCTGGCGTCTTTGGGAGACAGGCTTCACGAAGATCCTCCTCAGAAACCACCTCGGTCAATAACCCTCAGGGTGAGTCCCATGAAAATTTGTTTGCATTTCTCAAAAAGTCAGCAAGCATTTCATAGCATTCACGTAAAAACAAGGGCCACTTGGAGCGGGATTCAACTTGCCTCACTTCAGAAGTTTACAGTGTAGGTATCTCTAGGCTGACCTGCTCAGTTGCTCCTCTCCATAGAGCCAGCAGAGATAAACTGACATTTTTACAGGGTGATTCATCTGACCTGTTTCAGACATCTACCTTAGGATGAGATAAGTAGTGTCTTAGAAGTACCAGCTTATCTTCTTTGCTCAAGAAGCTGGCTCAGGAGTGAGTGTGTACAAACTGCATGTCTGCATTTGCCCCGAGGAATCCCATCCTGGCTGATCGATACTGTGGAAGGAGAGTTACCGTTTTCTTTTCATGTTTTCAAGATGCTTTCACTTACTTTTCAGAGATGCTCTTTATGCTTTCATTAAGGAGACCCTATTGAAATTGTTTAAACACAAATGCCAGTAGAATGTTTCTGTGTGTCAAAAGTTATCTCTTTTAATTTTCATTTGTATTCCTGCTTTTAGAAACCTTGTTGCAATGTCCCTGGTGCTTATCCACACTTGACCAGATTTAATCTCCTCTCCTTACACCACCAATCCAATGCCTTTGCTCCTTTGCTGTCTGTTACCCTTATCGAGTTGTGGTCTGATGACCCTTTCCTACTGTGTTCTCTCCGAGGGAGTTCATATCAACACTTCTTAATTTGATATTTTAGGTCACACCTTTTGCATTTGATTGGATCTGATTATTTTCATGGGGTTGTATTTCTGACTCGAATCTCATTTGGGACTAAATTTCTAAATGTCAGAGGGTGTCCGTGCTCCCAAGTTGAATTTCCTGGTGTAAAGAGAAATAGAGAAAGACAGAATTAGGACTTATTTTAACATACACTTACAATTTCTGTGACCAGCCTGTTTTCACCCTGCTTATTCTCAGATGCCACGTAGAAACATTTTAGATCCCATCCCCACCCCAATTCAACTTATTCCTAATGCCACATTGAAAAAGGTCTCACAAGCCTATAACATTGCACAAATGTGTGGATATTTTTCTTGTATTTTATTTTTTATGTATTATGTGGATGACTCCTGATGCATGTCAGGTGTTAAAACACTCCCAGGAAAGAGAAATCTTTTGAAAGTTGCACATTCTTGCTCAATACTTTCAGTGCTCTGGACTGGGGAATTATTTCCTCTTCAGCAGATGGGAAAGTTTCCACAGCCCATGTTATTGGTTAGGACTTTCTATTCTCAGTTAATAACAAAGAGAAAACTGGATGTCCTCCATCTGTAGTCAAAATGATAAAAAGTAGTCTGTTGCTCCACAGCTAAAGCTGGTGATGCGGGCAAGTGCTAAATGTCATTCGTCACTTCCTGGTATTGGAGTCTTCACAGAGAATCCTAAAGAGGAGGACATGAGTTTTCTATTAAGGTTTTCTTTCCCATCAAATCCTACTCTGCCATTTCACACGAAATGAGGACATAGTATTTAATCTGTAGTTTGCTATAATCTTTAGCTTGAAAATTGATTTAGAATCATCAAATCATAGAATCATCTGAACCGGAAGGGACCTTCAAAGGTCATCTAGTCCCCGGAGTCAGCAGGGCACCCCCAACTAGACCACGTTGCGCAGGGCCTCGTCGAGCCTCACCTTGAATGTCTCCAGGGAAGGGGCCTCAACCACCTCCCTGGGCAACCTCTTCCATTGCCACAATAACTGTCTACTAAGGCAAAGCTATTTTGATTTCAAAGTTATATACTTGAAAGCTAGAAAATGCTGGATCTCAAGTTACCTGTGCAGTCTGGCTTTCCTTTCTTGAGTGCATTATAGTCCTTAATTTCCAGTTTCCATGTTATTCATAGAACCCCATCCTCTCCCCACTGGAAGGCGGAATTTAAAGTGAAGGAATAACTATTTAGACTGAAAATTTGACGAGGAGATGTTACAACAGTAATGATAGTTTTAAGACAAGAATTAATTCACTAAAGAGGATTCCTGGATTTAGGAACTGGTTTGATAAACATCCTTGGGGCATGAGGTGCGCCTCGGCAGCCCGGGGAAGGATCTCTTAAGCTGCCTTACAGCCCTTACCTGTGTGGTTGCAGCATTATGTGACCAGCAAGACTGAGAGGTGGGGATGAAGCAGAGTTCAATAGTGAAATATATATGAACAGGCACCCCTGCAGGGCATGTATCCATACGTTCACAGCAGGGTGGTAACGTGATAGGAACCGTGTGACTAACAGCAACTCGGTACTGAGTATATGATAGCATCTGCACGGGCATCCGTGCCTGGTCTGCAGATTTAAGGAGGTGAGAAAGTGGGTATGGAGTGAGAGAGAGGAATGAAGGAAGAATGGGAGAGAGACTCTGGATTAAAGGAATAGCTGTAGCTATGAAAATACAGAATTACACCTGCTTTTGCCACAAAGCCCCTAGATAACGCTTGGTAAGTTATTTAGGTAATTGCCTCATAAACAGTCACTGATTGTATGTTACCGACATTCTACAGACTGGAGTCTGGAGTCTGATTTATACAAGTGCTGGGCACACACTGCAGCAAATTAGATCAGTAAAAGTGGAGTTTTGAATACAAGCACTCAGAAAATCAGGCAATACATATTTTAATTGGGCATCCAAACTGACTGGTATTTTTTAACCTTTGTCTGTGTGTCTCAGGTTCTACTCACCAAAGTGGTGGTTAGAAAATGCCAGAAGTCAAAGGGTATGGTGAAAATAAACTGATTGACGTTTGTAAAGCACTTAGGAGCATCGTGTAAATGACAATATTAGTCATCCTATCTTCAGAGCGGGATTTGAAAAGATGTAAGGGGAGGGTCTTGGGGCCACAAAACGAGGTGAGAATAAAATACTGACTACAGATAACTAATGATAACACAGCGCTGAGTATACGACAACATGCCACACAGTTGAGGATCCATCTGTGCTGTGAAGGACGACTTTGAGAAAATAGCATAAAATCATGCAATTAAACCCTGTTCCATAATGCAGAAGCACCGTAATTCTTTTATTTCTTGACTTTGTAATTCTTGTCTGTATTGCCTTGCCAGCAATCTTCTGATAAAGATTTCTGAGTGAATTTCCTCTTTATATGCAGTTTGATAAAATGAAAAATTCAATGAGAGCTGGAGTCTGTAGGTCTGCTGCATGGTCGTCTTGTCACCTTGATGCACTGATGGCCCTATCAGTCTACTGAACAGGGGGTGAATCATGATTTGGAGCAGGGAGAGGTTACCTATCTGCCTGGAGCAGCAAATAGCAGTCATTAGGAAGTGCCCCTGTACTCAGGTTATTTTCAGTGCAGAGTCCTCTGCACCATCTAGTCAGGGTTGGGCCCATGGAGGGTAGATTTTAGAGATGATGCCTCACCAAACCTTCTGAGCATGTGCAGACTTTAGCTTTTCAAAAGCTTTTTAACTGGGCCAAATGTAGGTGGATTTTTGTGAAGGAGGGAAAAAGACTATCCTTAAGAGGAAAAACGCTCCCTTCTTTGCCCTGGGAAATGTCAAGTGCTCATTTAAGATCATAGGAAAGCTAGAGAATTAAAAAATAAACAAAAAAAATCCAGTTAATTAAAAGTTGCTAAACAACTATATGTCCCTGATTTTAGCCAACCAACATGAAAAATACTAATCCATCACTGTGATTGCAAGGAATAATGTCACATAGACTCTTACACTTCAAATATTAACGTCAGATGTTACTATCACTTGAATGCAAACAGAGAATTGCAACTTTCCATTTGGAAGAGATTACAGCGCTCTGATTTCTTACACAGTATCTTGTTCTAACAGCATGGAGTAAAGTACCTTCATGCTTTTCAGAATTAGGTTTGCTTCAATGTAATCATGCATTACATATGCATTTTAATTCTTTCTTTAAATAAAAAGGCAGGGGGTTTTATCCTCTATGCACACTGGAGCTGGTCTCTCCTTCCTCTAGTATCTTCAGGTCCCTTCTTGTTGTTCGGTATTGAAAAGGCTGAGGGGAGACCTTATTAATGCTTGTAAGTATCTAAAGGGTGGGTTGAAGGATGATGGAGCCAGACTCTTTTCAGTGGTTCCCAGTGACAGGACAAGGGGAAATGGGCACAAGCTGGAACTCAGGAAGTTCCATTCAAATATGAGGAAAAACTTCTTTAGGGTGAGGGTGACAGAGCACTGGAACAGGCTGCCCAGGAAGATTGTGGAGTCCCCTTCTCTGGAGATTTTCAAGACCCGCCTGGATGCAGTCCTGAGGAATGTGCTCTGGGCAACCCTGCTTTAGCAGGGAAATTGGACTACATGATCTCTAGAGGTCCCTTCCAGCTCTGATGATTCTGTGATTTCTGTGAAATACAGGATTACAACAATAGGTAAGTTAGACAAGGTCTGCACTGTTCAAACCGCTCCTGGGTACATTCTGCCTCCAAAGAGCTTACTATCACAGAAATCCCTTGTGTCGGATAAATTGAGCCCAGTAACCTACATCATGAGAGAGAAACATGTTTCCCCAGTTTCTGTGGCGGTTTTTTACAGTCCATCCTGGGGTGGCATGTGTGCACACTGGCTGGCCACTGCACTCTAGCTCTGCTTCTGCTGATTGCAATCTCCAAGGGAGTGCTGAGTGGTGGAGCTGGGCACCAGTGTTTGCAACTGGTGTTTGAACAAGTGATGTGATGTGCATGAGAATAGATAGTTATTTCCAAACATATACAGGGTGGCTGTCTCTGAGCAATGTGGTGGCCGATCCAAGTAAAATGATCAAGAGGACATGTTTAGCTGTTAATTAGATAGAGTTCATGTATCAATTGGCTGTGGTATTTGTGCACTGGCTGATACAAGGTCACAGTTCAGCACAGATTACAAGAAAAGGCTGGTAAAATATTTGTACTGTGATCCTTTCATGCATTCTAGGAATTGTTATTTAGCTTTTTTCTGACATCCAATACTTCCAGTTAAACGGCTGTTCTGCAAGACCTATAGAAATTGCAAAGTGTCTATATTTTGTAAATGTTTATGCATTTCTTTTTTCCAGCAAGAGATGTTGCTAGAGTTCACATCACTTTCAAATCACTTTCACTGCTCAGAGTGGCTGCTCAGAAGTGGTGAGAATGTATTTCACCTTACAAATAGCTAGTCCTAAATCATGGCTTTATTTGGGACTTGGCAAGAAGTAACTCACTGTTTTATCTCCCTAGCAGTCCTAGAAGGGAGTATATATTACACAAGGAGGTTTTGGAGAGGGAATTTGCCACTAGGTCACGTAAATAGTGAATTGTTTTTCCTTCCACATGGGCTCTGCACCTTAGGTAGCAAATCTCAAAAGTTCATCCACAGTAACCTCTAATTCAGGAATTGTTTCTTAATTTTTAGGTATGAATAATTCAAATACGCTTTTAAATATGTGATTTGAAGTCAGAAATAGACTGTTTTTATTATGCTGTATTTTTCTCCTCCCTGTCCAGGAACCCAGTGGTAACCACACTCCTCCTCAGTTGTCTCCATCACTTAGCCAAAGCACTTTCACTACCGGTGGCTCCCTGGACGTTCCCCACATTATCATGCAGGGTGATGCAAGGAGAAGACGAAATGAAAACTATTTTGATGATATTCCCCGGTCAAAGCTGGAAAGGCAGATGGCACAGGTAGGATTAAAACGATGCCATTGAAAGGCTGCGCCTTGCTGCAATTGGTTACAGAACTAATCCTAACCATAGCTGTGGGTCGTACATGAAGGCTGAATGAACAACTCAGGTTCAATGAATGAACAGCTACAGACTGACAATTTTTCCAAGCTATCTGTTGCGGTTCCCTATATTTCAAATAGAGTAAGTTGGTGTGCAGTTTCTCCAGGGGTAGAGTTTTGGGGGTGTTCAGGTGCCTGGAGGCTGAGATGAAGATGCCTCCTGTGCACCAGAACACTCAGGCTGCTCCTGGCACTGCTCCTGGCCTCTGCCTCTTGTTTCTGTAAGAAGGTGCAGATTCCTCAATTTGAGCAACCTAGATAAAAATAAGCTGACATCAGTTTACTGCCAGAAACTTGGGAGGCCTTGGGAGTGGTGATTGCTGCATTTATTAATGGAGAGGGTCAGCATTCTGCTAAACTTTGATCTGGGGGAATATATCTTGAGTGTTTAAAAAAAGATTAAACTGTGCAGCAACTTGTTTGAGCATCACAGCAGCGCTAAATTCAACTGGACGGTAAATTGAACCGTTCATGAAAGAAGTGTCTACCTCTAAATTTCTTCACCCAACCACAATATGGTAGTTTTAAATCAAGTGTGCATTGACCAGAGTGATGCCTCATACCATGCTAAAGGGCAGCAAAGTTAAGCTTTGACATCCCCTTGGCAAAAATGCCTTGGGATGAACTCAGCTTTTTTTTGGTGTTCTTTTTCATGGTATATATGATGAAAGACAGCCAGGTCTTAAGCACGCAGTGCTTTGCAGCACGTGGTGGCAATGGGGCTTTGATTTGCCATCAGAAGCAGGTGGGCAGCCACTGCGGTTCCTGGAGCGACTCTCTCCACGAAGGAGTAGGTTGTGTGAGGCTTCCCAGTGGTTCTCTGCCTGCCACCACCCAAAATAGAGCCTCTATCCAAAATTCAGCCTCAGAATGGAAACAGCTATGCAAACAACTGTGTTATGGTTAACATAATGAACAAAAGGCTGCAGTCTCTCACCTAATTGCATGAACAAGGAGGAGTAATTAAATAAACAAGCGAAACAAGGTGCTGCTGTTACCTGGGAACACAGAAACAAATTGAATTCCATTTTTTCAGAGGACATTTCTAGGGAAGTGAAATTGGGTTTGGTTGGGTGCGGCTGTTTCATTGCCTTTTTTTAATCTCCTAATGTTCTGCTGGATAATCTTATTGCACAGAATTAAGGGGAGAGTTGCCTACTGAATGAGCTTGTTTTCAAACGACAGTCTGCTGGGCTTTTGTGGCAAGAACAGGGTTCAGCTAAAGTCCAGTTCCTAATGTGAAAATATTTCTTTGATGGTCATGAAATTTAGATGTCTGAGCATGAAATGCTCACTTTCTCATGGCTGAGTAGACTGGTTCACCTACTTAGTTTATCACTTGGTTTGCAAATCCCTATTCCCACTTCTTCTTTTGGTCGTTAACATTAAAAAAAAAAAAAAGGACCAAAAAAAAGTGCTAGCAATTCTTCCTCTTTCCATTTCACTCTTTTCTTTTCCTGTCTGAAGTCCTGATATTCCCAAGAGGTATGACACACTCTCATAGATGGCACCTGCGAATTTTCTGTAGGCTGTTAAAAATTGCTTTTCCAGAAGGACCGTGATACGTTGTGTATCCAAAGAGAGAACTAAGCAGTTTGTACTTATATCACTCTAAACCACTTAAAACCTATTAACTGCTGGGATTTTTTTTTTTTTTTTGTGGGAGTAGGCACCCACTGAATGAATGACTTCAATGCCTTCTGTTTAACTTTCACCATGAAATATAGAGGTCATCCTTTGGGATTCCAAAGGGGAAAATGGATTGAGATGAAATCCATAAAACAGCATTTTGTGTTAGTCCCTGAACTGCAATCTGTTTGGAGTCTTTCTCACTCTGCCCCCAAATTCTGCACTCCTGATGTATGTAAAATTCCCTTTGACTTTAATGGGAAAGTCAATGACTCCCTCTGGTGATTATTCTCACTAAATTGGACTCACCCCATTAAGAGGCTAATCAGGGATTTCTTCCACCATTCTAGCCCAAAAATAGATTTTTAAATTTATTTTGTGCAATATGCGCTTTGCTAAAATGAACTATATTTCCTTCAATCTTTTCTCCCAAAGCCCGTTTGAAATTAAAGGTAAAATAATTGTTTCTGAAAATAAAGGAGATCCAACTGATTCTTAACATGAGCCTTCTGCTTCATGTTGGTGTTTTTTAGATTTTTTTATCCAGCAACTTCCTCCTTGCAGTTTGCAGGTTCCTTTGGCTTTTGTCAGATCAACAACAACTTCTGAGCTGATACCAGTCCTGCTTGCCAGCTAGAATACTTCTCAAAACCAGTATAATCTAGAGCGATTATTCGAATTGCTTTGAGGAGATTCTTTGTCTTAACCCTTTCTTTGCTAGGCTGTTTGCATGCTGCTGTATGAATCTGCATGTTTACTGGATGCTATAGAAGACAGATGTGCACAATCATCTTTGATGGTGTGATTCTTTGAAAGGGTTTTGATGATGTGTTCTTGAGCATGACATTAATGGGTATTTTTATGGCCTTGAGAAGATGGGACAATATGGTTTTGAGAGCTTATTCATGGTATTGCTTTCGTAAACTTGATTTTGTTTCAGAAATGCTAGGATAAGACTATTTTTAGCCTCAATTTAAAATCTAAAATCTGAAAGTATTTTGAGAAAATGGTAAGGTCTGATGTTCCCATCTTTACTATGGCCTGTGCTTTCACTAAACTTTTACATGGGAGTCATCAAACACATTGATCTTCGCATCAGATATCAAGCAGTGTTTGTTAAAACAATGAGCACATAAGTTTCTTTTTCTTTTGATCTGATAAATCGGTTTAAACAATTCCCTAAACCATAATCAAATCTGCTTGCAAGTAATACAACACTTTGTTTCCTGGAGGAAGCACTGATTTAAATTTACTTAATGTGGGTGGTTTTGTCTCAAGGCCAGCATGTACCTTCATTCATGGCTCCCTAGAAGACTGTTTGTGACCTACAAGGGGAAAATCCTTGTAGGATATAAACAATGAGTCTAACTAATTTAGGTTCCCCGCTGGAATAGATGTGGTCATCCAACTCTCCAGTTGGTTGTCCAACTTTGAAAGTCTTTGACGTCTGGTTGGATAATTCACAACTGTCAAAAAGGTAATATAGAAAACTGAGAGATGGTTTGTTTTCCAAAAAGTAGGGAGGAAAAAAAAACAGGAAGGATTGAGTAGTCTGAGTTATCTTTAACTGTGCATGTTGAATCCTGAGCCTGCAAATTGGAGATTAATATGATCAAATTAATGTAGTTTAAAAAAGCTGAGATTGCTTGCAAGATTGCCTAAACCTTTAAAACAGAACAAAAAAAATAGATGTAAAGCCTAAGGAACCAAAATCAATAGGAAGAGTCCTGTTAAAGGGATTGGGCTATTCATTCAACCCTGAAATTATGGAGGGCAGGGGAAGGGGAGAAATACATATTTCTAGGGAGGAGTTTGGAGGTTAAAAGGAAGCATAGCTAAGTTCATTAAAATACACCAATTAAAATGTCAGGTCTTTAGGATTCATAATTCTCCAGGCTGCAGAGAAGCTTTAGGTTCTAGCTGCAAGCATATCCCAGACTTGACAGCCCTGAGGCTATTGCTATTTATTGCTCCAGCCTGTGACATACAGTACTTTTAGCCATAGTGGTCCCTAAAGCCTCTTGCTGTGGTGCTCAGAGTGCTGCACCCTTCCCTGAGTTGGGACCAGAGCCTGAAAGCGTCTTCCCTGTGGCTGGAGGACCTCTGACCACGTTGCTCCTTGCAGAAGCAAAGGTGGGTTCGTGCAGGAGGGTCAGGCATTGCCCCACTGATGAGGAATGCTCTCCCCATAGGACTGAGCCTGTGGAGCACTCAGAGATCTGACATTGTGGGAGGAGTTGGGCAGGCAGGTGTCTCTTTAAGGCTCTTGGGAAAACTCCAGGCTGTGTCTGCCTCTGGAAGAAAAAATGGATAATGAGTCAGATTAAGCTATCTGGTAGGATAAACTTTGTCATGGCCCATAATGGGGAGCATCCCAGTGGGCTGGCAGGAGGAGTTCTTTCCTAGAGATGCTGAACCCAGATTGAATTTTTAAAGCCTTTGTGGGTTCTTTGGTCCCATGGTCTGAGGGCTCTTTTTTTTTCTTTTTTTCTTTTTCTTTTTTTTTCTTTGTTTTTTTTTTTTTCTTATTTCTTTTTTCCCCTAAAATACAAGGTCACTTAAATGTAAGGTTATTGTAATGACTACTTAGTAAGCTTGATATAAAGCTATCCTGAGTGTTGGGATTCTGCTTTATAACATCATTTTGTAAGATATAATAACTCATTGAAGGATTAGCATTGGTATGCAGGAGATAGTAAATGGAGTTAGTATCTGAGATCTTTTAGAGGAAAAGTAATAAAAACAAGAGACAGAATTAGCAAAGACAAGTTTATAGGAAAATTGTGAAAAAAATAAAAAAAGCCTGCTTTCTGAAATAAACATTCAGCTCAATAATATCTTCCAAATACTTCACAGATAAAAATGCATTCATATTTCCTGTGAACTGTGGGACTATGTGGTTTAAAATTATGTTTTCCATTTTACAGCTGAGAAAATTGAGGTACAGGGATGTTGCAAGATGGCTAAAATGACACTGAAAGGTTAAAGGAGACAAAGAGAGAACTCTTTTTTTAGAGGACCAGCTTTTAGTTTTTTAACTTTTAACCACAGTATAATGTCTTTTTTATTTGCCTGTTTCCTGTTTGTTTTCCTGTCTCCTTCTCTGCTTTGGAAGGATTTAAAGATTTACAGTGAATGGAGGAAAATATGCCCCAGAGAATATTGGTGTGTAAAATGAGATTATCTAAGAAGCAATGAAGAATCAGTTTATGAATGGTTGAAATTACTGGTGAAATATCAGAATTCTTTGCCAGTGGATTTAAGAAGCAATAAGTATGAAAATAGGGTTGTCTAGATTATTTCATTCGGTTGTTATTTCTAAGTTTTCTTCCATTTTTCATAAGGTTAAAATAAATGTGGGGATGAACAGACAGCCATTTTAAAGACAAGTGTGCAAAATCCAAACAAAATCCTCTAAGGTTCATATTTTCAGGTGTGTTTTACTTTTAATATGAAAAGATGACTGCACTATGAAGACCTTCAATTTAACATTAAAAGAAAAATGCTTAACTGGATCTATTATTGTTGCATTAGTTGCATAGTATTATTGTTGCATAGTATAGATGTTGCTGATGATTTTCTTTTTAATATTAATGCCATAGAGGGTTGTATCTTTAACTGTAAATTTCAACAAACTTTCATCTGTAAATCCCTGCAGTATTGTGTATTTAACGGATGAGTAAACTGTTAAAGACATTATGAAAAATCTAAGTAATTTCTGCCTGAATAAAAAGATACAATTTTTTTCCAAGAGTGTTACAGAAGCTAGCATTTTAGAAATAAAGCCGTGGGATGTGGATCATACCTACATGCTGGTTCAGCATATGGAATTAAGGAAGCCGCTTCTATATTTGGTATTAATGATCCAAACTAGTGCCATAAATACTACACCAAGATGGGGACAGATGTTCTTTCAAGATGGAAACAGATGTTCTTTATTAATTTACTGTTTTTCACACTCAGTCTTGTGAGCTAGAAGCTCTATATTGGAAAGATTGTATGAAAAATTGAGGAGGTTTGTATGAAAAATGGAGAAGACAGGTAGTTTCTAATGTCAAATAAACTATTGTTGAAAAACTTGAACATTTCAGAGTCAAAGCTGAATTTTAATATCTAGCATTTACATTTTTGAGCTGCTGGAGAAAAGTTGTACTGTTGTACTTAGAGGTTGGGGTGCTCTTCTTAAAGAGCCCATTGATTTTTTGTTGGGTTTGTTATTGTCTAAAATGTAGATACCTGTAACCTAATGTTCAGGGACCAAAGTGTCATAATCTTTATTGTCCAGAAGTTATAAAAGAAGTTATAAATAAATCCAGAAGTTTTTATTCTCTAAGTGAGGCTAAAAGACTAGGGTGCACTTGTGGCTGGCAGCACCAGCAGAAGAGGTTCGTCAATCAGAAGCTTGGCTGCTCGTCCCAGGGCCAGAGCTGTGGCTGTAAAGCTGCACCTCCAGGAGCCGGGCAGGGCAACCTTGGCCATAGCAAACTACTGGGAAGACCTTCAGTCAGTCCACCCCAGCAGGAACCCGACTCCAGGTTATGGGATTGACATCAAATGAAAGCTGACCTCCTATCAGAGAAGATCTCCATTGCATGAAGGAGGTGAGAGAGAAGCACAGCTGTGTTATTAGTCTTTCCTCATTAGAGGAAAATGTGCCAAGTGTGGCTGTATGTGGAGGAAGTGGTGGAGGTGCACAGGACCTAGAGTATCAATGTTTTTAAACTGAAAGCAGGTAGATTTTGATTAGATATTAGGAAGAAATTCTTTACTGTGAGGGTGGTGAGACACTGGACCAGGTTTCCCAAAGAAGTGGAAACCCCATCCCTGGAAGTATTCGAAGCCAGCTTGGATGAGGCTTTAAGCAACCTGCTCTAGTGGGAGGTGTCCCCGCCCAAGGCAGGGGGCTTGGAACTAGATAATCCTTATGATCACTTCCAACTCTAACCGTTCTATAATTCTATGACCCTGACATCAGAGGTTGGCTTTCCTTCTTGTCCTGCCACTGGCTGGAAGGGACAGTCTTTGTGGGCTCCCTCTGGTCCTGGGCCAACCATCTTCCTTTCCAGGATGTGCTGGCCATGTCGTGCACCTTCTTGTAAAACCTTGTTAGGAGCTGCTGACAGAATGCATTGTCCTGGAGCCTGGTGTCTCTGCTCACATCACATACTGTCTGCAAGAAAGCCATTCCAAAATAGCCAGTGATTTTCTGGAAATCTTCATGCAAAGTATTTTTGGGAGAAGTAAAAAATATACCCATAGAAAACATATATACTTGTTCTAATAAGAACTGTTATTTCTAATTTCTGCTTCTCTAAAAGAAATACTCATTTCAAATTTCACTCTTCATCTCTGAAGATCTTGTTTTTGAAGGAGAATCTGTGATTATTCCTGCCAGTAAGACAAGCTCTCCCCAGCGCTCTGGGAACATTCGGGGAAGCAGCATCTATTGAGGTGGAACAACTGCTCTCCCACAATCCTAAAACATTTGGTGTGATGATTACAAAAGGGGCCAGACAGCCCCATTCATCTGATTTTCATTTGTTTCCTTCAGCTGTTGCACCTTTAAAGATAGTTTCCCATGCCAAGAGTGATTTTTCTGGGATTTGATCCAGAATTCTCCTAATTTCTGGAGCTAGGCTAAATTATAGTTAGTGAGTTAGGTAACAGGCATCAGGAGTAGGATTTGCAGCTGTTCCTCTCCTTCTTTCTGCCCCTTGCTGGGGCTGCAGCATCAGGGGATGCGAGCAGTTTGCCGAGGCTCGGCCCTGTGATGAGACACAGAGGGAGAAATGGTGGGGGACTAAGCCCAGAGGCTTATATTCAGCAGCTCCTCTTCTCCTTGTGCTCTGGCTCTGTGACATGGAAGTGCGAGAGAGAGGGAGAACCTTGCTGGGGATAGGTGCAGCAAGCAGCAGCAGATCAGCAGTCACCAATAAACTTCTTGGGCCAGCTCAGGGGTGAACAGACTGTTGAGGACCCATGTTAACCTAACCAGGGCCAGCCCATGTAAGACCTCACTGCTGGACGCTTATGGCACAAAAGTTCCTTCCCATATGTTATAATATGTTACTTTTATTAAATGCCTCCTTTTCTTATTTAGTAGAGGAGAGTTGAGGAAAGGGCCACCAAGATGGTTGGGGGCTAGAGCACTTGCCCTCTGAGAAGAGGCTAGGTGATAGGCTGGCTGGTGACTTTAGGTTCAAAGACTGAAAGAAGGAGGACAAGCAAGATGGGGGACAGGTTTCTCAGAGAGGCTGTGCAGTCTCTGTCCTTGGAGGTTTTCAAGACCTGACTGGATGAAGCAACCTGGTCTCATCTCACAGCTGCTCTTGCTTTGAGCAGGGCTTGGAATGGAAACTTCCTGAGCTCCCTTCCAGCCTGAATTATCCTGTGATTTATTTGCTTGTTCTTTTTGCAAGAGCACTGTATTTAAATTGAAGTGTACTAAAACTTCCAGATCTTTTTGCGTCCTCTCCCCACCATCCCGTTAAATTAATCACCTAATTTAGTTGCTTTTATTTATGTATTTTATCTTGCATTCCCGAGGAATGCTCTTGTCTTACTGAATTTCATCTGCTCTCTGTAGTTCATCAAATCCATTTTCAGTTCTTACCCTGTTCTGGAAAGTCCTTGACTCCTGGATCTTCCCCAAAAATCCTGAGCTCTCCTCCAAGCCACTGCATGGAGCAGGTCATTGCAGATGGCCATAGCGTGTTCTGGTTTAGTTGTGCTTAAATACCAATAATTATTCTCTAAATTTGCATTTCAACTTGTTATGCGACCACTGCAATTTGACTTAAGCTGGTTTGTTTATGGGGCACATCACGTGTCGCCACATCAGGAGTCTCATAGTTAGTGTCCAAGTCCTGCTGTGCTTCTCCTTGCTGCTGCTGATTTAGTCGGCCAGTTTTCCAACAAAGGAAGGAAATTTGATCTGAGATGATTCATACTGAACAACCTCATTATAAACATCTTGAATTTTTCTTGGCTCATAGAAGCTGTCTTGGGTAACACATGGCAGACAATATTATGCTTTTTCTTTGTTATCGTCAATAATATATACATAGATATAGACATACATACATACATACATTCATTCACAGATTCCTAGGTATTTACCTTCAGGTGGCCAGGAGCAATGTCAAAAGGTCTCATAAGCTATGAGGACCAGGGGATGGTGACTGGATTTGTAAACACCATTTCTAATAACTTGCTGATCCCTGCAGTTAGGCTGACTATAACTTTCCGATTCTTCCTTTTTGCCCATCTTAAATATTCTTTTAGGTCTATTTTGGTACTTTCAGTATTGTCTATGACTTTCCAAGGATAATTGTTCCTAGTTTAGGTAAATCTTTGGCATCTCCTGAACTGTCATCCAGTGAAGTTTATTGAACTGTGCTGAATATATCAATGTTGTCTTCCACCCAGCTCCTGTTCCTTCTGTGTAGGCTGTCTAGGTATTCTTTTCTGTTGCTTTCCTCCTTTCCTCTCCTTAGGAAGTACATAATTTCCATGATCAGTCTTACTGGTTTGTAAACATTTTGAGTACAGTTGATTTCTGTCTTTGGATTATCAAACAGGTCTTCCATGTCTATAGGGATGAAGCCTAGGGTAAGTTCTCCTTAGATAATTTTGTTCACCTTATGAAACACAAAGTTGTCTCCGACACAGCCCATGATCTTGAAGACCTGTATGTATATATATATACTGTTCTACAGCTTTTCCAGTAAATATGAGTAATTAGAAAGACTTGAAGCAGATGGAAATGTACAAACACTTTGTAACATGATTGGTTACTGAATTCAGAACAGGTGTCTGAAGTAATTATGCCCTGTTGTCTTCTGTCACAGAGGAAGATAGCAAGAAGAATAAGAAATGTTATTTTGTACTTGAATGTGTTTTCTTGAAATCAAGCAGGTTAAGTTAAAAAAAAAAAAAAGAGACGTGAAAATGTCCTTAATTCTTTTAAAACATAGACATAAAGTAATTAGGAGACCATATCAGAACTGCGATTGCTGTGAAGAGAAGGGAGATGGATAAGTGGAGATCTTCAAGACCCACCTGGATGCAGTCCTGAGTGATATGCACTAGGTGTTCCTGTTTTAGCAGGGAAGTTGGACTAGATGATCTCTAGAGGTCCCTTCCAACTCATGACAATTTTGTGATTCCGAGTAGAGAGCGGGTAATGTGGAGCCTCACCTCCCTCCCTCCTTTTCACACCCTGAGCCAGCCACCTGTATCATTGGTATCAGATGGCAGGAACAGTGCAGAGCAAGCCATTCTCTTTCCCCCTTCCTTTGCCCCTCCTGCCCATCAGAGTTGTGTCCTATGGTGACTAGACAGAAAAATCTTTTATGCATGGAACTTCTATAGCGATCACAAAAATGGTATCATGATAGCAGAGTCTTGTTGCGATGTTACTCGTAAGCATTTGTCTTTTTTGGAAGAATAAGATGAGCACATGTTTGATACTAATCAGGCAATAGCTGATGTGATATTTTTGCTCTTCTTTAGCTTATTACTTAGGAAAATGTTCTTTGTTAAACTCTCTTTTTCACAGAACCTCTCTGTCAGTGGTATTAAGTGCCCAAGTGTATTTGTGTTTATTATCGTGGAAGTGCATGCACAGATTGAATTCTTTTCCATCTTTTTGAGGGCATATGCTTTGGGAGCTAAATATTAAAAGTGTTTGAAGCCTAATCCCAGTTCTCCCTCCTACTGCCTAATTTCTGGCCTCAGATACTCACTTAACCTTTTTCCTCTCCTTGGTTCCTTCCTCTTCAGCACAGGAGTGTGCAACTTTAAGTACTTCTCCTGGGGGGTTTCATAATTCATTTAAAAATTTCAGCACTTTGAAGACATAAAATATGTATATAGTAAATGCTAAATATTTTTACCGTGGTGCAAGAAAAAGGTTGGTTTCTGAATTTGAGTTCATTACCTCCCATAAAATTAATGTTCCTTCTGTATTGCGTTTCAGTACCTTAGTCATTCAAACATTAATGAGTGCAGAACTGAGTAATGAGTTTTGCACTGCTGCCCTTCTGACTGGGCATTCATACAGTCATGGGTAATGCTCAGTTTCTGCTTGTCCGCTTGATTTATTATTGACTTAATAAATCAAGTCACCTGTATTTAAAGACGATTTAGCTTAATCCTAGATCTTCCAAACCTGTAATTCTGGAAGTGGGTCTGTGTGACAGGGGCAGTTCACTTGAGCAGTCTTTGGAACAGAGACCTGCACCCAGAACTTACTTCTCACAGATGAGTGCTACAAACACCCCTTTTATGCACTATTCTTTCTCCAAAGAATTAAAAATAATAAAGGCTTCCCTTCGTTCATAAAAGGGATTGAAGACAGCCTGTCTTCTGCAGCTTTAACCTGTGAAAGAGGATGGTGAAATACACAGATGAGAAGGGCATCATCTTCTTGTGGGGAGTGCGCTTACCCCTCAAGTCATTGTATGGGAGAAGATGAGGGAGGGGCAGGGTGGGTACCATCAGGATTTATAAAGAAAGGATTGATTCTCTGCCCTTTTTTAAAATGGAGCTACGTAAAGCTTGCAGACACAGTTACTGCAGGGCGTCATTACCTGTTCCTGGGTCGGCATCAAAGCAGCCGATGGATGTATCTGGTATATTTATACATTTAGGCACCGCAGCACGGTAGGGCCACTGTCACAGCATCACTGTCAGCGCAGCTTCAAGTCAGGAGAACCCCACACTCCTCTGCTGTGCAGGGACAGGCACCGGCTCCCAGCTGACCTGGCCAAGGCACCACAACTGCTCCCTAAAGGCAAGTCCTCGGGAGGGGGAGGATTTAAGGATGTGCCTTTGTCTCCAGAAGAGGATGGTGAGAGCGGGCTGTATGATATCATAGTATCATGGCAACCTCAAACCAGCACCACTAGCACTGGGGAGAAGTAAAACATCTGCTACCATACAGTACCATGCTGCTTTATCTTACTCTTTTCAGGACCTCAGAAAGTGTGTCCAAATAGCACTGCAGTATGTTTCCTTAATCACCAGATGCTTGAGAACACTGCACCTGGCATGGAAATGGCTTCTTTTTTACTTATCTCTTGAAAAGCTGAGGCACAGCCTCCTGCCATAGTTTCCCATTCAGGAATCCCTCCAGCCCAGGCAAACAAACGCAGTGATGATGGGCATGGCCAGAGCATTCAGAAGTCAGTTTGCTAGACACATAGAGGGGAAAAAAAAAAAAGGTAATAAGTGCCACTGCCAACTAGTGAAATGTCCTAATTCTTGTGTCCAACAGAAGTAGCTGGAGCAGTGTTTGCTACTGGCCTTGTGCTGAGAGTATGCATCCATCACATGGAGGAAGACTGTTTTCTAGCAAGTTGCAGAGGGTGAGGTAGAAGATGGTAAACCAAAGTCAAAGTTTTTACTATCTAATGCTATAAAAATGTAGAGCCCTGTATATCACAACAGAGAAGGGAATAACTTTGAAAACAAGATAAGGGAGAAGAAACTAGCTGTATAGAGGAAAGTTTAAGAACTACTGAAGCTCGGGGAAGGGATGTGTGTGTGTGCATTTCAAATCATGAAGGAAATAAGTAACAGTAGGCAGCCACCAACCTGTCTGGCAGCTCTCGGTAGTCAGTCCAGAGGATGCCAGCTTACCCTGACAGTAACTAGAAGACATTACCTAGTTTGTCACCAGCCAGGCAGCCAGGTTTCAGGCTACAAAAGGTAAGAACAAGAGCCATATTTCTAAGAGTTGCACTTCTTTGGGTTGTGTTGAGTGTTGATGCTAAATTCCTGCTGCTGCTGACAAGAGCCAGTAATGCATATTCTTGGTGTTGTTGAATTACTGATATATTAATTGCTATCTATTCTGGATGCTTCAGTTGCATTTTTCATGCGTGTTTACTGCCTTTTGTTGCTGCCTGCCGAAGAAACTGTGGGCAGATCCTACGTCTGATGCTTTGTTTTAGTTGCCTGGCTACGGTAAAATGTTATCTTAGCTTTTGCTGAGGTGTCACAGATGCTTTCTTGATGAGTGTCCAAACAAGGAAATATGTAAAAGATGCTGGTGAATGTTGTGCTTGCCTGGTTCTGTTGCTTTTGCTAGAGATGCTACAGTATGCTTACTTTGCTTTGCAACTACAGAGTATCTGTACAATAACATAGAAGGTAGACTGAAACCTTTCACTTACACGGCAGGGTCATGGTCAATACCAAAGGTAATATTATCTGTGTCTTCATATGCAAAGGAACTGTTGTTGGAAGGAGATGGTGGGCAACTGCTTCACTTGATTGCAATGCATTCTTTTCTGGTAATTGTTACAAAGAAAAATTATTTTTCCTGTTGATTGTATTGCCAGATTTTTCCCTTCCTCTCTCCCTGTGAAAGTCTCCAACAGAGAGAGATCCAAATCTGAAAACTTAATTGCGATGTTGACTTCAAACTTCTTCTCTGCCAAAAGCTGAAAGCAACCAGTATTTCTTTCTGCTCTCTGCATTATCTGTTTATGCCTGCATAACTTTATCTCTTTACATCACCAGCACTTCTGACTAGATTGTTTTCTTGTATTCACAATTTGAAACCTCTTCTAAGGTCTCTGAATAAGCTGTTTCCTTCCAGACAGTCCAAAAATATTTTGTCAGCAAATAAATAAAAAATTACTTTTAACAGCTGTTTTACTTCCTTCTCTTAATGTTATTGCAAGCCTTTTCTTAATTATTCTTGCCTTTTGGCAGTTGCGATGCATTAATATTTACAAGATGAGATGTAGTTTTCTGTTTATATTAGCAGTCCTCTGTCTGTGAGATCTGGACCAACCAGAATGCAGGATATCCTTTCTCATCGATTCATCAGGTTCATAATGTAAGATACAGTGATAAATGGCTATGTTGTCACTCTATGGATGTACAGTCTGTTGCCGTGGTGTTATCTGCGGGTGTCACGTCGCTGAAATGACAAAAAGAAAGTTCGTTAACTTGTCCTCCCCCTTTTTGGGATTATGTGTGCGCGCATTCATGTATCATGCCGTGTGGTTGGCATCTGTTGGCTGTATGGTGTACATACAGGAGGGGGGGGGAGGGTTGCCAGCAGCAGTCTCACTCGCTCAGGGGGAGCTTTGACTTCTGTTCCTGATGTTTTCGTTGTTCACTTTTCCAAAGCGAGAAACTGTGGAAACGGCTTGGTTTGCACAGTTTCACCCCCACAATGTGTTGCGCTGCCTTTTCTGTGTTAATCGATAGTCTTTGCCTCGCTGAGAGGTGTTTGCAGAGGCACTTTTGGGGCGTAACGTTGAGGTAACGTTGATGGTGTTCTGAATTCTCGTCACTTCTGTGACAGTCACATGTGCTGCACACATGAGAGCAAACCCTGGTGATCCGTGTCGCAGCATAATAAGGACGACAGCCAGTCGTTCAGCATAGTATTTTGGAGGATCTGTAGATTTCTCCTCATTTCTGTCATACAGCCTGCTTGGAGCATTTCTGCCAAAGAAGGGCTGTTTTGGCCACCAAGCTTTGAAAAGCTTTTAAAATGTAAGTATGCCATGGTCCTGTTTCTATTATTTCAAAATCCAAAGATAAAAGGAACTAAAAAATTTTCTCTCGCTCTAGGAATTAAATTGTAAGCAAATTATGAGGATTTGGCTGGTCCACAGGACATTTAAAATTCTTACAGGGAGGAAATTATTAATTTTTCAGCCAGAAGTGTTTTATCTATCTGTGCTCCAATTTATTGTTGTCATGGTGACTAATGCACGTTACCATAACCAGGCATGAGACTTTAACAGGTAAAAAGTTATAAGAGGTGGTCCTTGTTAAAAATGAATACAATTAGGCCACTCAAAAAGAGGCTTTTTTTTGGTGTGTATTGTCAAGGCTTTTTAACATGAGATTTTATTAAAAGATGATTTACAGAGGTTGTATTGAGAATTCTTCTTACCCGTGACTACTTCCAGGTGGTTTTAATGTGAGTCAAATGCAGTTCTCAGAGAATGGGATGAGATAGAAAAATATGCAACAATTGTAAAAAATTACCTAATAGTGATAATCTGCTCCCGTAGCTCATTTGACATGAAGCATCTGACCCTTTTTAGAGCACTGAGAAGTGCACATCTGCCCATTTTCAGGGTTATGAAGCACAGCAAGACCATGAGATACTGGTCTTCAAGGCTGCGACCTTTATGGTTAAAACTTGTCACTGTAGAAGGGTTGAATTTTTACCACTCTGGCACCTGACTTGGGACCGTTTTGTGATTGTAAATTCTTTATGTGCAAAATGTGGAGTAAAAAAGGCTTCTCTCTCAAGGTGACTGAGGCCAGAGAGAGGAAAGGCACTGGTTAAAGGCATGGGAAGGTTAGAATGCTAAAACAGAGGCAGTACAGCAAAGAACACGTGATAAATTGCACAGCTGTCTGATGAGCTGTAAAGTTAGATAAGGAATAAATTATCTCTTGCCTTTCTACTTCATCAGAGAGATAAAAATCTCCATACATATATTGTGTCATAAAAAATACATAAGCTTAAATGTTTGATTATTTCTTATAATTGCAAATTAAATATTCAAACCAGAAAAATCCTTATCCTATCATATCTATTTTTAAAAATTAAATAAAACATCATAGTTGGTCCTGCACTTTACGATTTACGAACATTTCTATACTGCTTGAAAGAGTTGTAGGTGCTTATGAAGGTCCTGAATCTCAATACATCATGCATGCGTTGTTCCACACCAATTCCTTAGATTTAAAACTACTAGTAATTCATATTTTTCTACCCCAGACTTGACACATGTAATTTCAAGTCTTCTCTAGGTCAAAGATGTTCTTGCTTTGTATTTTACTTGAAATAAATTGTCATCACCACATCCTAAATTTTAGTATTTCAGTATGTGACTAGAGTCAGTCAATTGAGGAGCTCCTTTTTTTTTCCAGTGGGAGGATTTTAGGCCCAGATTTATGAAAGTATTGATCTCTCTAAATCTTGTTTAAAAGCCTTTGTTCCCTTTAAAAAAAAAAAAAAATTGCATGGGGAATACGTAATAGGAATTACAATTCTAAACATCTTCGTGGATCTGGGCTTTGGAGACTACCCTGTTATAACTCAGTCTAAATATGTAATGAATACTAGTGATAGTATGGTTTCAAAATCTAAGTAGTTTAGTAAGAAAAAGGAGACGAGAAACCACTTCTGCTGAATATTAGAAAACATGAAAGAGTTACAAAAGCAAATTTTATGATCGTGTATAACACATCTTCTTCATCCATGATAATAATCTATATTTACAACGTTTAATTTTATACAGCTTTTTTTAGTAGCTGTTCCCTCTACGCAATACGCCGAAAGACATGAAAGGTCCTTCAGGTGCAGTGATCTGCCAGAAACAGCAGAAATCCTGTATCTCTGTGTGCCCTTAACCACAGCTGTATTGTGTGTTTAGATCATCCTAGAGATACGTACAGCAATTCTGTTTTGTCTAGTTTAGAAGGAGGAGGTATTTGGACAATTGTATATATTTATAAAGCAATTAGTGGACACGAATGGTCTGTGCATAGTCCCTCTCTAAGGGACTCGTACACTAGTTTTATTAGCCTGATTGAAGATTGTTTCTCATTCCCTTGTGATTATTGCTTCTGAGATCCTTTATAAAATTGAACCAGCATGAGAGGTAATCACTGTTCCTCTTATTACTGCCCTCTATTTACATACAGAGACAATGTTTTTAATATCTTTCAAGCAAAAGGGAGTGAAATGGTGAAATGGCATACTTGTTTTACTCCATAGGTACCCTGTTTAATTTCTCAGTACTGTCCATTTTCTGTGTGCAAGGAAAGTCATCTGTAGATGAAAGCAACAGAAGGGTTTGGAGCACTACCCAGGGTCACTTACTTCATAGAAATCCTGTTCCTACCTCATGGCCCTCCATGTGCTTCCTTGGTGGAAAGACGCATGGTCAAAAGATGTACTTATGTACTTTTATAACTTTTCTGTTCTGGATTTACTCCTGTTTCATCGTAATAATCTTTTGCTAAATGGATAGGGCGTACCTTCAGAGAACTGCTTCTTTACACAGAACATGCAGGAATGTATCTTTATTTGAAAAAAAAAAAAAAAAAAGACTATTTCAGGTGGTCTGTTAGCTGTGGCTTGAACAGTTCACAAGAGACAGCTGCACACATGGAGAATTTGTGATGGGGGCAATCCATCTTCTCTCATAGTCAAATACAGACTCCACTAATAAGGATGCAGATTCTTACCCCTTGTAATATTTAAGCCTTATTTCATAAAGAAAACTGCTTCTTAAATTCAAATTCCCATTTCATATTAAGTATGATAGAAGGTTTTTACATATTAGTGGTCAGAGGGATTCATTTCTGTGGATACAGAATGCCAAAATCTGGAGCATTTGCTCCTACTGCTTTCCTTTCCAATTTTGAGGGTGAAGTCATATCCATAGCATATAGGCAACTTAACTAGGCAAAAAAGAAGTTGCAATATAACATAATTTGTAGATGTGCTAATAGTGCCGAGATCAACTAGGTTTGACTTGTTTTATGATGTTCACTTGCTTGAAGTTACTACATTGGCAGGGTAATGTTGGTGTTTCCAGTTTTATCTCTTGCTTTTCATTGCAGAGTTGTGCAAATGTGTGTTGTTTCATTATTTTGTGACACATGAAAATGATGTACTTGTTTTGTTTACTCTGTCCTGATTTAATTAGTAGGATGTGATAGTTTGCCAGACTTTTGAATGTCTTCGATAAGATTTTTTTCATGTGTTTTTGATGCTTAACTTCCTTTTGCTTTAAAAGTCTTAACTTCTACCCATATTCTGTGTGAAATGACAATTCCTTGCCAGCTTCAACACATATTTTAACAATATGACATGCATAGAAAATACACAGAGAGAAGAGTAGGTAAAGAAAGAATTAGCATAATCCAAATTGAAGTAATCATGTAGGAGAGGGTAAGATAGTGGGAGGAAGGTGGGAATAGAGGAGGAAGGACAATGAGGAAGGAGAAATCTGATCACCAAAACACAGAGTGGGCAGGAGAATGGATTTAAGAGACAGAGCAAGCTAGGCAGGGAGAAGCAGGGCTAGTGACAGAATGAAGAGGGCTTGTAAAGAGGAAGACTCACCTATGGGGTCAATTTCAGTTAAAGTAAGCTGATGCTGGTTTGGCAGCATACGAGGTGTTGAGGAGTAGGAGAGATCATAGTTAACAAAATAACCTCAAAATAATGTTTTCTTTTGCATGGGCCTGCAAGGTGGAAGGATCCGTAAAGGGCCCGGAGGTCACCCCAGGTCCAATAAAGCCATGTCTTAAAATATGCAATGGCAGGCGAGACCCAGACCAGCATTGCCATGCTGGGAGCATTCCTGTACTCATTCCTGCGTTGACTCTTTTTGGTAGGGAGAAGAGTGTCCTGCGATGGGATTTGTCAGCAAACTGCAGTCCTATCCATGTTCTCTGAGGGCTTTGAAGAAAGAGAGGAGATGACAGCTCAGGAAAGCAATCACCTATATCAATGAGAATGATGAATGTGGAAGGGCAATGTTAGTAACTCTACAATAAGATATCAAGAGGAGGTGATCAAAGTAAATATTCATAAAGAGATTAAAGAATGCCTTGCATATTTGAAGAATCGAAAAGAAGTCTTCAGATCAAAGCCAAGCCTCAGTTATTTAGCCATTTAGGAAAGTTAGTTATTGGTTATATGTGCTGGATAATGGAAGACTTATTAACTGTGTAGAAAAGCTTGTAAAACACATAGTGAAATTTGTGAATGGCATTTTTGTGCATCTCATAATTTTTTTTCAAGTGCTCTCATCCTCATATATTTATTGTAAACAGTTATTTTTAAGGAACATTTCCGCTGCCTAATGACTTTATTCTCAAACCAAATGATTTAATTAAGGCCTCATTAAACACTACAGAAGATTACTTTGGATTATAAATTAAATCATGAAAAATATTGTAGGAGTTGTATTCCATTATTTTAGTAACATGGCTCTATGTGTAGAAAATAAATTATTGTTAATTGAGCACAACAACAGAGGGTTACTTTATAGTGAGTTTGCCTGCAATTTCTCTTATATCTCAAACTCTGATTTTCAGACAGGAGACTGGGGAGAGCCTTCAATTACCTTGCGACCTCCAAATGAAGCCACAGCATCAACGCCTGTACAATATTGGCAACATCATCCAGAGAAACTCATCTTCCAGTCATGTGATTATAAAGCATTTGTAAGTGTTGATAAATTTAGTGATTTGATTTGGGGTAGATATATTAATTTTAGACTGATAGACCATTGGGGTTTTTTTTAATATATAATATTTTCAGTCACTATTAATGAGACCGGCCACTTCCTCTGAAGTGTGAGTTCCCTGTCAACAGGGCAGGGGAACTGAAGAGGTGCCTCAGCCCACCTGTTTAAACTCTTATATTTCCCCTTCTGACTTTGCTGGAAAGCTCTATTAAAGTTGCTAAAGGTGCCTCCCAGACCACGTCCTTCAAGGTGACCACCTAATGAGGCAAGGCTGACATTTTACAAAAGAAAGCGGCTCAGTAGTTGTAGTGCCTTTAGCATAATATTTGTGGGGTCAAAAGCACTTATCCAGGACATGGGTTTTAGATCTTCTTCACCTGAAGGAGCTTGATGCTTAGTGCTTTTTGGGATAATGCTCTGTTCACCAAACACTGGAGCATTTGAGGCAGAGCTGGGGGTTCTTGGTCTTGATTTAAAGCATATCTGGAAAGGCAGGAATTAGAGACTAAGTGCAGGCAAGACAGGCCCTGGCTCCCACACAGGGGAGGTAGAAGGGGTGTTGTAGACCTGTCTTGCTGGAGTACATCCATATCTTCCATCAGACCCTCATGGGGTAGAAATTGCCATGAAGGCAGTGATTGTCCCTAGTCAGTAACTAGAACCTCTGCATTTCTTAGCAAGTCACAGTCGAAGTCCAGCTTGCCTCTTCTTGCTCTCAGTCTTGCTCTCCTCCTATGTAGCACCTCAAATTGAAAAGGAAGCTTAGTGACTTGTTCTTAAAATACTTCTATAGTTTTCAATAAAACAAACAGGTTTCTCTCAAGACTGCCTCATCTCATCACTTGATGCAGCAGTATTTTATAATCAGGTGTATTTTTTGTAGTAGATTGGAAGGCATGTGGATCATTAAAGAAATGAAGTTGGGATGACCAAGAATATCCAAATTAGTGGTGATTAAGGAGTCACCAAATCAAAATAGTCAAGTTATTGTTGATTAAGGAAGCATCTTCCCTTCTAAAGGATCACTTGTCACTGCACTGTCTCAATTCCCTGAGCTGTAATGACCTCAGCCTTATGGAGTAAAACCTTGGTTTGGAAGTTACAACAGGGGCAGCTTTCATTGTATGCCACATCACAGAGCTGAAGGGCCCCTGTGGGATGTCCTCTGCATTGCTCCCATGTGCTCTGGGTCTGTGAGAAGGAACATTTCCAAAAGTACAGCAAGTCAAAAGAAAGGAAAATTTCCTTTTAGAATTTAAGATTTTTCTGACACTGAATTGGTCAGTACCTCTGTGATTTGTTTGTTGATTCCACCCTGGGAAGCATTTCTGGATGCCTGCGGCTGAGGCTTTTTGCTGCTATGCAATTGGGTCAGGAGCTGCCTGACTTTTCTCTTTCTTCCTCTTGTTCGGCCATGGGCTTAAAAGCAATGCTTTTTCTTTTTTTTTTTTTCCCTGATGCCTGACCAACTGGTAGCTTTCAAGGAAATGCCAATTTGTTAAAGAAATAATAAAATAAAAAAATAGAAGAAATGAATTGCATCCTTCCCACAGAAGGCTATGGATGCCAAGGGTGTCAGGCAGCAGAATCCAGTGAAAGATACAGTTCAACTCGATGAACTTTTGTGGGTTTTTTTTGTTAATTTTATAATTTCAGAGCTTGCTTTAAATTTGTTATTCTTCAAGGGCAATATCAAGCCGCCCCATCAAATGAATGCCTAAAGCCCTATTCATGTCACCATCAAGCCCCCAGCTGGACTCACAGCTGCTTGGTTTATGAATCTTTCACATCTGCAGTCCTCCAGGAATGCCCTTCATCCGTTCTTTTCTGCTTGTGTTTATCTGATAGGGTTGGTGTTGCTCACCCTTCCATTTATAATGCCCTGTAAAATGTTTCTCACTAATTACCATGTTGCCTACTGCCTACGTTGAAATATTTATGCATTTTCTTGCAGGTCAGAGGCTCCTGTGGTACACAGTGTGAAGTGAAGGCTTTAAAGAATATTCCTCAGTTTAGGTCAGGAAACCAGATCGTTGAACCAGTACACTTTATATTCAGTTCCAGCTTGTGTTCAGCTATAACTGAAGTTATTTTTGATAGGTTCTTGTTTAAGATGAAGCTGGTTCACTCTCTGGTTTGGTCACATTAGGCTGTTTCGGGGGGGGGGGGGGTCAGCGTGGTAGAATGAAAGGGGTCAGGCAGTGGTGGTGGGCTGCTGCAGCATCCTTTGGGAAGAGGCTCCTGTTCACAGAGCTTTCTCTCCTCCTGCAGAGGTTTCTTCTCACCTATCCCTTTCTCACTGGTGGTATGACTTCTCTTCAGCTCCTGTGTTGCACCTAAGGCTGAAGACTTAACAGAAACCGTGGCATTGTGCTGCAGTGAGAATGCACAGAGAGACATCTCTGTGTCTGGGGAGGAGAAGGGGTGGCTTGCTGTCCTCTTTCCCCTGCTAAGCCAGACTTGCATGTGATACCATATAGAAATACAGAAACATCCTATTTGCAGAGAGCTCTAGGAACACGTGCACATCCAGAAAGGCACACACCTGTAGCATCTGTAGAAGAAATGCAGAGCGTTTCACACACAGACCTGTTAGCAGTAACAAGAGGGCTTGCTGCTGGGCCACAACAGCAGGGATGATGCTGCCAGCTCCATCCCTGGAGGAGCAGCACCATTCAGACATGGTGTAAAGAGGTCCCGAGACCCCAGAGGAGCAGAGCATGCTGCCAGGGTGCAGGAGTTCTCCAACTGCACATGCCAGCAAGTGGAGGGAGTGGGGGGATGTGTCAGTGAGGCACTTGCTGCCTTCTGGACCCTCAGAGATGAGCAGGCTCCCCTGAGAGCATGGTGGCTTTCAGCCAGCTGAGCCAGGACCCAGCACCAGCACCCTGCTGCTGCCTCTCACCCAGCCCTCCTCCAGACCAGTAAAGGCTTCAAAATAATAGTACAGGGTCAGCCTTTTCTTAGGAAGAGATAATGGTTTAAAGTAGTTTTCTGTTCAGATTTATTTTCTCTGTTTGCTGACATCGGGCTCTGTTATTTGCATGTAAATTAGTTACAGATTGAGTACACAGAGGTTAACATCGCTGCCGGCCTCCACATCCACGTGATTGCACACATAGCAATATGAGTTTGGCAGATGGCAGCTAAAAAAAAATAGCGAGTCTCCTTTTTTTTTTTTTTTTTTTTAATCAAATGGCATTTTTAGGATGGAATCTCTAGTATTTGCTTGTTTGAGTAACTAAGGTGATAAGCTAGAAGGCTTTCAGATACTGTTTCAAGGGGTTCATTACACTTGTTGCTGTGCATTCCTGATTCATAAGTTGATTAACACACTGGTTTAAATGATTTATCAGAGTAAAAAGCACTCTAAAGCAGTATATTAAGTTGACTGTTACTACTATGGTTTTTTAGGCATTTTTAGTGTATTTCTGCAGATGTTTGTTCTGGAATTTTAGTTAAATGAAGTTTAATGGATTTTTATTTTAGTATTTAGGTTCTATGCTGGTAAAAGAACTAAGAGGCACAGAGTCAACACAGGATGCGTGTGCAAAAATGAGGGTAAGTTAGTAAACCTGCTCCTTTCTCTGTCATTGTAATATTAAATTATATTAGCTAGTGATTATTTGTAGTGTGCCCTTTTTGCTTTTATAATGTTCCGTTACCCATTTGTTTTCTGTTGCCCTTGCATTTACATTGGCTTTCAGTAGGAATTCCATTCTACCTTTAATCTGAATTTCAAGTAATACCAGAATTTAAAGGTAGATTTTATTTCGCATGTTGTATCTAAGAAAAAAAAAAGCAAATGTATTAATTATGTTTTCTCTTGAATCTTCAAATCTGTTTCAAAGTAGTTTCCACATGCTTGAAATGTGCCCCTATCACTTTGCTTTTATAAACAGAATTTATAGCTCATATATCATGATCTAGATTGAATTTACTATTGCAATTAAGAACTAGTAAATATATTAATGTGTTACCAAAATAATTGTTTTTTATGTATGGCCTAATCCTTCTGTCACATAATCCTATGAATGCCTTTACTCATATGAATATTCCCAATCATTGTTAATTACATGCTTATTGATTGAAGGATGAAAAAGAAACTAATTCATTTTCACCTGATGGTGGAAAAGCAGTTAGGCTTCCTTTAAGCTGGTAAGAATAAGTTTTCCTGTGGCTCTTTGGCCTGATATTGGTTTGTAGAAAATTGCAACGAGGCTCAGTCTATCTCCAGCAAACACAGCGCTGCTGGAAACTCATAACAAGCCACAGGTCAGCTACATGATTTATTCCCAATTGTTGTTGTAATAAAAATGCACCTATTCATAGAGATGACAAACGTATTGTGGTCTGGCATGATTAATTAATGAAGAATATAGTTGGTGATCTACCAAAGGTGTAAAATTATATAGATGAACGTGTGAAATCCTTAATTCTGTGGATCATAAGGCTTTTATGCAAGATGCCTCTGAGGACTAGACATAGCATTTGGATCAATTAGAAAGCTGGAATATGTGTAAAATTCATGCAATCAGACAACCATTTCCTATTGGTTACGTATCTGCAGCACACAGACTTTTGTACAAGCTGTTTTAGCTGAGGGCTGGCAGTAATTCACGTTTACTAGATTGCCTGAAGATCTGTGGCTTTTCAGCTAATTACATGCTAATCGTTCCTTACCTGGGCTTAAACGCCTCTAAAAAAAACTCCAGCAACTTGACACAGGGGGATCTACAGTCACATACACGTGTTCTGGGGAGTTAATTGAGGCTGCAAGCATACCATCTTCCAATCCAGTTTTCAAACTGTCAGATTTAGCAGTTCAATTGTTTAGGCATATGCCTGTGCAGATCTTAGGGTGGAATTTGACACCGTACTAACATATGACAACTTCATTAAGTTATTTGACTGAACTTGGAAGCTTAACATCAAAAAAGTTACTCTAAATAATTTATAGTCATTTTAAGATATTTTTTTTTAAGTAATAAGTTGAGCAAATTCAAATTATATACCTGAAAAAATAAGTGTTTGAAAACAAATTTAATTTAAATTATAATTTTTTCTATAAAAATAATTGAGTTGCACTAGTAGCTTATAGTGCCATACAGGGCACTTATATATTACAGTGATGGGGTTATATACATTTATTTTTTTATATTCTGTTTTGAAACCATTGTGCTATGAAAATGTTTTTGGGCTTTTTTTCTGGTTTAAGGGGTTACAAAGAGGTTTTTTATCAGGATTTCATCTATTCTTTCTATGTAGTCATTTTAATTGTATTCCTATTGAGGTCAGAAATAAAAAACATTGACTTAATGGGAACAGATTATTATTTTAGTGTAAGCTTCGCAGTGAGAAAAATATATCTGTTTCCAAAACTTTCTCCCTCTGGTTTTGTTCTGAAAGTTGATGTCTATGAATTGAGAGTCCAGGTTGTCCTAAGTCATCCTGAAGTTTTGCGGTGATGTTCATTATTGTATTTAAGCACTGCAGGGTTGTCATTGGAAATTCATTCATTGCTTCTTTTATAGTTACATTTACCTTGTACTGAAAGGGACATTTTCACTTACAAAAAAATAAGTGAAAAGCAGATATATTATTTGACTGCTTCTCAGGTACTCAATTCTGTCTACTTGTCCAGTGTGTTCAAAGTCACTAAGATTTTTACACAGGGTAAGGATAAGGTTGTACTGACATCACAGAGCAACATTTTTTAATTTTAAGGGGTTTTTTTCCATTTATATATTTCAAATCTATAACATGCTGAGATATACTGGGGAGAGGTACATCACATACAACCTTGTACCGTGTTGAGGTCCTTTCCCGCAAGGAGTCAGCCACATAGTGGTTTTTAAGTAGAATGTCTGAAAATTAGGTACCTAATTTTTCTGTCAATGTGGTTTTAGCTTCTCCATCTTTAACCTAATGCTGCTCAAAAAAGTGTTGTTATTTATTGGATGTCTTCCAGTCAGCAGATGCACAAGGATGAAAGAAGCCTATCAGTGAACAAAAATGTCTTGATCTTCCTTAATCATTCACAGACACAGAGGAACAACAAAAATGACATGTTTGCTGACTGCAGATCCCTCCCTGTTAGTTATAGATGCTTCCTGTGCTTCCAGTTATGGCAATTGATGGTTCTGGTTCTCAAGGGAAGTGTCATGCAGATATCCCTTGCCGCTCTCCACAGAGGGGCTTACAGCAGCCTCCCTCTCTTGTAGCTTAAGAGCAAAGGGAAATCCTAAATCTTCTCTAATGTAAAAAAAACCCACCCCACCCCACCCCCCACAAAAAAAAAAACCCATACAAACAAAGAAACAAAAAACCCAACCGAAAACCGGGAACCTGTCTTAATAACTCTTCTTGGCTATCCACTGTGTTTCTCAGCATTGTGCTCCAGCAGGGCAGATGATGGATTTGTTTGGGGAAAATCATGCAGATGCGCTAGATTGAGCTCAGCACGGGGGTCAAGGTTATACATGCTCTTTGTTCCCACCCAAATTGCAGACTCTTGCAGACATCCAAAATTATGGATATTTTTGGCAAGAACTGTGCCTGTTAGAGGGATTATACTTTTTTTTTCCATCCCATATTTGCATTCCAAGGATGGATTTATATTTTATAGTTTCCTATTTGTTTCCAGCTATTTTCTCTCACAAACTGCCTCTGCAGTCAACAGCACTGTCTCCTTATCTCCATTCCCCACCTGCTCTAAACTGACCTTTGCTACTTGAAGATTAAATCTTGCTGTCCTGTACGGAATAGATTTATTAATTATATTTGAGAGATACCTTAAAAAACTTAAGAGCTTTCCTCTTTCTCAACATGGAATAGGAAACACTACAAGTTGTGTTTTCGATCAGATTACTGCCTTCACTTGAAATCACCATAGGAACAGGAAGCGAGAATAATGTGTTTACATCAAAACAACAAAAAGGAATAAAGTTTAATTTGAGCTAGGAAGAGACTTGTTCTCTACAGTAGACTCTGTCTGGCATTTACCCCTCTGAATACCTTGACCTGGTAGGGAGGGGACAGTTTTATATTTACTGTCATGAGCACAGCAGCAAGGTAGGCTCTTTCCTTCCAGTAATGTCAAATCACTAATGTTGTATACACCAGTTGCACAGACTGAACCAATCAGATATTTACTGCAGCAGTAGGGAACTTGGATTTTGTTCTTGGATGCTGCCAGCTTCCTGAATATTGTGTCTTGCTTAAAGTTTTTCTTATTAGAAAAAGGGTTCTTCCATTTCAAGTCAAAGCTCTGGGGAACCAGCAGCATAATTCTATTCTCAAAGCAGGTGTTTAAATATCTGTCTGACTTAAGACCAAAATGTCTAAATGAAAATTGTTATAAAATCTCTTCTTTCTGCAGAGGAAGGTGAAGATGAAGCAGAGTTAACTCTTTCACTGAAAATAGGCAGGGTCTGGAGCATTCCTTCCTGATCCATATTATATCTTCCCTCCATTCAAAAAACTGGAGGACCTGGATATAGATGGCAGTCTTCTTATTTCTGCTAATCCCTTTCTACTTTTCAATCTCTATTTCATTTCTCCCCCAAAAGCAAAAGTGTCCTCCATAGGCCTCCTAGTGAAACTAGCCAGGCAAATACTATGTCAGGATCAAATACTCTATTTGAGAATTTAGTTTCTTTGGTCTCTGTTCTCTTGGGATTTGTAGCTCTGTCTCTCTCATATGGCCACTGCTTTGGGAGGGCCTGCAGTGGAACAGGCACATGGATATTACTCCAAAAGGGAAAAAGATGTGGTGAGAGGTCTTAGTCCTTATGGACAGTCCTATGGACAGAGGTTCAGTCCTTATGCACATCTGCATTATGCCATCCTGCGTTCTGCGGAGGATTGTATGTCCTTGAACTCTGTGGCTGAAAGGAATCCAAGGTGGAGGAGGGATGCACTGCCCTTTCAGCAGCAGATGAGTGTGTACGCATAATTGCAAAAGCAAAAAACTCTCATTCTCAAGTAGATGACTTGCAGGTGCATCCCCAGTGCAATGTTTGTATTAATGATGTAGCTTGGAGGCATCCACTAATTGTAGAGAAGTAAACAGCCTTCCACCACAGGGATTACAGATGCTATCTTATTCCAAGAGGTATTAAATTATGTCAGTGATGCATTTTTTAAGCCTTTTGGACTGAGAGAAGTCAGGAAATATTTGTTAAAAGGCAGACTGTAGTTTCAAAATTAACTAACTGGTCAAATGTGAACTTTTACTTTTTATTTCAATTTCATCTCATGCATGATATCATCAAAGTGATTCACTCAAAAAGAACTGGTTAATAAGGCTTCATAAGCCTTAAATAAGTACCAGGCTTATGGGTATGATAGTAGGTGGTACCAATACATATTTTGAAATGTGCAGCTTGTTGCCAGTTGGAATTAATAGTTGCTACCAGTACGGGAAAACGTTCAGATAGTCTTAGTGAATTGGATTCCAGTACCTAATTGAATAGTAAAATTGCCAGCTACAGTCCTCAGATAGCTATTAAAAAACAATATAGGACAGAATTAGAAGATTCATTTGCAAAAGTAAAAAGCCAAGATGAAATCTTAAGATTTTACAGGCTCATAAACTTGTACTTGAAATTTATGTATGAAATTGTTAGTGACTTGACATAGTTGAATAATATCCTTTTACTGTGTATTTGCAAGATGGAGTATAATTACATATGCAGTAAAACCTAAAAATGAACATGGTTTCGTTTTGGCCACTGTATGAAAAATGAGTAATCCAGTTATAAATGTATATTTAAGTACATGAAAGTGGTCAACGTGGCAAAGAAGAAGTACCAGCGTATCCCGTTTTCTCTTGGCAGGAAATAAATAGATAAGATGAAAGCATTTTGAGAGTGGGCTGGTTTACAACATGTGCTACAGTATATCAAGTGAATGTGGGAGCATCTTACTCAGAGACCATTCTACATGTGCTCCTGAATTTCTTATTCAGCTGCTTTGCATGTGTGTATGTGCATAGAGATATACCATGTTTTATGCACTGCAGGAGTATTCAAAAGTGCTGGATTAGTGCTCTCTGTTCTGCCCAGAACAATGTATTGCAGTACAATCCTGTCCTGAAAGCGTTAAAGGCCCTTCAGAGCTATAGGTTTTGTATTTGTGTGTATTTACTTTTTAGAAATAAACAGGTAGTTTATATTGCTTTATTGACAGAACGCAGTCATCTGCCTCTTAAGCCATCATTAATTATCTTGATTTGTTAGGCACACTGACTGGGTGGATCTCAAATTAGTTGGATTTTAGTTTATATTCTAAATCAATGTCTAGCAGTTCTGCACAACTTTTAGCTCAAAGTCAAAATACAGGTGGAAAAGCCAGGAAAGGACAGGCTGGATGGGGTTTTGAGCAACCTGCTCTAGTGGGAGGTGTCCCTGCCCATGGCAGGGGTTTGGAACTCGATGATCTTTAAGGTTCTTTCCAACTCAAACGATTCTATGATTCTCTGCTTTACCCACTTATGACAATTTATAGTACTATACTATGGAAATCTGTCTAGTCTGCTTGTGGGTATGGTGTTTTTTCATAAACATATTCAAACATAAACAAATTCATAAACAAGATCAGAAGGAAGCTTGCTCTGTCACTCTCTCTCTGACACCACTGCTCTTGCACCCCTTTCAAAAGGAAGAATTGACCCCAAGGCTGGTCAGGGGTTTGGTGCTGTCTTCCATTAATGGCAGCATCTGAACTGGGTTCAGATGCAAACTCAGAAGAGTCTTAAATCCAGATCTTTACTGTGTAAGAAAGCACTTTAAGCAATTATGTAGAAGATGCCTTCCACTTCACAGATCTCTATTCTGGGTGCTGGGAGCATGAAGCAGCTTCAAAATATGGGAGAGACTGCTCTTCCTGTTATTCTGAAGAAAAAGAGGCTGTGTATCTTTTGGATCACCTGGGGAAGCTGAATAAATGTCACATAAGACTTAGGATGGTGATGCTTTCATTCATCTTCCTGTGTCTCCAGTCAAATCTGCTTTATGGTTCCTGAGCTACATACGGCCTATTTCCACATAGTCACCTACCTGTCCCGTAGGAAGTATTTCAGAAGTGGGATCAAAGCTCAGTCTCTCTGGCGCACAGACTCTGCAGCATTAAGACTCCTCACCTGAGGAGACAGGGCATGCACATCTGTCCTTATGTAGATGACCGGATGACCAGAGACAGACAGTGGCAACAAAACTAGAATATGCTTTCTGTGCATCCAGGTGATTCTCCTAAAGAAGTGTATTGAAACAAAGAGTCAAAATTGCAGTCAGTAATGATGGAGTTTGTAGGAACTATGACCAGTCCCAGGCTAGTGAGCACTTGCCCAAAGACAGGATCCTGTCACTATGATTGCTTCTACATGAGATGAAATCTAATCCTGCTACCATGGTATGAACATGCCTTGGAGCATTAGACCGTATGTCAGCATGCACATGACATCCAGTGCCAGCCTTCAGCTGTGTCTCCTATAGCTTTGGGCTCAGGTCCATATGCTTCCCATAGAGGCACCAGATGGACAAGAATATTTTGTCATCTCATCACATCCTCACAGAGTTGGTACAGTGGCTAGAACTTGAAAAGCCCATGGAAAGAGAATACAGATTCCTATGTTCCACCTTCTTCTCAGATTCTTGTCATGGGCATAGGCAGAGATGCCCATTTGGCCTGCAGAGAGATGTGAAATGTCTGAAAGCTGCAGGACTTCATCTCAACATCCTTGAATTTAAAGCCAAAGCAGTTACTGTGTGTGAGGGAGTGGTATTCATATTATACCTCTGACAACTCACATTACACGTCCTGGCAGCCACCTCCTCCATTAAAAAGAAAGGAACAATAAGCAAATTGTATGAGCTCACCATGACAACTCACAACTGTTGAAGTCTGAAAATTGCTTGTAAGTAATAATTATATGGTGGACTTTAGTTACTCTATTGCTGGGAGTCGAGCGCGGGGGGGGGGGGGGGGGGCGGGGGGTGTGAATAGAGCTGTGTGGTTTTCATGATAGTGCTGTCAGAATAACCAAGGATGTTATTCCACTGCCCAGCTGTTTGTTGCAAAGGGTGCATGAGTGCAGAATTGTTTCCCAAAATCATGTTTCTCTACTGGACTGCAGTCCCAGAACGCCTTTGCACTAATCCTGGGGTTTATATGGTTTGCAAGCTGAGAAGGGACATCTACTGCTCCTTACCAGCTGAGACAGTTTGACTTAATAAATTACAAATGTCCATCAGTCTCTGATTCATTTCCTAATTTGCCAGATATAATTTATTACTATCTTCATGAGCTATTTCACTCAGATACAGTTCTCCGGCAGTTCATGACCTCGATTAAAGATCGAGTCTGCTTTAGACAAACCCAGGTGAATGTGGAGCAGATAAGGAAGGTGATTAAATTACAAACTGCTGTTCTAGAAGTAAGAGACTCCCAGTTAGTTAGTACAATGTGGCTTTGCCAACAGGAAGCTTCACTTTCACGGCAAATGGAAGATAGTGCAAATCAGACCAAAAAGCTAAAATAAATTAACTTAGTAGCCTTGTTTGTATAGCATGCTGGAGGAGAAGAGGAGTTTTGCTGCTAAGGAGGTGAGGAAGGAGATAATTACAATAACAAAATGGGAGACAAAGAGCTCCTGAGAGTAGCTGTCGGGATGGAAAGAAAGGACAGAAGTTGTATGATTGCTGGGTTGCAAGATGATTAAAGTGATGTTGTCATATTGTGAATATTTTGTCTGGATATGAGCATATGCGGGGTATATTGCTTGTTATTCTGATAGATGTATGTACTGCTGCTTCTGTACAGTCACTGTTGTTCTTTCTGGGTATTGAAATTGAATTTTATGAAAAGGCTCATTTGAGATCTATTAAAGAGACACACGTACACACAGACAGAGGTGTGTGCTTGCTCTGCTTGACAGAGATAGTGTTTCTTTTTCCACTCAGTTGAGAGACACGCAAATCAGAATAGTGTCTTCCTTCAGATTTTGTTAGTTTCTTCAAGATGTTTTACCACTTAAGCTTTCATTTTTAAAAATGCCTTTCTTCTGGGTGAAAGAAGCTTTCTCCAGAATAAATTGACACTTGATTGTCATCTTGAGTCTCTCGTCATTTGATACCAAGAGATGCACCAGTCCTTTCCATAACATGGATCGGTGGGGCTCTCCTTGAGATTAATTAAAGGATTTAGCCTTCATGGCATGGGACACTAATTGCAGTATGTAGCTGGATCTGTAGATTTGAATTTTATGCTGGTAAAAATGAAGTCTCATTTGATTCTGGAAGGAAGGAGATCTGATAAGGGGACTTGACTACAAGGTTTTTTTTCTTTTCAGCTTTTTCTTTGTTTTGCTCTCTAGTGTTGCCATCACCTATTTTTCAAACACTTTTTTTTTTCAGATACAGTCTGTTTTCAAGCTTATTTCTGTACTATTTTATTTTTCTTCAAGAATACAAAGCTGTCACTGCTATTTTTATTCAGCGGCTCTAATGACCTTTCTAGGTGCCAATTCCAGACCTTTCAATGTGTTTACACTCTCATTCCATGTGCTGATATTTCTTCATTTTTAACTGTAGCTGAACTTACTCTTTCCTCTCAAGAAAACGTTTCCAGATACTACCATGAGTGACCGTTCTCTGAACTTTACCTATGTTATTTTTCTAGAGTAATTTTGTATAGAAGAGTTGTGTCCATCATTGCCTTTCACCTTAAAAGACTTCAAATCAACTATAAACTATTGCACCATGTTTTTGAGGGGGTTTTGTTTTCTTAGTAAATTGAATGTGTAAACTAATCAACGTTTTTTCTGCAGGGAACTTAAAATCTATCCCAAATATTTGCCCAGTCTGGCTGGCACAAAGTGTCTTTGCTGTGCACATCGCGTTGAAGGCACGCTGAAGCAGATTAGCATAAAAGAAAAAATAGCCTTATGAGAAGATATGAATGGTAGGCAGGAGAACCTGGCACTGAGGGAATGCAGAATAAGCATCCGTGCTAATTCGGCAGCTGTACTCGAGGAAGTGCAGACGGTCAGGCAGGACAAAGAAGAACGTTGGACTGACAGAACCCCTAGAGGGCTGCACCCATACCTTATGTCACAAACACAACTGCAAGAAGGCAAGAGAGTGAAATATTTTTAAATAGGAACTAATTGCAGCAAAGAAACAATACTGTGAGAAGTACTGCACTGCTGGGAAGGGCAGGAAGAGAGGAGACGAGACACGCACGTTTTGGGAAACTCCTGATTGCATGTCTGGCCTTTTTAAGCCTCACAAACTTACATCATTCTCTTCCCATTGTGCTAGGAAAAAGAAGAATTTTTACCGTCCTCGCAACAAACCGTAACGCTCTTTTTAGTTTTGTAATGACAAAGCAGCTGTTTCAAAAGCCCAAAGCATAGTCAGCCCAAGAAAAAGTCAAATATTTGGATAAGTACCTTTTGTTTAACTTAGGTTTTTTGTCAGAAGAAGAGAAAGAGCACTGTTCTTGCAATGCAACACAACTCTAACAACATCTTCATTTTGATTTCAGAAGTCTACAGAACAAATGAAGAAAGTACCAACCATTGTCCTGTCTGTCTCTTACAAGGGAGTCAAATTTATTGATGCAACAAATAAGGTATGTACAATTGTTCAATATTAGCTTTTGTTTCTCACAAATAGGAATATTTGTGAGGCTGGCTCTGTAAGAGTATGGCCAGAGAAGGGACAGAGTTGCACTTTGTGTTTTCCTCTCTTTTTTCTCTTCTCTCCAAAATGGATGTAATCTTATTGTCATTCTCCAGAAACTCAGTCTGGAGGACAAGTGAAGCAGCTTTAATGGCTCATTTAGAGAACATTGTGTCCAACCTTCTGCCATTAAAAGGCAATCTTATCACAAAAGACATTTGGCAGGGAGTCTCTGTGTAATTCTTTACCATATTGTTCGCTATACAGTTCCTTAAATATGCAGTGTATATATATATATGTTCATCAATATAATCTGGGGGAAAAAAAATGAAGATGTCATAATGAACAATAAAGATGCAAGGTTTTATGCAGGGCCAGCCATTGTTAGAATAATAAACGTGAGCCTCGAATGACTTTTCAGATATCAGAGCCTCTCTGAGAGCTGTTTTCCTGGCACTAGGCATTTGACTCCCTAAACTGCAGCAACTTCTTAACAGTTGTTATTCCATTTTTTTTTCATCTTCCTGTGTGGCAATGCCCCTGTGCTTTGTTTCATACATTTTAAAAAACATCCAATGTCTTTAAAATACCAAAACAAAACCAAATGCAGAAATTGAGAGCTCAGAGAACCCAGTGATGGATAGAGCAATAGGTTATTGCTTAGCCAAAGTAAAATGCTCTGTAAGCAGGAGGAAAGTAATGCATGGATTTCTGTTCTTCCGATTTCTTTCCGAGCAAGAAAATACAGTCCATGCTGATACTTGCATATGAATAGAAAGGAAATTATCTTTTCTGTTATGTGACTCAAATTCACTATGCAATATAAAAAATAAATCTGACAACCCAGGTACCTGACCAGGTTAAAAATGTATATAACTGCTTTGTGTTGCTGAACATTCAGACTACACAATATAGCTAACCCATCAAACTTGCCAAAGCAGTCAGTTTTTAACAGTGTTTAATTAGAAATGGGTTTTAAGTGAAGGAACAAAAGCAGGGTTGTGAACTTCTGCTAGAGTTTAGAAGCCGTATCTAGGATTAGAAGATGGCAGGAAAGAAAAGCAGAGGTGAAATTACTGTTATATCAAGTCTGGCATATTTGCCAGAGCAGGGAGGCCAGGGATTCCTGTCAGTTTCTTTTTTCTTCCATTGATTCAAAATTGAGCTTCTACAACCCTCGTTTCCTTTATGTTCTCTGATGTGCACGGCATAAATCAGGACATTGCAATGCTATTAATTCTAACTTGGGTAAGACTGTTTTCGTCTCTTAAATCTTCTCTGTAATGTAAAGGATGTAACTGCAATGTCCCTAGGTTTTAAAAAAAAAATCAGGAGAACAAAAAGAGCTTCCAGTATCTCTTTGCACAGTGCATGTAATCTCACGTAAGAAGGAAATTTGAAAGAAGTTTGGCAAATTGTATCAGGTGGCTCTAGACTGGTCCCACTGAAGTCTTATGCCTAGTAGTGCAATAGATGTATTTGATGGAGGTAAATAATGCCACAGTCCTGTGTTTTTTCTCAAGTGGTAGATTGCTTTCTCACCAGTTCAAAATCTGCACTGCCTTTCCCTTCTGTAAAAACCAGGTAATAGCCTGCAACTCTCCCAGGAGCGTTGTTATCATCCTTGTCCACAGTGTGCTGTACCCAATTCCTTCAAGACCCAAAACAGATTAGCACTAAGGTGAGATCCTATTCAGACTTGTACTGCTTCCATATGAGCTTCTAGTTGACAGCGCTGGGCACCACTTAGCAATAAATGCATACTTTTAAATGACAAAAATAGCTAGCAGTTATGTGCTTGAAAACTCAGCTCTCATGGCTGTTCATACCTTTTCCTTTATGCCACCAAGCTAAGAATTTATATTCCGAGTCGTAGCCGGCAAAGCTTCAGGTGACAAAGGAGCCCTGACCTCGTTCCATGACAGCTATCTCAGTGGCGCCTTGAAGTTTGGCATGACACCACTTTGACATGACACCATTTCTTTGCAAGTGAGGCCAGAAAGAAATTGCTGCTTAGGTTAAAGAAGACTTGCAGAATTTTCTCATTGGTCACAGCTAGCCCTAACTTCTGAATGATTTCTGCCAGGAGGGGGATTGTCTGACACGAGGTAGGCAAGCAAAAGGAAGGCTGCTTAGCAAAAACCTGATCTCTCAAAGGTATTTCTTTGGCAGGACTGATTTTCAGCTTACCTGCTTTTTCAGAAGCACCAGAAATTTCTCTTGACAGAGTGACAAATCTTAGAACAACAGCTGAACAGTGTCAGTCAATACCTGAGGAGTGTACCCAGAACAGCAAGCTGGTTCTTTTTAGACTTGTCATTTCCACAGAGTAAGACTATGGGTCTACTGGAGTAGTGATCTTAGGAAATAGTAAACCCGTGCACTGAAAACATGCTTAATTTTGAAAGGTGATCAGATAATCAGAGAGGATATCCTATAGAAGCTAGGGAAGAGGCTCACTACTAATTTTCATCCGGATATTTATTTTAGGTATAGCTCATTTTATTCAAAACAGAGTTGATATGCATATTTCCAATCTTCATTTGGTTTAAAGAGACCCCACCTGGAGTAGTGTGTCCAGCTTTGGGGCTCCCAACATAAAATGGTCATGGACCTTTTGGAGCGAGTCCAGAGGAGGCCATAAGATGGTCAGAGAGCTGGAGCACCTCTTCTATGAGGACAGGATGAGAAAGTTGTTATTGTTGAGTCTGGAGAAGAGAAGGGTCCAGGGAGACCTTATAACAGCCTTCCAGTACTTAAAGGGGGCCTATAGGAGAGTTGAAGAGGGACTCTTTATCAAGGAGTATAGCGATAGTACGAAGGGTAACGGCTTTTAGCTGAAAGAGGGAAGATTTAGATTAGATATTAGGAAGAAATTATTTACTGTGAGGGTGGTGAGACACTGGACCAGGTTGCCCAAAGAAGTTGTGGAAGACCCGTCCCTGGAAGTGTAGAAGGCCAGGCTGGATGGGGCTTTGAGCAATCTGCTCTAGTGGGAGGTGTCCCTGCCCACAGCAGGGTATTGGAACTCAATGATCCTTAAGGTCCCTTCTGCCTCTAATTCTATGATTCTATGAATAGCAAAACATTAGAATAGTCTGCATGAGTTTTAACTGAAGTACAGAGCCATGTGTCAACCCCAGGTTACCTCAGAAAAGTTTCAGCTCTCTTCACATACAGTACATAACTTCAGGTGATTACTTTGTGGCTCATGATTTGACATAAATATTTCACATGATCTGAAGACCTTCCAAGCTTTAATTCTTTCTGCCTTCTAAATCACAGTGTTGCCAATACAACATCAATGACAGTACATTACAGCTTTATCTGTGGATATCTAAATCCCAGGTTTTGGTATAATTGTAATTCTCATAAAAATCTTTACTGAGGGTAAAAGTTATCAATTTGAGTACAAAGCCAATAAAATGCTTAAAGTAACCTAAAAAGTCAATGCTTGTTAAGCCGAGATTAGGCGTGTCATTATAAATTGGCATATATTGAAACATAAGTACTGGTTTTGTCATTTTTATGAATAATGCATTAAACAGAAATAATCAAGTATGTTGCAACAATTTAAGATTAAGAGGATTATTTCATTTCTTCAGTAACAATTTTCTTATCTCTGGTTTTCCATAATTTGAAATTTGGAATGCTTTTTATTAAGATTTTTCCTAAGCCATGATTTCTTCAATTAGATATACTAATATGTCTTTTCGAAAACTTGACACGTGCATGCAAAGGGGAAAGTTGCCACTAAACAAATGAAAGAAGATATGGCAAAGTGATTTAATTGCATATATTTCCCATGCTACAAAAAAAGAAAAAAAAGAGGAGGGGAGAAGAGGAGGTGGAAAGGAAAGGAGAGGAGTGGTGAGAGAAAAGATAGATGCCACTGAGGCAGCAGTAAACAGTGGCTCTGCGAGGGACTGGGACGTGAGAGATGTCTCATGTTCTGGGGTGCAGTAGCGATGCCATGCTGCAGCAGGCTTGTCCTCTTTCCGTATTTCTGTGGAAAAGCCAGAGCTACAAGCAGCAGGGCCACAATTCAGAAAACCGTATAAACTAACCGCTAAGTGAATTCATATTCAATGAATCATTCTTCTGTTTAAATAAACCATTTGAAATGTGTGTGTTGCTGAAACAAGGCCTAATCGTAAGCCACTCTGCAGTGTCTTCTTCTCTGGCTTCATGGTTCCTTTGGCCTGAACACAATGATTACATATCAGCAATTTGTGTAATGAATATTCATATTTTTCTACAAAGCTTTAAGACAGCTTTTTTTTTTTTTATTTCATTGGACAGACATGCCCCACCTCTGTCTCAATAGTATGCTATAGCTTACATTGGCTGTTGCAAGTAGTGTTGCTCGGTGCATGAATGGTTTAATTTTTCTACATCTCTCTTACAGGATGCTGTTGTCAGTAAGTGGAGAAAACTTGCCAGCTCCTTCTGTAGTTATGTTTTTACAAAACAGAAGCATTTCAAGAACTCAGGGTTTCAGTTATAAGTGGTTTGGTGGTTTTTGCTCTTGAAAAAGTATATCTGAAATCTGTCAAACAACATGTGCAAAAACTGTATATTGAGCCTGTTGGGTTTCACCAGCTCCTGTCTATCAGTAGACTCAAGCAGCATGATATAGTGATCATGATACAGAAAACCAGCAGCATCATAAGATGCTCGTATAGTGCTTTGAAACTCTATTTATACCAGGAAAGATGTTTCTTTGCCGTAGGTCACTGAATAAACTACAAAACCCAAGTGGACTCATAGGGAAGACTACAGAATGTAATTGTTTCCTACCGATTTTAGATATCATTGGAAAGCATCAAAAGTCCAATAACCTGTGTAAGATTTAATACACCCATGAGGTGTATTAAATCTCTTCTTTTTAAGAAACTTCTGAGTGACTTCAGCCCAGCAGGTGGACATAAATGCAAATCTAAAAAAACATACCTTTTATGTGTCTTTTACATTTAATTCCTAAATTGATTGAAAATATTTTTTTTTAAACAGAATATTATTGCTGAACATGAAATCCGTAACATTTCGTGTGCTGCACAAGACCCTGAAGACCTTTCTACATTTGCCTACATCACTAAAGACTTGAAGACTAATCACCACTACTGCCATGTATTCACTGCGTTTGATGTGGTCAGTTTATAGAAGATACTTCATTTAATAGCTCTTTGTAATAGTTCTTTAATTCTATCAAAACATTTTCAGGGTATATGGTGATTAATGGAAGGTATTATTCATTTACCACATGAAAGAATAATCTGCTGTGGGATAGTAAAAGAATATTTCTGTAGGAGAGCAAAGATTTTCTTTGATATTATCTCATTTCCCATCTGAAATAACTCACCTCTTGTAATCTCAGCTGTTGACCATAAACTTAGCAAGTAGCTTTTCATACAAGTCTTGACATGTAGTTCTTCTCACCTAAGCTATAACCTTCCAAGAAGTTTGTAACAAGCAGGCTTGGCCACCCGTTCTGAAGTGTCAGGGCACACCAAATAAACAAATCAGAGCTGGTCGCTGAGAGTCATATACAGTACCCAGTCCTGCTGAGAGGGAGGCTCAGGAACTACCTTAAACTAAGTTTGCAGCATGTCCTGCATTTTTGACTGTGTTGTACTGCCTGTGTAGTCAGGTTTGGTGACGTCTTTTACCCTCATGGGTCTATCCCTTGCCAGCCAAAAAAGGGCTGAGAGGTTCGGACGCTTTCTTGTGGGGCCCTTTGAGCCTGGACACATCCCACCTTCCTGAAGCAGATGTGGGCTGCTTTTTGGACCAGAGATGTTGCCACTCTAAGCAATTTCTTCAGATTTCTTACCCTGCTGTCCCATGACTTGTTGTGTTTCAGTGTTAAGCTGGATCAGTTCCAAGAACTCAAACATCTCTCTAAATATTGCTTAGGCTTGTTGACATTATATTGATTAAACTGGAAAAACTGAAGCTTCCTCTGCAAATGTCCAGAGAATGTATGAAAAGTTCTGTATTTAACCAGAGAACCAAAACACTTCCAGATCTGACAAAGAAGAGACCACACAGATAGATAGCTAAATACGTATCTCAAGAGGTCCTGGGAATATTTGGCTGCCACACCGAATCCAAAAGACTTGAAACATCTGTGATAACAAAGATCTGTGCACAGCATTGTCCTGTCTGTGTTGAGTGTAAGAGGTGGCTCCTTTAATTGTCAACAGTTATTATCAGATGGCCCCTCAGGTATTCTCTGCTCTCTGACATGTCAGTGGGAGTTTTAGCTTGACAAGTAATACAGATATGGAAATTGGGGAAATTTCACTTCAGCAGCACATTTTCCTTTTCAAAAAAAGATGCATTTATTTTGAAAATAACAAATTAATACTTTAATTCTTACTTAATTGTTCCAACCTTCTTGCCTAAAAAAAATTCTCAAAAATACTATTTCAGCAAAAGTCCTCACAGCTTCTGTTATTTTTGTGGAAAATGACTAAGTTCTTCCTATACTTATGCTTCTCAAGATGGTAACTCACCTTCTACTGGTGTTTTGAGAAATCATGAATGCATTTTTTATTTATTTTTTTTTTAATTAATCAGTCATGGTTTTTTCAGCTAAATTTGATGAAACGAATACTGGCTTTAATTTTAGGATTAAGAGGGCTTATTGTGCAAAAAGTTAAGGAATGTTTGCCATTTGAGTTAGGCACAAAAGAAATTTAAAATCTATTAAAATGTTAAATCATTCAAGAAAAAATATTTTAATATAGTATAATGTGTGTGAATTCTTGAAACACACACTATTATAAAGAAGTTAAATAAAAAAATGTGTCTCAACTAAGACATTTTATTTGTGACTGGGGAAATAGTCAATATTGCAAAGTGATGGCACGTAGAAGAGTTTAAGTAACAAGATGTACAGGAAGGTAGGTTAGAAAGAATTTTAGCATTTTGGTTCAGTGCTTTTGTTAACTTCTCCGCTGCTATTTTAGTGTCCACGGGGAGAAAAAACTTCCAAATTTTGGAATAGATATTCCCAATAGATAGACCATGGTCAACAAGGTGTTACATTATGTAGATTTTAGTGATAAGTGAATCAGCTGAAATTAGACTGATTGAGGTTATTATTTCTTCTGATCCACTTAAATACTTCTTAAGGGTTTGAAAGTACTGCAGTTTCATTTATAGGTTTAATTACGAAGCACAAACATAGATCCAGGTACAGCAGATGAAATACATTTTCTCGTTGCTTGGCAAGGAAAGAATAGTGATCCAGGAATAATTACAACATTTTGCTCACTTTCCATACCTTAGGAGGACCATGTAATACCCCAAGCACGTTAAATTACTATTTTAAGCAATACAGAAACTTTAATGTCTAACTGTCTTAGTTTTCTCCTGCAACATAATCCTCAGCATGGTGTTAACTACTCAAATATTCTCTTTTTGTGTTGCTTTATTTCTCAGGATCTAGGATTTCTGATGCAATTACAAGCTCCATAAAAAAGAGCTAGGTATTCAGAACACAAGCATGCAGTAAATTAAATTTTCTATTGAAAGTCTAACACTTCCAGTTTGCTAATAGAAACAGTCTTACACATTTGTCAATGGATAGAAGTCAAATTATGTTAACAAAAATAAGGCTTAAAATGGTAGAAATCCACAATAAAGTGGTAAAAGAGATGCATCTTAAATCCTATATATTATGGTAATAAAATATATACAGTGATATGAAAAAAATTCACTCTCTTAGGTCTTGCAGTTCCTTGGGAAATGTAGGCAAGAACAATTTTTTTGGCAGATAGGAAAGCATTTAAGGGCCTGGAGCATCTCAGGTCTCTACCATCTCCACCAGGTTGTGGAATCTCCTTCTGTGGAGACATGCAGCTGTTGTACTCAAAGATAAAATCCTGTGATCAAATTTGCAAAAACATCAGACTTGATTAAAGAAAGGAGACAAGGTTTAGGGGAAGAAGAGGATTTATTGCTTAATATTTGAAATGCACTTCACATTCACTTATAAAGCCACCCTAAAACTACTGGTAGAGGATTCTCTCTGGAGAAACAAAGCATTGTAAGAATTCCTATACCAAATTCTGGTTCGTATATGGGAGACATCTGAAGTCATGTGCTTTAGATATTCCTTCATTGCCCAATGCACCCGTGAATAGAAGAAAACTGGCATAAATTAGAAGAACCTCTGCTCTTGCTTATGCCAAGGATTCAACTTATGCTCTGCATAATACCAAGGCATTTTTCTTTTTTGTATTCTTTTGTCCTTCATTGCACAGACTTAAGCTGGATAAGAATTGGAAACTGCTAGTATACATATTTATCAGAGAAGAAAAGGCATGCATTCAGGTCTCAAAGTTCTGTGCATTGCCAGGAGATCAGTGGACTTTATAAAATTCCTATGATCATCCAGGTACAATCAGTGTGGCATCCCTATGTCTACAGAACAGAAAACTTCCTTTTGCAGTACCCAGAGACAGCATTCCAAGACAGTCCCCTCTCTGGGGAATATTAGGTGGAATGTGTCAAACCATTTTAGTTGCTCCTGGCAAATGGAGCACACTCAGGTACAAGAAGCTTTTAGCTCATGAGCAAATGAATCTCTCCTCTCCCGTTTACATCAATGGTTTTTCCAACAGACTGAAAGTACCACTCTGAAGGCTTGTTACCATCCTGCCATTGCATGCAAGATGTCTTTCTGTACCACATAAGAATAGAGGAACGGATTCAGAAGAGTTTGCCTTCCACGACTGCCTTAAATCCAGGAGACAGGATCAAGTATTTAAGTTGCAGGAATAGGTGAACAAGAAAGCCTTGTGCAGCCCAGGATTCCACAGATATTACAAGCAAACACCATCATACTGTCTTTAGCAAGCGGAGCTTTCTTCCCCTTGAACGCACAGAGGCTGACACATTGGAAAGTGCAGAAAAATCAAAATCCTTGTCTTTTCCTGATCCCCCCAAAAGTAAAAGTTTTGAGGTCTGAAGGGATAAAGCATATGTATACATAGCAGTATAAACATGTATGTGTCAGGTCTGCATCTGAAAGAAACTCCTGTTACTAGCAAGTAACCTCTTCTTTTCAGGCTCTTATGGTAGAAATACTCAACATTCTTTTTTAATGAAGGAGGCAGCAACTGATTTCACCTCAAGGGATTGATATTTTAAATTGGATTGGGATTTTTCAAATTTTTCAAGTTAAGGTTCCATATACTGGTTTAATTTTTATTTTTTTTCAAATAAGTTTCCAATTCTGCTCAATTTTTGCTAGCTGAGATTTTAAGTTCAGTACCTTGAACACAGGCTGTTCTAATTGACATTGTTACACATTCAATGTGATGGGTAGCTCACACTAATTATCTGAGAAACTCCAAAGGAAACTTCTTCAATAAATTCAGTCTTCAAAAAAGATGAGATTTGACATCAATATTAAAGAAGGAAAAAAACATCACCTAAAAGCACAAACTTGTAAAATTCTCATTATATTAAAAGTGCTTTTCCAAAAAGGCAGAAAGTTAGTTTTTCCAAAAATTCCTTTGCATTTTAAGTTTTATAGTTCAAAAGACAGAAAACTCTTTTTCTTAAAATATTCCTGAAGCCTCAACACAGCTTTATAGAAGCATGAAAATACAATGAAACAACTTGTGCAGTAAAAAAAAGTCAATTAAAATGTAACAGAACAATTAGCCATTGTAATAGGTTGGCTGAATTAAAGCGGTTGAAGAATCCTGACTCAGACTCGCACTGGGGCATTGAATTGTGATATTACATGGCAAACAAGGCAATTGACCTCAATTTCTTGTCTCACAGAAATTGTTTAAAGGCGTTATCTTACTTTTTACTCTCTGCTGAGTGAGCGAAGAACAAGCTTGTAGTAGCCTCAGAACCACCATGGTCCTAAAAGTTTTGCCTTCTTTCCAAGGAGCTTGATGGAATGCTTTAAGGGTCAACATCTTCTTCCACAGTGACCAGGGTTCTACAACTTTTGTGCTAAGCATCTTCTGGGGAGGCAGACCTGTTTCTTTCCTTTTGTGCCATCTGTAAAAGAAAAATCAAATAGTCTCCTCACTCCATCAGAAGAATTTCCACAATGCCTTTTGTGGTTTGTTTTCCACAATACCTTTTGTGGTTTGTTTTCTACTCCCATCCCCAAGGCAATCCTGCTCTTACTTCTCCAGTATAGCCCCTGGTAGAATCCATACCAACTCTAATCCTCATATTCCTCTCCCAGTACTACAGATGAGAAATTCCTGAACCCAAACTTACTTCGGGGTTTTTTTTCTCCAAATACAATTTTGCAGAGGTCTTTTTTAAATTTTGAAAGGTACGATTTTAATTTGCAGACTTCTCTTCATCAAGGCTCTACTGCAGTATGAAATGTATGTACAAGCTACGATTCAGTTTACATGTCAAATATTGAACAGAACAGTGAATGTTCTGGTTTATTTGCTATATTTCAAATATCTATTAACCATAGAAACAGTTACATGTGTCCGATGGCTTTCAGGCTCCAGGCAGGTCTATTTTTTATTTTACAGACTACAAAAGAAAGCAAGTCATGGTGGCTTCTAACAAAATGCAGGACCCTGACTAGATTTATGTCTCTGCGCAGCAAACTTCTGGCTTGTCTCTACTCGTATCTCAGAGCTTTCCAGGCCTCTCTCTCAGTGTCCTTTTTATACGCCGCACAGGATGGGGCATTTTCTCAGTCCCTCTAGTATTATAGCCTGCTTTTTCTCCAGGCCATTACTACCCCCTGTCCTGTTGATGTATCCCTTAGCAATAATAATATCCGCTGTAGACAATCCCATGATGATATAGTACACTATCTTACTGTTACAACAGCAGATTAAGATGTCTTTAGAATAATATTCTTGTCCTGTTAATAGGCACATTCCATTTCAAATAATATTATTCTGTACATGTTTAACAATCATACTCTCTTGGTCTTAATTCCATAACCAGCATTCTGCTAAAAGGCAGGGTCCTTGATAATAGTCTCTTTAGTCTTTCATTTTTTACTCCACTAGCAAACTGCATCCTCAGTGTTTCTCAGTCCCAGCCGGTTTCCTTAGTTAAAGGGAAGACAATTGGGAAACTACTGCTGTCAAATCAGGCAGACATTTTTATTTGGGAAGCTGTGAAACTTTGGCTTGCTCGCCGTTGTGACTGCAGTCCTAACAGCTGAGAGCATATCCCAGTGGAGGAGTATAATTGTTTTCTGTCTGACCTAACAAAGACCAGAGCTGGCACCTTTAGAAGAAGCTCTTACAATGAGCTAAATATACTGAATTTAGCCTATGCTATCTCAGTATACATGTGCGATAACAAAGGGATGGAATTTCTTCATGACTACAGTGAAATTACAGTGTGTAGGGCATGAAATAAGATGTTTAACCTTTTAATTGTGTTTTAATGATTAAAGGGCAGACAGTGTATTTCTAAGTCTCTCGCATTGCTTTCTGGCTTATTGCAAGCTCAACAGTTAGACTTGACTAGCTAAAGAGATATCTCATTTAAAGCTATCAGAAACATGGGAATTTTAAGGGATCACCCAGTTTCAAAGCAGTGCTTCCAACTTTGGGCTACAGAGATTGAGGAAGGAGAGAGTAACTTCTGAATTATATCAAAGATTTTTTTAATTACTCTAAGGAGACTGCAGGACATAAGGATGCAAACCTGCAGGCTTGCATGGGTTCTGCAGGGGATCAAAACATTATTGGGAAGTTAGTAGCCCAGAAACAGGCTCTAGTAAGAGCCTAGAAAGAAATATACCAAAACAAACCCACAAACCTGAAAAAAACCCCATAAATTTACTTGCTTTTTAGATTACGCTCAAATTTGAAACTCACAGCTGCTTTTTTGTTGATGTAAAACTGTACTGAAAAACTATTTATACCGACCCCCTGGTTCTTCATTCATGCTTTATTAGCCTTTCAAGAGGTTTTCTTCCGCATAGGCAATGAGAACTTAAAGTGTTTCTGGTATACCACCGGACTGGTCTTAGTCTTAGTCTTAGTCAGGCTCTTGCCTTTGGTCTTTGACTTCTTTGGTCATACACACATTCCAGCACTTGAAACACTCACCCAAAGCAGAGTGCTGACTTTCACGCAGGCATAGGGAGGCACTGTGTCTGTGAAGCAGAGCAGGCACTTTCAACATGTGCTTTTTTGTCCCTTTGGAAGCATCACAGCAGGGCTGTATCCTTTTCCCTTGGTGTTCGGTGAGAGGAGAGTACATATGGAGGAGGATGGATCAGCAGAGGAGGTCTGTAGCAGAGCAAGGCTGAATGTCAGATAGGTGCAGTAGGGCAAGATGAGTGGGATCTTGAAGGCAGCAGATATGGGGTGAGCTGGGAAGGTGGTGGTGGTGAGTTAATATGCTGCTTCTAAAAAGGTTGACACACGTTCACCCACTCCTGTTTTCATGTTTAGCAAGACAATGTTTTCAAGGCATTTATAAGTAATTACATTTATATTGTCTTTAATCAATGAGAAATCATTGACAGATGTAAATATTGTGGAGACTTAAGAGGTTATTACCATTGTGATTTTTATTATTTACATTACAAATCACTTCTGCAGGCAGTAGTACCCTACTTCATGTATTTGCTGATAACTCAACCTCACTCCAATTTTAACTGGTTTTGTTTTGTTCCAGAATTTAGCTTACGAAATCATTCTTACACTAGGACAAGCATTTGAGGTGGCCTATCAGCTTGCACTACAAGCACGAAAAGGGGGCCATTCTTCAACCCTCCCAGAAAGCTTTGAGAATAAACCCTCCAAGCCTATTCCCAAACCACGTGTTAGTATTCGGAAGTCAGTGGTAAGTAGAAAGTAGTCATGCATGGGGAAAAAAAATATATAAATCTATACAGTTAAGAGGTGATATACATAGAAACTGTACAAATAAATGTACCTGTTGGGTCAGGAATGCTCCGTGTCTCAGTCGTGCCAGCTCTCCTAATCAGCCGATGGAGTTGTGTCACTGCAGCACGGGCAGCCGTGTGGAACAAGGGCTCATTTCAGATCCCACCAATTTAAGACATTGCTAGGCCAGTGTTGTGCATATATCTTTTACAGCAATTCCAGACCTTTAATTGATTCAGTCAAATTTTAATATATTGTCCTGAGGATCACAGGCAATGCATAGCTCTAAAAACTTGCCTGATCTTGAATTGAGAAATAAAATCCAGACCAGCCTTGTTTGGTACTCAATCACTACATATGTATTCTAATCGAATGACAAATCCAAATCAATTTACAATTATCTCGTCACAGCGAGCAACTTCTTTTCTTACCATTTTTTCTTTTTTTTTTTTTTGACCCTCATCAGACCCTCCTGTTCCAAAACTGGGATTCAGTATTTTCCTTGGAATTTTCCATTTTTCAATACCTTTTAGATATTTTCTTAAGAATTCAAACTCATTGGAGCCTACATATTGATTGTCTTTAAAGTGCTTCCTGAAGTGCATAGATGACACAGAAATATTCTTTTATGGTAGAGCTTTCTAAAATATTATGAAAACTATTTTAAATCACATGAAAATACAGGCACAGCATGGCTTGGGAGAGAAAGGGGAAAAATGACCACACACTGTATCATACTTGCTATAAAGTGAGAGCCATACTCTGTGAGAGCCATACTCTTCTCATACACATGAGAAGAAGGGGGGAAAAAAGTATGACTGTACACTTTGTCATCCATTGCCACAAAATCTTCATCCATAAAATTTTAAGAATATTTCCTGATGCCGTCAGCAGCGTCAGCAGCAAAAGTACTTCTCAGGATCAAGCATTGCTTTATCAAACTCTGGTAGCTTGGGGATAGACACAGCTTTGATCTAAACAGGATAAAGAGGGCAACTAAACTAGGTGGGAGTGTAGACCACCACGCTCACTGCTGTAGGACTTTGTCAGCACAGGATTTGTTCTGTGCTCCGTTAATTAAAGAAAATGCTAGAAATGCTGTGCACAGAGATGGTAACCCATCTGTATGTTTGCATTTGTCTTAAAGCAGATAGATCCGTCTGAACAAAAGACTCTTGCGAATCTACCATGGATTGTTGAACCTGGACAAGAAGCCAAAAGAGGCATTAATACCAAGTATGAAACTACAATTTTCTGATACACAACTGTCCCCCCTGTTCCTTGTTGTGCCTTGCACGTCAAGCAGTCACAGCACAGCCTTTCCTTTATGGCAACGTTTCAATCCAGCAGAGAGGAAGACTGCACTGTATGAGTGGCCTTCTAACTATCAAAAAAAAGGCTGACAGTCATTTCTGGTGATTTCTTCTTCCTGCAGCACTGACAGAAGAATGACACTATACGAAGACTTTTAAAATTACAGTCCACAAGAGGAGTGAGATACCTTATTTTTCACACAGTTCTCCCTTGTGACTCTGCCACAGTGCTTTCTTTGATTTCTTATTTTCGAATTCTACTTTTTAAAAAAAACACAAAAGGTCTCTAAACTAACACTATTGCTGCCTATGAGTAGAATATTTGATTGGTTTTTTATTTAAATCTTGGCAGTTTTTAATTGAAATAGAACCAGAATTAATAAATAGAGTATTTGTGAAACCACTGAATTCATTAATAATTACTGTGATGAATAAAGAACTCATTAAAGTGACAAGAAATTAGGTACCCTGATTTCTGTGTGCGCTGGTTTTATATGTAATCATTGGTGTCCTTTGATCCTCTACAGAGATAGGAGCCTCTTGCATTGTAACAAAGGATCAGAGTTTTATGAATGGTTAGAAAAAGGTATTAATAATGCACAGAAAACATTTATTAGATATTTTTATGGAAGAGAAGTACTATAGGAAAACATATGAATATTTATGGAAGGAAGCCAGATTAATTATGACAAATAATGTTTATTTTAAAGCTAAGTAAACCACTGCTATTGCAGCATTATGAAAATTATAAGAGTTGTAGCATCAGTGCACTGGATGTTCCGTGTGATCAGTCTGGAATGAAAGTGGAATGGTCATTGTACTACGCCTACATATAGTTTATGCAGTTCAACATTGCTATAGCCATGAATTCTACTAGTATTTTTAAAGAATAATCTCAGTGGTTCTAAAAAAAAACAAAACGTAAAAACCATGGATTTTGCTATCAAGATTTCTCTCACAGAAAGCTTGTTTGGAAGAGCATTGATAAAATTCTACTGCAAAACATTTTCTAAATAAAAATAATGAGAAAAAGAAAAAAATTCCAAAGTAATAAAAATGTTTTCATGGAACAAAATAGTTAAGCATTTGCTTACTATTTGAGTAAATAAGATTTACTTACATTTTCTTTAAAGTGTTTTAATTTTTTTAATGTCTGTGGAGTATTTGTATAATACCATGATGTATATTTATGTAGAACTGAAATTATAACAGTAAAAATATCACTATAGGAGAAAAATGACATTTTAACGTATATTGTTCTATCCAGTCAAATTGTGAATCATTTTGAAGTTCATTATAGAGATATTGATAAATTGTGTGGTTGTCTTAATGTTTTTTTAATTATTATTTCATATCCAGCTGAGGTTTTCAGTTAGAGTCATCAGTTGGTAAATTCCAAAAAATGGATAATTGAACTTGGTTTAAACATGATAATTGTATATGGTTTAGTTAAACCTAATCATAGCGCTGAGTGATGACATACTTTTAATACAGTATTCAATTTACTTGAACAAAATAGTTCCTTGTACATATTTTGCCTATTCACTGTTGATATGTACGTAGTCAATTGACAGTAAAAAAATAACACTAAAAATATGGTACCAAAAGGAAAATTGTATAGGAGAACAGTAAATAGTAGCCTCACTGCAACAAATACTTATGTAAATATGCTTGGGCTTCCAGTTATAAATTTTGTAATTTTGTCATTTATTTATATCCTATAAAAGCACACAAAATAAAATGAAGTTGTACAGTCCCAGTGCTTTGTGCATCATTTTATCATTGCATAAATTATAATGTGCAGTTCCACGAAGATGCGCACGATCTTGAATCGAGAAACAAAATCTGCACCAAATTTGTTTGATACTCAATCACTGCAGATGTATCCTAATCCAATTACAAATCCAAATCAATTTACAATTATCTTGTCACAGCAAGCAACTCCTTTTCTTACCTTTTTTTTTTCTGGTTTTTGACCCTCAGCAGACCCTCCTGTCCCAAAGGACACTGAAATCAGTGAAACATCCTCCCCTTTTCTCAATTTCATTGGGCTTTCGATCTTCTCCCGCAAATATCCAGTCATTGCTGTGGAGGCAGTTTTGGTTTAGAATATAGATTTTGTTTACAGATGATAAATACTTCATACTTCAAAGTCCTTAATTAACTGGTTCTTCAGTGCACTACTCAACTGCTGCCTTCTCATATTTAATCATACCCTGTAAAGTCGCACAGGGAGTTATGTTAAACCACATTCACTTCAGGCACCAAAAGTACAAAGTGACCAGATTTTCAGGCTATGAAACTGGGGCACCTCTTGTATAGCTGGGTGACCCCTAAAATGATAAGGATGAGAGAGGAGCTGCAGTGCAACTCCCATCAGACATAAGGGAAAAACTTGCAGGAAGAATTTGATCTAGGTTGATCAAAGAGATGTCAAGCATGTAAGGTGGCACAGTAAGCTGCTGCACTTGTTTGGGAGAGATAATTGGGGCAAAAGAGACTGATGATGGGTAGCAAGACTGATGAAAGACGAGGCAGATGAAAGACCAGTGGGGCAGGAAGGGAGTGTGAAGAGAAAAGTTTTGGAATGCAGTGAGCCAGTGAACGACTGGAGCCCCCACAGCAGACATCAATTCAAACTGGAAGGAGAGAGAAGTGTTAGCAGGTGTAAGGCACTTCTGCATTTGTAGAAACCTGATATTTTAGAAGGAACCATTTCCCTCACTGACTGAGCCAGTTGGAGAGCATATGCCAGTTGGAGAAAAGTCCATGGGGTCCCCTCTGGAGTGGGACAGTGGTTCAACATTATTTTCTTCAGACTTGGAGAGTCTTCTACAAACCTGCACTAACCCCAAGCAGTTACCACTTGATCTTTAGTCCTTTCTGGTCAAGGTGACTTTCCATTAAAGTTGCTAGTATGCTGGAAATGTATAGGCAGTAAGGGGACAATGGTCAGTCTTGAAAGTGAAGGTAGGGAAAAGGGGAGATGCCTCCAAAGATCAGAAAGTGAGGAAAATTGCTATTCTTGACCTCTACTCAAGGAACAAGGGAAGCAGAGGCAGTCAAGAAGAGTATGTGAAGAAACTGGAACATTTAGATGTTGCGGAACCAGGAGTTAATTGCAACCACTGCCTTACAGTGGGAGGGTGGAGAACAGGCAAAAGAAGACGGATGATATGGAAGTAGATTGCATTTGACATGAGATGATAAGGAAATTGGAAACAAAGTGAGGTAAGTGTGGGTGACAGTATTTTGAGAATTATTTGGGCAGCGAGGTCTCCAATATGCGAGGTAAAAAAGCTGCTGCTGGGAGAAGACTTAAAGACTGGAGAAACTTCTAAGAAAACAACAGGGAAATTCTGTGTTGTGGTGGTGGAGGGTTTCCTAAAGCAGATGCTGGATTTCAGACTGAACATGGTGATTCCTCCACCCCAGACTGGTGTATTAAAAGCCAGAGGAGCTACTGCTCACAGCTGGTAGGAGGAGATGTTTAGCATCTCTGGTTCTGATGTTCTGTCAGTAAGTTTATGAGAGGTTGCTTCTTCTGTGAACTGTGAACTCTGTGGCCTTGCAGTTCGAAGCCAGTTCTCAGCTTCAAAACTGGCATGACCATTGGGAAGAGAAGTAGCAGGTCATGATGAAGGTTCTGACAGGCCTTTGGAAAAGCAAGCAGTATGCTAGACAGCTAATAAACTGTCACATCCAACTGTGAAATAGTTTATAGCTTCCATTCTAGATTAAAAGAGGCAGCTTGTGCCATGTGCAGAACTCTCATTTAATTTTGCCCTAGATTTCTTTCAATGTGTGCTGTTCAGCTGTCCCACTTCACACTTCACTGGAGGATGATGTGTCTAAGGCATCATCAAGACAACAGTCTAGATATAGTAACTTCAACTGTCTCCAAAATTCCAGTCCAAATGACAATTGAATCTAGGGAGGAACTGTGTGGCAGTGATAAACATGAGCAAAAGACATGGCATAAGGATTAGAGACAATATTTCGGTGTTGGCACTGAAGAGGGGTATCCATTAACTCATGTGAAAAGACCAGCTGAACAGAGTGGGAGAAAAAAGAACTCTTAACTTGATGGAAATATTGACAGGAAAGCATAGGGGTTTAATACTTAGGATTCTACTGAAGAGCTCTGTCACTTTAGTGCTCTGTAACTTCTTTAGGTAAACCAACTTCTTTGCTAAACTAGCAAACTGACCATATCAAGTCCACCACTGAATACACTGGTTCTAGTTAACCTTCACACCAGTGAGCTGATAACTCAAGCAAGACAGAGGTTGATTACAAGCTCAGCTCACTGAAACAAACACGCAAGATTCACTCACAGCCAGAGTTTACACTAAAACATAGATTTTGTGGAGCTGGTGGACGGTTTCCTTCCTACTGACTAAACAGTTACACTCATCCTCATTACAGTCCTGAATGTGCCCAGCCAAACACCACTGTTTACTGAAGAGGCAGAAAAGGGAAATCAGGGAAATGCTCCTTGTCTTTCAGGAAGGATATGCTCCAAATGCAGGAATGGGAAACGGCATCTCCATGCCTGGCTCCCACTCTTGTACAAGCAAATTTCTTTTCAGTCCTACTTAACATGCGTATATGCATTCGCTAGTGCCACACATCTTTCACCCTGCCACTATGGGAGTTGGGTACCTAGATGTCTTTGAGCATGCGGGTCTAAGTAAAGTGGTAACAACTAGACAGACAAAAATGCTATCTACATGTAAACAAAACACAATTCTATCTCCCCACTCTTGCCAGCAAGAGCTTGGAAAAGAAAACTACTTTTCTATCAATCAAGAGAACTGAATTCAAAACACTTTACAAACAAGAAGAAAAAGTGAAACTGAGACAGAAACTGAGAACCTTAGACTTCTTCCTCACACATAGAAAACATATCACAGATCTAGCATCATTGTAAGATACATGCCTTTTTGTCATTTTTTTTTAAACATGACAATTCCTACCTTCAGGTCATTAGAACTGTTCAAATTCTCCGGATCCTTATCCAAAGCTAAATTTATTCTAATATTAAATTCTTTTAAGAAACAAAATGAAAAATTCACACACAATGTTGAGGATGGGTCAACGCTTGAGAGAACGTGTCCCAATTTGAAGGCAGTATATTTGCTTTCATATTTTCTAAACACATAACAGAAAACCCAGAAAGTCAGAGTGAGACAAAGGAAGTAGAAATATGCTTCAGTATTGAGAATACCCAAAGAACATTAACTTTATCCTATAGTGACACCATGAGGAAAAAAGAAATAGAGTACACTCATTTTAAAGATGCGTTAGACGCAGTGCAGCCTTCATTTTTGTGCTAGTGGTAAGTGACTGGATAGTGATAATTGCTAGGCTGCAGAATTAGGGGCTTGGGAATGTCCCAAGCAAAAATATCCTAATGCATATAATTGAGGCTAGCACTACTTATTTCTTGACTTTATGTTGCAAAGGTTAATATTTTTTTCTTTAAATTATGTATTTATACTGTAACATACTGTCTGGAAGGTATCAGGTGAACAATTCTGTACTAGAATTGAGTGTCTGTAATGAAACCTTCAAGTATCTGGGAATGCTACGCATGAGAGGAGATTAATATGAAAAGATGTTAGATCATTCACCACGGCCACCTCTCTGTCAAAGCCATTACATTTTACTCAACTATACTTTTGTAAAGCTTCAAGAGTTACCTTGGCCAAATACCTCAAACCTAGAAAATTAATCTGATTGCTACAATAAGAGACTACTAAGGTGCCATCATTATTCTCAGCCCCTGATGTAGCAGGAAAGCCCTTAGGTGAGAAGTACCTAAGTAGTTCCAGCTGGTGGCACACCCAGCCTGCCCCCTATACTGCAGAAAAAAGATGGGGAAAGAATATCCCTGACAATCTTTTGGGAAATTTGTTTCCCAGCCAGATGATGCAGTCTGCAAGGAAAACAAAAAGAGGAGTACCTGTCACACCTCAAGGTACAGCCCACCTCTGTTCAATACTGCATTTCCTAACGTGGCCAGTCTCAAAGGAAGGTGAAAGGATTTAAAAGTCAAATAATGCAGTACAAGAATGAAGTCCTTTGAATCCACAAATGACCAACAAAAATCCAGAATCTTAGTATTTCATTACAATCAGTTTCCTAGCACAGGTGATGCAGACCTGAAACAAGAAATTTTATCACTGGGTCTCTTAAGTCCCTTTCTGTACCTGTTATTAGGTGAGACATAGAGCAGAATGGAATAAAGATCTTACTTAGCTTTGTAATGATCCATAACATTTGAAGCATACAGAGCAGCTGGGAACATTTATATATGAACTGAATGAGACTTGTTTAGAATCAGTTTTGCACAGAGAAGTAGAAATTAAGAACTAATACAATTTTTTTACATGATTTTACATGGGTGGTATTTTTCTTCCAGCCAATAGAACTTTTTAATGTTGCTTTTTAATCAGCAAAGCTGAAATGTCCTGTCTCTTTCCTGTACCTCACAAATATGTGACTCCGCAGCCTTCTCTCCAATTCAGCAAAACAAATTCAACTCAAACTTTACACTCCAAGACTTTTGCCCAGCCCTTGGCTCACTTTTTGTAGTCATCTACTAAATTTTGGTTGAATCTATTTTGTCCCTGAAAAGGGAATACCAGAGCCATATGTTCTACTGCTGATGTCTTATTAACAAAGCACTCCTGCACTCCTTCAAGGCAGATCCTCTTTAGGTAGGCCCAGCTCTGTTGCCATACCACTGCAGACACTTCAGAGTTTGTATGGATAGTACCATCCACTTTCATTTTCACACCACCATTTTCAGGATGGTCTCACTGGCATTCTTAAGTCCTCTATGAATGACAAAGCTATACTTTGTCCATAAAGTAACAAAAACATGCCATTGGATGTTGAAAGCAGACACACATCTTATTGTAATAACTACTTACTCTTGCAATTCACCCTTTCGCCAATTTATATCATCTGCAGCTTTGTCATCAAAGGTTTTATAGATCATAGACCAAAACATTAAATAACATTGTACAAAACGTCAGGACCAATATTTTAATTCATCTAACATATTCTCTACCAGTCCTATGGAATAGAAGCTCTTTTAAATCAAAATGCTATGTTATTTCACTGAATTTCACTGAATTTTTTAGAGTTGGAAGGGACCATAGAGATCATCTAGTCCAACTCCCCTGCTGAAGCAGGATTGCCCGTTTAGAATCAGTTAGCTAGAGCATGTCACTCAGGACTGCATACAGGCAGGTCTTGAAAATCTCCAAAGAAGGGGACTCCACGACCTCCCTGGGCAGCCTGTTCCAGGGCTCCGTGAAGCAGTTTTTTCTCATATTTGAGTGGAACCTCCTATGTTCCAGCTCATGCCCATTACCCCTCGTCCCTCACTGGCAACCGCTGAAAAGAGTCTGGCTCCCTCCTCCTTCAAACCACCCTTCAGATACTTATAGACGTTAATAAGGTCTCCCCTCAGCCTTCTCTTCTCCAGGCTAAAGAGTCCCAGCTCTCTCAGCCTTTCCTCATAAGGGAGATGCTCCAATCCTTGAATCATCTTCGTTGCCCTTCACTGGACTCTCTCCAGCAACTCCCTGTCC
>BJBW01000413.1:0-131304 GCA_004320125.1 Scolopax mira
ACCAGTGCTCCCTCCTTCCTCCTCCTTCCACATTCCTTCCCACATGGGCTCTACATCAAAGCTGCTGGGGGTCCAGGGAAGGAAGCCACCTGCACCACCCTTGGCCCTCTGCCCCTCCTGGCTCGTTGCAGCTGGAAAGCAGGAGCCCAAATGCCATTATTCCTTGAGAGTGCTAGAGAAAAGTGAAGAAATAGGGCTGCAGTGAAAGAGAGGGCTGTCGCCTGGAGTTAGACTGCCAACAGGCCTCTTGCAAGGTCCATTTACTAGAAAACATTAAGGATATTAAGCCCAAGCGTTGGTGGGTCACTGCCCATCTTCCCTCTCGTGTTTTGGGATTGTTTTCTGGCTCCTGTAAGAGGCCAGCCTTCTGTTTCCAAGCGCAGGTTATTTGCTGACCTTGAAGAGCCCCTCCAAGCCACCATTTGCAGCTCTGCAGGTCATGTCCACCTCCCTGCTGGCCAGGGAGGGTTTGCCGGATGGTGGTGGACAGCACTAGGATGTCTCCCTGGGTGGGAACGGTCTTGCCCTTGCAAAATTGGTGATGGGAAGCCCTGGGGGTGGCACTTGACTCCCAGGAGCAGAGGCTGCAGGACAGGCTCAGAGGCAGCAATTCACTGCTTTTGGTGGTGATCAGAGCCCTTGGCAGCAGCCGCTTGTGTGGAAGGACCAGCAGGGAGGCATGAGAAGACTGGCAGAAGAGTGGCAGCTCCAGAGACTCCCAAGGAGGTGGGGAACAAGGTGGGGGACATCTGTGCCTTATCCCGTGTAACAGCACGGGTTATTGTGCCCCATCGCCCATGCTGCCTTTGATAATTCACAAGCTCACTTAGTCATTTGGGGAAACAAAGGCCGTTATTGTTCTCCAGGGGCACAGCTCAGGTGTGCTCCCTCCTCTCCGCCTGCACCTTGCCCCATTGAGGAAAGTCAATTCCCTTCCTTGGAGGGACGCAGACTGGAGGCGCAGAGGGACACCCCATTCCCAGTAGGTCCATGGGGAAAGAAGCCACCAGGCAACAGGGCTTTGCAGGGAAGAGGGTACCGGGGCCAGCATCCCATCACAGCAGTACAAGTTGGGGCTGCTGGGTGGCTCTCTGCTGGGGTGGCTGCGTGAGGGTCAGCAGAGGATCCAGCTGGGTTGGGAAACTCTGAGAAGAGGTGTGGAGGAGGGGGGATGTTGCTTCACTGTCTGAAGGCAGAGTTCAAGTTCACAACCCCCAGCACGTCACTGGAGGTCCGGCATTTGGACAGCAGCTGGGACGGCCGTGGGTCACGAGTCACTCTGCCATTGTGCTCGCCCTTCTCTTTGCAAGACAGAAGGGGCAGGCTGAACACTCGCCCGCGTGGCGCAGGCGTGGGGAGCCCATGATGAGAAGTGGTACCACGGTGTGCCAGCGAGTGATCTCCCCGGAGGGGCCGGGGCAGTTTGGAGGCACACTGCTGGCGAGGGGCCCAGGAGTCAAGCCTGGGGGCTGGGGGGGGGGAACCACAACCGAAAAAAAAAGCCCCAAAAAACAAAGAGAGAAAAACACAAGAACGGGTGAAATCCAAGGGGGCTGCACAGGTTTCCATCCAGAGTGAGAGTTCTGGCGTGCTGGGCTCATCAGTACACCTGCCCAGAAGCGACAGAGCCCTTGTTGTGAGGAGCAAAGTATTTCTGGGGATCAGCAACCCGAGGAAGAGGCAGGAAGCCGGGAGGAAGGTTCAAAAAGATTGATTTTTATTCCGGCAGGAGGTGAAGGGTAGGGAATATGAATTGCTGCCTCCATGGTCCTGGATAGCTCAGAATACAAACTGATGATCTGGAAACAAAGAATAAGCAATATACCAAGCGTTTTTAAGAGATGACTCGAAGCTATTGACTCTTGAGGAGATTAGAAAGGACTGTAAGTAAAATGCAAATGCGGCAAGTGGGCAACAACGTGCATTTGCCAAGGCTTAACTGGGCACGTGCAAGGTCAGAAAAGAAAAAGCAAATTGCACATCAGAATTACAAAGCTCCAGACAGTATCTAACAACTCAGGGAAGGATCAGGTGTCACACAAACCCTGGCTCTGTGAGTAGCTGCAGGTTTAAAAAAAAAAGAAAAAGCACGCACAAAATATTAGCACGCAGAAGGAAGAAGGGGAGAATAATATGGAAAATATGATAATGCTATTATGTAAATCAGAAGCGTGGCCTCTCTGGGAATACTGTCTGCAGTTCAAGTAAGCTTTTCTCAGAAAGGGCTGATTAGGGGCATGGCAAACTCGCTCGCAAAGAGAGATCCAAACGATTGGGGTTGTTTATCTCAGAAAGGAAATGAACAAGAGGAGATTGTCATGGCGCAAGCCAGTCTGGAGCGTCAGATTTTCTTCCTGCTCTGTTTTATCGCTGTCATATCTGGTGTCGCTGAGGAGTGCGTGAAGTGATGTGGCTCTCCTCTGTCACACACAGTTTGCTCTTTCTCTCACCCTCTCCCCCATGGGAGGCACGGCTATGTTTTATGTTTTGTTAGGATCTGGGGGGGGAAGAGGAGGAGGTGGCTAAGGAGGAACGACTACTCCCCACAGTAGGCATATAGTTGAGAAGGCGAGAATGGGAAAAGGGGGATTTGCACCTGGACAGAGGGTGGAAGGTCCTGGCTTTGGGAGGCACCTTCCATCTCCTCAGGCAGAGCCTGCAGAAGCTGCTGCAACTGCACCTATTAGTGCTCCAGCTGCTCTGGGCCATAGGGAGCACGTTTGCTGGCACATGGAGCAGCTGAGGCCAACAGCCCAGCCCGTTTCGCCAGAGTAGATGAAGCCCAGGCTGCTAATGAGACCTTCCATGGCGGATCAAGCCCAGTGTCCTGAGGTGGGTTCAACACTGAGGCCCACCCTGTGCCCACCACCAAGCCAAGGTGGGAAGCAGCTGCTCTGCCCTGGGCTGTCCAGACGCAGACCGGGCCTGTGGGGGTCCCACTGACCCCCCTGCTCCCCTCAGGCCTTCCCCACAGACGTGACCCCTTGAGAAGCGCGGCCGCCTCAAACCAGCCCGCCCCGTCCCAGCCCCAACAGGGAGCAACTGGGGGCGGCAGTCCCCCTCCCCGCCAGCAGGGGGCAGCCTCCCGGCGCGGAGCAGAGCGGCGCCGCCCCGCCCCGCCGGCAGGGGGAGAGAGCGCTGCGCCGCCGCAGCCCCGCCCGGAAGTCCTCCGCGTAAGGGACGGTTTGGCCCCCGCCGAACCAAGTTCTATGATTGGCGGGAACCGGGTCACGACCCGGAAGCGGATCGGCCATGTTGCCGGGTGACCCCGGGAGCGGTGCCGGGAGGGAGGTGGTTGCGGCGGGGTCCGCTGAAGGGAAGTGGTTGCTGTGAGGGAGCCGGACCGCCTCCCTTTCTCCCTTCCCGGTGAGTGTGATGCGGCCGGTCCCCGCGGGGCTTCTGAGGGCTCGGCCCAAGCCCGAGACCACGGCTGGGACCGGGCGCTGCGTGGGCCCTGGGCCCGCGGGGCCCGCCGGCTCCCCTGCAACGGGGCGGGCGGCCTTGAAAAGCCCGTTGTCCCCGGTGCGCCGTTAGAAAGGCTGTCCCGTCCCTTCCCGGCCGTCTGTGGGGCCTTGCATGGAGGGGGAGGTAGCGGCAGGGAGGGAAAAAGCTTTCCCGGGAGGGAAAAGCTGAGCCGGACCCCGTGCTTTGTCACCTCTCTCTAGGTCAGCCCGTCCACGCACCCGTCCCCCATGGCAGCGTGGTCCCGGCTGGCTGTCCTGACCCTCTACCGGGCTCTGCTGCGCCAGGGCCGTGGCCTGCGCTACACCGATCGGGATTTCTACCTGGCTTCCATCCGCCGCGAGTTCCGCAAGAACCAGGGACTGCAGCAGCTGGAGGAGAAGGAAAGACAGCTGGAGAAGGGGCAAGCTTTCCTGCAGAGCAAATTGGGGGGCTTGGTTTAGAGGTTCCCTGTAGCTGCTTTTGGGTCCACATATTTCTCCCTTTTTTCCAAAATCAACTTGTCAATCAAGCAATGATTAACACTTCTTGCCCACCACTGTCTTGAAGAAAGCCAGAAGGTGCTTCTGCAGGCACACCAGGAGGGCTCTCCTGTTCTCTTTACAAATGCATGTAGGTCACAGGTAGGTCATTTACAATGATTTAACCATGTTCTTCGTGCTACTATTACAGTTAGGTTTGTGAAAGTGCAGGTTTTTTTCTGCCGTGGGATGAAGAGTGACAGAATTGTTGGTTCATCAAGACAGGAACATTCCTCCTGAGTTTGTAGCTTGGCCTTAGTAAAACCTGAGGGCAGTTGTAGAGCACTCAAGTCAGGCAGGCTTTGACCATTTAAACCTGACTTAGAAAACAGATCTTGAGTCAGATTAGAAGAATTTCCTTCATGTTTTCATGTAGGTTCATTGAGGATCCATCTATAGTTACAGTGGTGGCCAAGTGTGTTTTATAGGCGTAGGCTGGCAGAGAGACTCTTTAAATATCAAGATCAGGTTAAATGGGAATTGGAGGGAAAGAAAAGTACATGTGTAAGAAAATACTGTTTATGTTATACATGATTTGCGTGAGAATCGAATGCACTGTCTTTGGGGGCAGCAATAAATGTCCGGTGAAAGCAAGGAAGTTGTTCCCTTTGTTGTGTGTTGTGGTCTGTACTGTTGGTTTTTGGGTGTCTTTGAAGTATCTGGGACCAGCTGTTGTCCAAAAATGTGTCTAGGAATGGATGCTCTGAGACAGCCTGTCAACTACTGTGAAGATTATGGTTTGTTATGGACAAGCAGTTGACTGTCCTTGCAACACCTTCTCTGTAAGCAAAATGGCACAGTTTAGATAGATAATAAGACAATAAACTGGCATTAAAAAAGCCATGCTTTGGTTGAGAAGCACAAATTAAAACAAGAAGAACTGAATGGTCACAAAGCTTTATGTAAAATACAGGACTTTATTGCAAAATGTTGCTGAAGTAAATCTTACTTTCTTTTTAAAAAAGCATTAGGTGATTGCACAATTAAACCTGCTTCAATGATTAGAAGCCCCACATCAAATTCGGGATGTTTTTCTTTGGGTCATAAACTGAGCTGGAAGGAAAGAAATGCTGTGATGGCAGAGCTTGGTCAGTACTGTTCTGGCGTGTCTAGGTATAAGCAGCTCCTTGAGGGAAGATAATTACAGAGGCTGCAGGGTTGGGTGGTCCCTTCCTGTGGCTCCGTGCTAAGACCCCCAAGAACTGTGAGCGTGAGGTGGAGGAGGAAGGAGAGGACTAGTGTGGTTGCGCGTTTTGACCTGTTTGTGTAATGCTCCCCCTCCTTCCAGGTGAGATGGCAGGCACTGGGCAGCGCAAAGGGAAGAAAGATGACAACGGCATCGGCACGGCCATCGACTTTGTGCTGTCCAACGCCCGGCTCGTGCTGGGGGTGGGTGGAGCTGCTATGCTGGGCATCGCCACGCTGGCCGTCAAACGGGTGAGCGAGGGGGTTGGGATGGGACCTGAGCACAGGGGGCACCGGAAAGAAGGAGTGGGAAACAAAAAGACCCACTGTGCTGGCATTTGGCTGGGTAAAATGCAAACCTTGTGCCCCTCACGACTCAAACTGTGCCTGGTGATGTTGCTTTAGATGTACGACCGGGCCATCAGTGCTCCCAGCAGCCCCACTCGCTTGAGCCAGGCAGGAAAGAGAAGTTGGGAAGAGCCAAACTGGCTGGGCTCCTCTTCACGTTTATTGACCCAGGACATGAAGACTAACATCAGCCGTTCCCTGCAGACCCTTCCCACTGATCCTTCAGCTGCAGAAACAGGTAAGGAGCAGAGTCATGCTCCACACAGTCATCTAGGCCCATAAATCCTGTATTCATTTAAAGGAACGCAGGAAAAAGAAAACAGTCTGTCTAGCCCAGGAGTTTGATGTTTTTCTTTTAACCAGGTCTACTGGTAATTTCAAAAATTAGAAGTCAGGTTGGGAACTAGTGAAGAACAGTCATCTGTTTGCATTCTTCATTGCTCTTGTGACTTCATGGTTTTAAACTTTATTCTCCCTCAGACTTTTCTCTTTCAAGCCGAATACTTACCTGTGCAATCTTTCCTGATAAAGCACCATTCCATTCCTTTCAAGCTCTTCATTGCCTTTCTTTGGACCATTCTAGTTTGTGCTGTTTTTAAGAGGGGAATAATCAAATTGTGAATGTACATTCACAATATATAACAGTATTTCCTGTATTATTTCTACCATTTTCCTAATAGTTTCTGTAATGCTATTTGCCTGTTTAACGCTGCTTATCACTGAGTTAGTCTTCATCAAACTATAAAAAGTGACCTGCAGTAATCTTTCTGAGTAGGGTAATGAGTAATTTAGAGTCCAGCAGTGTTATATGTGTTTGGTCATTTTTGCTCACCAGTTTACTTTATATCCCTGGTCACTTCAGGAGATTTATACTTGGAGATGACAAATAAAATTCAGGATCAAGCTTTTAACTCGATTTACAAATTCTCTGCAAGAAAGTTAGCTTCAGGGTAGCAATGGATTTTCTGCTGAGGAAATGTTAAATAACTAGACAGCTTTGTTAAATGGGGTCTAGATCATTTGACCGGAGTCTCCAAAGATGAGGCTTGAGGAATAAAACCATTGATGATGGCATCTTGCATTCTTGACTTAAAAATAAATTAAAACTTGAGATAGAAAAAATAAGTTTTTTCATGAGGAGGTAGTGCCGTCTGATTCTTTCTGGTTTTGAGGGCTGTTTCCCCTGCACACAAAACCTCAAATCTGTCAAAAAGACCCCAGTGAGACAAGAGAAAGCAGCTGCTGAGATTGGGTGAGATGCATCTGTGTGCAGCTTGGTGAGCCATTTTGTATTTGCTTCATGGCCAAGTGCGTGTGGCCAACACCTGCAACGGGATGGCAACAGCTAATTGCCTTAATGGGGCCACTGCCTTGCGAGTTTCTTATGCACCTGTTAAGTACCACAGCCCTTCCAGATATCTCTTAGATCTGTAATCCTTTCCTAATTCTCATTGATAACTTCTGAAGCTCTTGTGCCCTATTAAGGGAAGTCTGGGAAGCGGTGACTTATTTCTTTAGGAAACCAGTCAGGAAAAAAAGTGGGCTTAGTGAACCCGTGAAGGTTAGACATTGCTTAATAACACAGACAGCAGCATAAAGCGTTGTATTACTGTACAGTGCCTAAGAGCGTGCTCTCTGTTTTTCAACCAGTGAAAGTTTGAGGGAGGTTTTCACTGGGGCTACAGTTGCCTTAGTTCTGCTGGCCCCAAGATCTGTCAAGCTCACCATCCTGAGAAGTGTTGATCAGACTCCTAACAACTTTTTCATTGCCAAGTGGCGTGATCTTCTCTGATCTCATACCCTAGTCAGGGCTGGGTTTTGCTGATAATTTGTAAAAATCCATTATAATCTCCAAAAATTAATGATGATATGATGGTTGTTGAGTGTTTTACCTGGTGATCTGGCATCATGTTGAAAGCTTTTGAACTGGTAACGGTGCTGAATTTTTGATGGAACTGAATGGAGGTACTGCCCATGTGGCCATTAAAATTACTGCCTTGTACACGATGTTAGTCTTGTCCTGGCTAAATTCCAAATCTAGTAACTTGTTTTCATTCGTTTTGATTCTTGTAGTAGTATCTTTTGAAGTCTCATAGCACCTCCCTTTTGATGGGTACGTGTGTGAATCTTAGATCTGTAATCCTTTTTTAATTCTCATCGATAATTTCTAAAGCTCTTGCCCCCTATTAAGGGAAGTCTGAAAGATAGTTGAGAAGCGGCGACTTATTTCTTGAGGAAAAATGTCTGCTGAAAGCTTTTTTTGAGACCTAGAAGGCTGCACTTTGATCGTCAGAAGGAAACCTGCCCCAGTTCCCAGTGAAACACCGCAGGCGAGCGACGCTTTTCCTTCTGTCTTGCAGACTTTTTCCGACCCGCGAAGCCCAAGCCGTCTGCCAAGAGGAGTCAAGTGGAACTGAAAAAATCCCGCCTTCGCCTGTCTCTGCAAGAGAAGCTCTTTGCTTATTACCGGAGGAAGGTAGCTATCCCAGAGGATGAGCAGGCCCGGGCCAAGCAAGCAGCCGTGGATATCTGTGCTGAGCTGCGCAGCTTCCTACGTGCCAAGCTGCCGGACATGCCCCTGCGTGACATGTACCTCAGTGGCAGCCTGTACGATGATCTGCAGGTAATTCCCGGGTCGTTATTCAGAAGGCTGACGAGGCAGGGGCATTTCAGGCTCCCCCGTGGGCAGTGCTGGCTCAGCACAACGTTCCTCTCTAATAAGGTTCTTGGTGTCGCTTTTCCCACCGTGGAGCCAAGCGTTTGATTTCTGCAGTAGTGTTTGAACAGGCGTGACCAGGCTGCTCTGGCATTGTCTGCAAAGCATTTCTTTTTGCCATTTTCTTTCTCTGAATTATCTCAGCCCTTCTTTCCTTCCCCTCTGTCTCTCCCTTTAGCTGTGTTTTTCTTGCTGTTTCTCCAGTAGACCTCTGTTTTCTCTCTGTCCCTTCTGTTTCCTTCCAAATACATGATACTGCCTTAGAACTCATATGAATTCACGTAGGTTTTCCCTACTCTTCTTTTTTTTTGTTTGTTTTGTTTTAATGCATGACAGATCTGGATTGGACTGCAGTCCCTGCTGCATGTCTCCTTGATGGCAAGATGCCCATGGCTATAGTGAGTGATTCAGAGGCACACTTTTTTTTTTTTGAGTCAGAGCTCTGGAATGGAGTGTCGAGAGTCCAGTGAAACTTAGATCTGGGGTCTTAATCACATTGGGGAAAAGGAATCTGTAATGACCTTTTCCCAAACAACGTAGCAGATGGAGTGAGGGCAGTACCTCGTTGTAGCATGGAATATTTAAACCATGGCAACTTAAGCTTGTCTAGAAACAATACTCTGCCTCCTGTTTTAAATTATCGTGTGGTGTTGCTGTGCCCTGGGCCAGCTGCATCTCTCATCCAAGGAGTGGACTCGGAACAGTAGGAGGCAGAATGATTCACCTATGTGCATTCTGTGTCAGGTCCTGAAGTATTTAAAGGTCTTTAAATAGTACATACTGTGAAAGCACTAGTTTGGGTTATATCTTGGAGTTAACCCACTGAGCATGGGAAATAGTCCTTTAAAATGTCTTTTGACAAAGGGAGTCTGTGAATCTCACACAGAGAGGAGAGTGAGATGGCTGAATTCTTATTACAAGTTCTTTGAACAGGAGGCTATCTAAAGGTGGTGAATAAAACTGAGCATGGAGGGACAAAGCTTGTTCTTACCGACTTTTCTCTCTTGTGAAAGGTAGTGACAGCTGATCACATCCAGCTCATTGTGCCTCTGATGCTGGAGCAGAACCTGTGGTCGTGCATCCCCGGGGAGGACACTATCATGAACATTCCTGGCTTCTACTTGGTGCGTCGGGAAAACCCGGAGTACTTTCCCCGTGGGAGCAGCTACTGGGACCGCTGTGTGGTGGGAGGTTACCTTTCCCCCAAAACTGTAGCAGACACCTTTGAGAAAGTTGTAGCTGGCTCCATCAACTGGCCAGCAATTGGGTCTCTTTTGGATTATGTGATCCGTCCAGCAGCTCCCCCAGCAGACTTGACACTGGAAGTCCAGTATGATCCAGAACGACGTCTTTTTATTGACTTCCTACCATCCCTGACGCTGGGTGACATCATTCTTGTGGCCAAACCCCATCGATTGGCCCAGAATGACAATTTGTGGCGACTGAGCCTGCGGCCAGCAGAAACAGCTCGCCTCCGAGCCCTGGACCAGTGTGATTCCGGCTGCCGTTGCTTGTGCCTGAAGATCTTCAAAGCCGTATGCAAGTCAAACCCAGCCCTGGGTCACCTCACTGCCAGCCAGCTCACCAATGTCATCCTTCACCTGTCCCAAGAAGAGTCTGACTGGTCCCAGGACATGCTGGCTGATCGCTTCTTGCAGGCGCTCAAGGGGTTGATCCGCTACTTGGAGGCAGGTGTCCTCCCTAGTGCTCTGAACCCCAAGGTGAACTTGTTTTCAGAGCTCACCCCCGAAGAAGTGGATGAATTGGGCTATACCCTCTACTGCTCTCTGTCAGAGCCAGAGGTCTTGCTGCAGACGTAATGGGGCCTTACCTAGGGAAGTGCTGATAGGGTTTAGCCAAGGTGGACTTTGATTACTGCGAAATATATCTCCTCCACTTTTCTCTTGCTTTCTTTCTCTCTGTCTCCTTTTGGTTCATTATTATTTCCTGCTGTGGAGTTGGTGCTCCCACTGAATTTCTTGGTGCTACTGGTCCATTTCCACCATCTCTGCCCCAACAGGTACCCATTGGCGAGGGAAAAGAGACTAAAACTGCAGCTCTAAAATATTTGCATAAATTCTGCTGATGTTTAAGTGTCTACCAAAAAAAAAAACCCCAAAAAACTATGCACTTCTTTTTACTGTAGTACACTTACTGCAACAAGTTCATTTTGGTCTGAAGAAGGTGGAACTGGGCTGGTAAATCCAGTGACAATTTTAGCAGCCTTGCATTGAGGTCCTTTCCTTTCCTCTAGTCTGTCTTTGCCCCATTTTTTTTTTTCTCTGTTGTACTACACTGTCTCACTTTTCTGTTTCTGTTTTGTTTGGTTTTTTTCTTTGACCCAGTCATGCAGGGCAGACTGAGGTGTTTTGGATAGGGTTGGTTTTTGGATATCTGAGTGGATAATGATTACACTAGCAGTATTTAGGGCTGTAGAGTTTGGAGAATGCCCATGTCCATGGCTCCTGCGGAGCTTTCTCATCTTTTGCAAGTTGGGTTCAGCAGTAAGGGCTGAGGGTTGCCCAGTCTGCTGCAACACAACCTCCAGTATGGGCAATTCTCACTAAGGGAGAGGAAGAAGCCTTTGTGATCTGGCTCTGTGATGAGGCCAAAGAAGCAGAGCTTGCCATTCCTGCCTAGCCAGATCTGCTGGGTGTTGCTGATGGGAATGTTGCTGGTGGCCCTGGGAATGGAGAGCAAGGCAGCTCCTTAGATGTCTTTGGCCTAGAGGAATAGAGGCTGATTATGGGGGAAGGGTGGGAGACACACATGGGAACAGGGATGATTTTTTTTTTTTTCATCTTTACCCCAAGAGCTTATGGCTGTTCTGGTTTGTAGGAGGTAGAAGCAAAGGGCTTGGTAATAAGCACACATAAGCCAGATTCTCACCAGCTATAGCTCCATGAAGGTGATAAGAGTGAACAACTGGTGTCATCAGCAAAGTTATGTCCCATAGGTTGATATTAGGGTACATATGCAGAGTTGGCATTTAGAGATATGTTGGCTTTGCCATCTGCTGTGTGTGTTTTAGTCCACTCCCCACCCACTTCAGAACTGAGTCTGTCCATTCCCTTCCTCATTCCCATGCGCTGACTTCCCAGTGCTCCCAGTTTACAATTACTTTTAGAAAGCTGGTAAGAGCACACCTTCCCATTCGGTCTGTTTGGACCTGTTGGTAACGTGGTTCTGCCCACTCCTGTTTGAGGCTGCTGTCGGGCTGTTCTCCCTTGGCTGCCCTCCCATCTGCTGCTGGCCTGCGGTATGGGTTTCGGGGGGCAGCTGTTGCACTGTGGGTATCTCCTAAACCAGCCATGTAGACTCTGCATTAAGCCCTCTGGCCTCCTGCTTTCAAAAAGGCAGGGGGAAGGTGAGTCAGGAGCTGTGTTTCTCTCAAAAGACCAGCACAGCTATGGTTACAGAAACATACTTGCCTTTTCTTAGCTTTAGCACCTTTTTTCCACTTGCTGTCCAGCCTCCCTAGCCAACGGAGAGGCGGCAGCGGAATTTGGAGGAAGCAGGAATCCTTTTCTCCTCCCTTCCTCTCAGGACTTCTCTCCCTCCCCCTACCTTTGACAGAAGTTTCAGGAGTAGAACCACAGAGGGGAGTCTTCAGCCCTTGTTTTCTTTTTAGAGGCAGTGCTGGTGAGATGAGGGAGGGAGCATCTTTCTCGGACAATCCGTCCATTTTAGCCAACGTGTCAGATGGTATTCCATATACAGTGATAACGCAACATGGCATTTTAAATTATTTAATCCTTAGGGTACTGGTATTTTCTAGACTGCCAGGTGTGTACTTTGAAGTTTGTGTGTGTATATAAAGTCTGTAGTCTATAAAAAAGTTAACAGAGATTCCGTTTGTATGATTTTGTGTTTTGTAAGTTTTGCAGCACTCGGTGTTGGTCAGCTGTTGATTGCTCTTCACTCTGGTTCCCAGATCTCTTCCCCTCTTCCTTTCCCTACCCTCCACTGCCTTTCTGATGTCAGCCTTCCTACCCTAAAAGCAGACAGATGAGACTTGGAGCCTATAGGCTATTGGGGGAAATTCCCCTTTCTTCTAATTACTTGAAGGTCAACAAAAAATATTAAAATATCTGGGTTGTCAGGAGTTCCCCATAAGTTCATTTCTTCAGTGTAATCTCACCCTCACTTGGTGCTGACTCCAATACCATAGTCTTCACACAGAATTGAGCAGCAACATGGTTTGGAATGATCAAAACTATAGATAGAAAAACAGTGAGACATAAACAGGAGGAAGCCACTGTCTGTGTTGGCTTGAGAACAGTTGCCACATACATATCTATACAGGATTTTTTACATGAATGCTTTTACTTCTTTCTGGCAACCTAATGAATTAATATTTTATGGCCATTTCTTGCTGCTATTGAGCTCAATCTGTGTATCAAATGGAGACTGAAGCTGCCTTTTCTGTAGACTTTGCTCCACTTCACTTGAATCACTCGATTGTTTCTTCCCTTTGATTTTGCCCTCCTCTGAGCTGGCCGTAACCTGTTCTCAGGAGGCAAATGCTCACTTCCTACAGGCAGCCACCACAGTGGGCAATAGCTGCCTGGCAGTGGCAGTCTCAGCGAAGGCCAAAGATGTAATGGGTCACAGGAACACTGCAACTAGGAGTATTTCAAGAGCAGGGTCAGGCATAAGGGATAACAGAGGCAGGGAAGAAGGAGTAGGGTAAGGGTGCAGGAAATTTACACTAAACCCCTGCTTGACCTACCAGCCTGTGGGTCAAACAGATTGTTGCAGAGTCTTTTGAACTGTCGCCTTTCAGTATTAAATGCAGTTCATGTGTTGAGGTACAGCCCAGGGGGCTGCCTTACCTGTAGGTAGGCTCCTTCCTAGTCAAAGCTGGAGCACAGAGCAGGAGGACCTAAAGCTGAATGTGAAAAGGGCAGCTCCCGGCCACCTTCCCTGCCGAGCGGCTCGAAGACAAATTGATTGTAAGAGGCCCAGAGCGTGCATTTGGTTGGTTGCTGCTTGGGTTCCAAAAATGCCTTGGTGTGTTCTGCTGTAGCCTAGCTCACCTGAGCTTCCCACCAGATTGTCGTCTTGTTCCCTTTAACCATGGGACGAGGACCAACTTGCTCAGCTGCGGGGTTTCACTGAGCTCCACTGCTGATCCTTCAAGCCAGGTGGATTTTTTTTCTCGTTTTGAAAAGCAATTATGGAAACAAGAGGCTGCTTTCTGCCTCCTGGAGAGCTGCCATCAGAGTGCTCACTCTTAGCATGTGGGTACTTGCAGTGAGAAGCGAAGAGATGATGCCCCATCTCTCTCCCAGGCCTGGAGGCTGTGGATTTGCAAAGGGGAAAGTCTGAAGTGCATGGTCCGTGACAGAGTGTGTGAAATTCTGAAATAAAATGACTTTCCACAGTAACCTGGTTGTCGCTGGTGTGTTTATAAACAAAGGAGCGTTTCTGTGTCAGCATAACCCTGCACCCCACCAGCGCCTGGGGACTGACGTGCCCCTTTCCTGATTCACTCGCTTTCCCTTTGCGGCTCTGGGCGCTCCCCAACTTGTCTTGAGAGAGCAATCAGCTCGATGCTGGCTCCTGGCAGCCTCTGCGCCGGTCACAAGACGGTGGGTAATTATCTTGTGGGTAATTATCCCACTGCGCCTCCCCATCCTTTCTGCGATAGCCCTGCGTGCCCGGGCAGGCGCCTGCCTTTCATGTGGCTCCCTAAACTTCACAGGGCTTCCGTGAATTAAACTTTAATATTAAATCTTAAACTTTCCTACGTGGTTTCTTCGTGCTAATCCTCATCTTTTATCCCAGCATCAGCCTTGGGGCAGCGAGGAAGCTGCTGCGCCAGGGGCCTGTATCTCCTGCATCCAAGCTCTTGGCAGTGGAGCCCCCGAAGACCTAAGGCTTGCAATACATGTTTAATAGATGCAGCGGTTTGCATCTCTGCATAAAAGCTGTCCCGGCATGAATAAGGAGGAAAGATCAAAAGATAGGGGTTCATTTAATGTAGAGAAGAAATAATTGAGAGGAGTCGTGATAATTAAAGGATGGAAAAGGTGGCTACGAAGAAGAAGAGCATAAATGGATCTCCGGGCTGCAAAGACTCAGCATCTCTTTTTATTCTTAGCCTAAGGATCAAACAGCTCAGGAGGAAGGTGGATTTTTGGAAAAAGTAAAATATTTTGTGCACTTTGTTATATAACCACAGTCCTGTCCTGGTAATGAGTGTAGCTGAGCTTACATTTTACTTATTTATTTTTGCCATCTCTTCACTCTAGAAATAAATAAATCAATTCCAGCCTGACTGTTCTGTAGCTACTCTTATAGGCTGGGGGAGAGAGGATGACTGTATCCCAAATTTGAGATTATCGTGTTGAACTGCATGATGAATGTTTCTTTTTTTCTCCAAATACTACCACCTCTGTCGTTTTTTAAGGTTTATTTTAATACTCTAAACTACAGAAAGGCTGCAAACAGCTGCTGCTTTTTAAATTTAGTCTCATGGAAGAAAGAGAAGCTCCTTCCAAAAGAAGGGTTTCTTTTCCAGATAAGATTAAATATGTTGGCCCACTCCCTGCACGAGGTATGATTCAGTGACTCCAGCCTGGCTCAATCTGGGACTGGATCTTGAAATGTTGGGCTTTACTCACAGATGCAGTAAACGAGAAATGGGAGATTCTGCCCTCCTACCAGTGAAAATCGGGATTGGCTTCCAGACCAAGGAGGACTGCTGCAGTCCAGACACTTTGGGGACTGTCTGAGGTACCTGGATTTTATCTTTTTTATCCCTGTCAGGCTGAGTTATGATCTGAGGGATTCAAGAAATACCCTCCCCTTTTTTTCTTTTTAAGATGCAATACCTTAAGATAGCTCTCATTTAACAAGTGTTTCCCCTTCGCAATTGGGGACAACACAGTATAAAAGTCTTGCGAGTGTACGTTGAGAAGGACAGCTTTATTCACAAGTCACAGAGCCAGAAATGTGGTGGTGAGCAGGCTAATGGTGTATTTGTAGTATGGGATCCTGTGGAATAATCTTGCAAATGGTAAGGCAAGGTGGTCAGACCAACGGGTAAGGCAGGGAAGGTCTGAAATCATTCTGGACATAGAAAGCATTCTTGTCATTTTCCAAATAGCAGGAGAGTGGGAGACACAGTTTGGCTCACGGAACCCAAACTTTTCATGATCTTAAGCTTTCCTAAGTACTCACGTAGAAGTCAATTCTGAACAAAATCACTTTAAACACACTAAATGTCAGATTGATTTTTATTCTGCTGCCCCAGTTCAATTTCTCTGGCTCCAGTGGCTAAGTAGCTCTTTGATCAGTCTATTAACACTCAGTGCTAAGCTTCTCAGGGGAAATATATATATATAAATATATATCAATTCTAACCACATTCTTCATGAAAAGCCTTCTCCATACAAATAATGGGCAAAAGTTTCTTGCTTGAGTTTTTGGTTTTGTTTCAGATTTTCCTTTTTTAGGCAACAGTTCCCTTCAGCCCAAGCCCACCCCTTCCCCTGCCTCTCACTGGGGTGGAATCATCACTGTTCCACAGGAGCACGGGGGTGGTAGACTGTCCCATCAGGCATCCCATTGGAATAATCCCAGTAGTATAAGACTCTCTTGTCTCATTCTGCTCAGCATTGCAAAGGACGGAGACCTAATAGGCAACAGACACAAGGGCATAGATGGCAAATGATGGACTGCCTGGGCTCTTTACCTGTCTGTCCCACGACAGACAATACTTCAAAACTCATAATGGCCTGGCAGGCTCCTCACCCGCTTTGGAAGGTGAGAAGCAATCATTCCTGGAAGTGGGATGGCAGAGGGACATTTTTGCCTTCAAATTCTTGAATTTATTTAGCACGGTGTATGGTTATGGCTTTGGACGTAATAACTACTGCCACTTATAGAGATAATCTAATCTGAATTATGTTCAACTCCTGTTTGTTTATGGCGGTGGTGGCACACTGTCAGAGGGCCTGAGATACGCTGAAGCAGAGGTGGTACAGAACGTAGTGATCCCACAGGCCCCAGAGCCGTGGCTCCCACGTTGCTTGTTAGAGAGCAAGGTTGGCAGAGGTCCCAGCTGCCTGGCATTCATGTGGAGGTTGGGTTTTGCTGAGGCAAGCACGTGCCCAAGGCACAAACCTTCTCTTTTCCAAATCACTGCCCATGGCCCTGTGAGAGAGACAGTAGAAAGCATCTTGTCCAGTGCCTTTTCTTAAACGATGAGCTAGTGATTTGGATGAGGAAAGTCTCCTGAAAACATCTTTATTTATTTGTTTTTTAAATTTCTCTCTTATGTAAGAAGAGAAAGTAAATAAAAAGGAAGACTGATCCATCTTCAGTCTATCACTTTGCAAAGGAAGATGCTTTGGTGTCACCAGCAGACCGGACTCACAAGCCTGGTGGCCTGGGACAGACCTTACTCTTTTGTGGTCAATGAAGTCTCACCCTTTGAGTGCCAAAAGAGCAAGACAGCTCTACCTCCCCATCAGAGGTGGGTTGCTGTGGCTGATTCCACAGACAGACCTGGCTTTATTCTCAAACCATCTTGCTCTGCAGGCAACCACAGAAACCTCCTCCTGTTAAGAGAACTGCAAACCTTCTTCACCAAGTACCACAGTGATACCAGTATGAGGACCAGTGAATTGAGAAGCCATAACACCTACTCGATATGATACTTTGGCTACAAAGTCTTCTTTGGGGACTATTTTCCAGCTTGCCCATGGCCAGTAGCCCTGTAACGCATCAGAGGTGGGTCTGCTGAAGCCACTTGCAAGCCCATGCACAACTGCAGGGAGCAGAGCAGTCTCAAAGTCTTCTGAAAACATCTTTCTGACATTCTTTGCCAAACCTCCTAACGCACAGAGCTTAGGAGAAAAAATTACAGTTGTTCAGGAAAAAGCTATAAACTGAATGATATCACAACTGCATCAACAACCACCCGGAATTTCCCTCTCCTCCTCTGTAAACAAGTGTATATTAAAACAGATCGAAGTCTGCTGGTAAATTCCAGCCACCAAGGAGCTGCTGCCTACAGAGAGCTGAGAAATATTACTGAATAACATCTGCGGTGTTCCTCTCCAGGGACCTGGGGAGCTACAGCCTCAAAGGTGATTTATACCCAAATGAGTTTCAGAGCTTCATCTGAACTACCTGGTTTGTCAGTGTTCCTGCTGAAACTGCCTGCCAGCTCAGAGACAAGGAGATCTCAAACATATAAGAGATATCCTCAGGATCTTGTTTTATTTCCCATTCACAGTCTCTCTTCCTGGCCTTACTGAGACACTCTGAAGTCACATGGAGTTAAAAACAAATCCCCAGATGGAGCACACAGAGCATAGTCTGGTGTTACCAGCCTTTCACTCCACACACCCCTCACTGAGCAGAGAGGCTGAAATAACTTTCAAGGCTCAAGTAACTTTTCAGCTGAAGCCGATGCTTTGGCTGCAGTTTAGATGCCAGGTTCGGGAGAGCAGCGTAATCGCTGTTGGACCAATGCAGCAAGGGGTCCTCGTTTTGACAAGTCTGAGGGGCAGCGAGACAGTGAAAGACAAATCCACCGGAATTAAGGGCTGTTAAACTCACCCACTGGTGTCTGTGGCTGGCTGGGATGCTCCAACCCCATAAGCCATACCTGTTCTTCAGGCCTCGGCTCTCTCTAACTTTGCACTGCTGGAGAAAGAAGGAATGTGTGTTGCCACTCTCTGTCCTTTCGCACGGGAAGGCACGAGGCACCTGGGACGTGTAACTCCGGCAGATGGTGATAACACACGGACACATACATTTTGATAGGCACCGAATTCACAGTCTGCAGCAGGAGCCACCTTAACTACAGCCCCGCAAAGAACAACAGTTGCCCTGAGATTGTTTCTGTTCTTTTGCTTCTTGGACAACTAGAAGGCTTTTGTTTGTGCGCTAAACTGCTCCCACGTGTGCTAACACAAAGAGGGGATTATTCGTGACCCCCCCCAAATACTTTCATCATAAAAAAATACTTTCATCATGAGAAAACCAAAAAAAGTCCCCCGATGGTCTGAACAAAACTCAGCATCCCCTCCTATCCCCCTGCACACATATTTTTGGCTGAACATCATTTTCAACCAGTTGTAGCTTTGCTCAGGAAATTCATGCTTGGGCAAGTTACGAGTTAAAACTTACCTCCCTCTGACCAGATTTGCACAATGTTTTCACTCGTGGCAGCTGGCCACAGCCTGACTGATTCTGAGTAACTAAGCCTCTGGAGAGCCACATTTTGTGAGCTATCAGCATGTGCTTGGCATGACCACGTCCGTTCAGTAAGAAAAATGTAGGTGGACAACCAGGATTGTTTCCATAGCTGTCTAAAATAATTGAACTGTAAGTTGCAAATATAAATTGTAGATTTAATCCTTTTATTTTTTTTTTTATTAGCCTCATTTCAAATGTCAGTGATATTTACGTACCAGGATGGAAACACAAGACAGTGAGGGGGTGGGTAAGCAATAAATGATTTATTAGAGATTCCATTTGGTGTATTAGTGTCCAAAACAAATGAGGCAGAGCATACGGCTAACTTATTTTCTGTTTGTATGCAATAAAAGATGGACGCAATACCTCCTAGCCTGGTCTTTAATCACATATATTTGCTTTTCAATCTAGCTTTAAAATGGAACATCTACAGAGCAATTCCTAAAGAGCTGACGATGAGGATCTGGCAGAAAAGATCCTTCAGATATCTGTGCCGCATGAGGAGAGAAGCAACCGAGCACTGCAAATTAGAGCACTGCAAATTAGCCTGTTCCATAGAGGTTGTAGGTAATTCTCCCTTGAAATTGCTCAAAATGTATGGCTGCTTCGCCTCATTCCTCTGTTGTGTTTCCCTCGGCACTCTGTCTCCAGGAAAAATTCCTGCTGGTCTCTGGAGATGCTTTGCTCATTGAAGTGTGGGGTAAGGTCCCTTCTGATGGAAGGTTCAAAGGACAGAAATTATCACAAGAATCCCCTTGGGAAATTGCCCTCACGCTCATTCTTCCACAAAGCCAGCAATACCCCCTCCTCCCCAGCCACCCCAGCAGGGCCCAGGGCCAGCCAAAAGCCCATCTGCCTCTTCCCTGAGCCACTGAGGCTCAGTGGGGGCCCAAAGCCGTCTGCCCAGTGCCACCATGGGGGTCCTGATGCAGCATCTGCCGGCCCTTCTCCCTGGATGTGGCTCTCCCAGCTCTTACAGGGAAGAGCAAACATCTCCATCTCATTACTGTTGGTGGTAACCCCGCTGGCCCCAACACCGTGTTCTCCCCCAGCTGCCTCGCTCCCCTGCCACACAGACCCACGAGTACTCCCCCCCCTTCCCCGGTCCCTGAGAGCATCCTATAATGATGGCCTAGACTGTGCGAGGAGATGTTACTATGGAAACATTTACATCCTTGCTGCCTTTTGTGTGCTTAATAATATAGCATTCCGCCTGTTTATCTCCTGTATACTGGCTGATGGAAGAAGAAAACCTCTTTTCTTTTTCGTTTAACTTAAAAATGTAAAAGAATAAAAAAGAAAAAGGAAAGAAAGCAAACACATATATTGACCTTGCATCTTAAAGAAGGAGGAGGGTGAGTATCAGGGAGGGAGTATTAGTTTTCCACCTCCTGGTGCTGCTGTTTGGCCGGAGGTGGGTTTCTGCAGTGCTGTATTTTTCGGGGCAGTTCATCACTCCCCAGCAAGGTCACTTTGGCCTCCATCCTGCAGGGAGCTCTGCAGGAGCAGCTCCGTTCACCTGCTTCTGGGTTGGGATGGATCTCACTTCTCACAGGAGCCCTCTGTGCCGAGGTGCCAGTATCCAGGGCTGGAAAATCACATCCACGGTGCTAAACTGTTAACGTGTCAGCAGGAGTTCATTGACCATGCACACAAATGAATCTTCAGTCAGAAGCCACCTTTTTGTGCTGTGAATTCCATTTCCTTCAGGGCTGACAGTCTTCTCGATCTCTGAGCCACAAATATATTCTGTAATACTGGAAAGGAATGCTTTTTAGACACTTGAGTTAGTAGTTCTCTGCTTGGAAAATAGTTGTAATTTCTTTTGCACAAAAATTCCCAAGGAATTGTTACTTGAACTTAAAGAAGTGTCTTCTACCTTGGTCAAAAAACCTGGCCACAAGGGAGGAACCACTGACATAATATGTGCAAACGAAGAGAGAGGATTTACAAAGGAATTGGGGATATAGCTCATGGAATTATATAACTACACTAATTCTGCAGTCCTTCAGGAAACAGGGAAAAATATGCTGGTCCCTAAGTGGCTGGCTTCTTGATTTCACTTTTTTTGATTGGGGATTGTTAAAAAATTTCTGTCTGGAGCTCATAACACAGAGAGATTTCCACACAGAGTAGAAAGCAGGCAGCTGGGAAACAGGCAGATCTGGGTTAAGTTCCTTGTTGCATATTTCATTTTTGCTTGCGTGATTCTTGCTCACACTTACCCAGAGTCCTTTCAGTGAAATCTATAATTATCTTTTCAAGATGAAGGATTGGGTGTGTATAGCATTTCTGTTTATTTAGCTACGATTACAGTCATACAATCACCCTTTTCACTTAAAGGAGGGGCCAGCAGGCGCTGCAGGGGATGTGAGAGCTCTCTTTTAACCAGTGAGGACATGGAGATGCTGGCCACCCAACCACCAAGCCAATCACCCACTTGGCTTCTTTAAAACCTGCCGCATCTTCTAAATTTTGCTTTGAAGCAAGATGTGCCTGCTCCAGGGCGTATTTATCAGAACAGTCATCTTAGATGGCTCAATTGCTCCTGTGGTGTTTTCTGGCGTTGGAGGACATTTTTCTCTGCCTCCTCCATTTTAATGAGTCATCCCAAAATCTGTGCTTGCTTCTAGAAAAAAGCCAAAACAAAACACAAAACCCAACAAACCAACATGGAGGAAAAATTTCAAAATATTTAATTCAGCAGCTAACACTAAGTTTACAGTTGCGAGTTGACGTATATTCTGCTTTGTAGTGATGATAATTAACATCAGACTAAAAGTAGACACTGGGTCACATCCATCCTTGCAAATTATGAATAAATTTGTTTAATAAATTTCAGGGAGTTACTGAGCAAACTCAGTGAAGGCCTTGGCTTTACACAAATACTACTGAGGCCCTAACTGGAGAACAGTGGAACCTTTTGCAGAAGTAGCAATTTGAGCTGCAGGACGATGATGTTTGAACAAGCAAGGACTCACCGCAGCTCTCAGAGCTGATGGTGTGCTGTGAGGTTGGCAACGTGGAAAAGCAACCATTTGAAGCTGGATAACTCTGACGCCGTGAGGGAAGTACACAGGTCCTAATCCTCCCAGCTCACCGGCACTGGCCAACGCTTGGCTGACCTGAGTGAAATGAAGAAGGGACTGAAACCAGCAGAAAACTGTTGACCCCTCTGAGTTTACTGCTGGGTTACTGAGGACCAGACCAGCTGGAGGAAATGTATAGCCAGGAATAGGGTGGGGGAAGAAGGCTGGCTTCTTTCCTAGCAGCAAGTTGATTTAGATCAGATAAAATATTAATGTGAAACTGCGCTTTAAAAACTTTCCAAGGTGATGTTGCCCTTTACAGCTGCAAGGCTATGTAGGTGATCCATTAATGCTCACATCAGTCTGAGTAACACCTGCAGCACAGAGAACAGAGAAGCAACTGTGTCACAGTGAAACTGCATGAAAGGAGATGTTCTCACACCTCAGCTGGGGAATAACCAACTTCATTTTCAGCTCTTGCATAGGTTTAAGACACTAATTAGACTCATGCTGTCAGCTGCTCAGCAGCACGGCTGTCCACTGAAGGTCTGCATGAACCACTCTGGGTTGATACCGTGCCATGGCCGCTGTGATGCCAGCAGGTTCGGGTCAGCCATGTAGGCGCCATGATCCACACAAACACACCAATGCCCACGCCGCCGAAGCAGCCATAATCTGAGCTCTGCATGTGCGGGGCAGGCGGCGGGGGGGGGAAGGCGACGCTGCCCTGGGCAGACACCTTATCTGAGGGAGCAGCAGGCCACGGCAGCCTGACGTCTCAGCGCTGAAGGGAAGCCATGCCAGAGCCTCGGCCCAAGCAGCAACCGCCACCTCCGGCCTGACCTCGACAGGACTTTGCGTAGAGAACAAAAGCGGCCGTCGTAAAACAAAGGGAAGGGGGAGGGGAACATATGGTGCTTCGAGAGGTACTTCGAAAGCGCAGAACTGCCGTGAGAGGCGCAGCCACCGCTGCCTCCCCCTTCGCCACCCCCGGCCGCCGCTTCCCTGCCCGGCTGCTCCTTCTCGCCCCCCTCCCCAGCATCTGGCCTCGTTCGGGACCCGGCCAATGACAGCTCGCCCTGGACGTGAACAGTTCCCCTCCGGCCAATAAGGGCGCCCCCCCCCACTTCCCACGTGGCGCTCTGCGTGATGCCTCCTATGCGAGCGCCCCGTCTTTGTTGGCGGTTAAACCGGCCCCCTCCTCCATCCGCTCCCCGCTGAAGGGGAGTGGGGCGCGTCCTCAGCTGCTCCGGTCACGTGAAGCGGCCTCGCTTGCCGGCGAGAGGCACAGCGCGGACGTACACCATATAGTCTCTTCCGCTACAGCTCCGTTGTGGGGTCGTAGCTTTTGTCGGCAGTTCCTGCGATTAACTGGTAGCAGAAAGGAAAGAGGGAAGCCCAGAGAGAGAGAGAGGTTACGGGCTGACGGGCGCCGGCGAGAGGCAGGTGACGCTTAGCGGAAGGACACATCACAGCCGGATCTTGTTTTTTCTTAAGGCGATTGCTATATAAGGGCAGCGCGCGGGCGGTGCCACCTCATTGTGTGAGTGTTGCTGAAGGAAGAGAGAGGTGTTTCGAGTGTCCCTGTGCGCAGCACCCTCCCGCGCGGCGCGGACCGGAGCAGCCTCCACTCCCCTCCCCGGGCCGCCATGGCTCTTTAAGGGCGGCAGGGCCAGCGGCGGCATCGGCCAGTGCAGCAGGCGCAGCAGCAGCGGCGGCGGCCTCAGCACACCCCCGGCATCTGCAACCATGGCGTGAGTATTGTGTGTGAGGGACGGGCGTTCCCTCTCCCGTGCGTGGATAGTCCCCCTCTTTTCCCCTTCAAATGGGCTTTAGGGGCGGGTTTATCACTTTTATGGTAACGGATGGTATCTCCCGGTAGAAAAAAAAAACAAAACACAAACCCAACGGGCGAAACAAGATGGGGGCAAGGGGCAACTTCGTGTGGGCTCAACCTCCCCGGGGCGGCAGCTGTCAGAAATGGCAGGAAATGCCTGTCAGAAGAAGTAACGATAAATTCCTGTACCGTACGCAGTATAAAAAAAAAATCGATTCTTAAAGTTAAATCTTTACGTTTTTTGGGAGTTAAAACAGTACATTCCTCGAGAGGGCTTCTTTACCCCGCGTGGGGGAACGCTGCTGTAGGGGGGGTGGAAATGGGGCATTGGAGGCTTCGGGGGTTCGAGTGTAAATACCACTTGGTGTGTTATCCTGAGTAGATAAGCGGGGGCTGCTAATAAGCTGGAAGCAGCGTTGTAATCGGTTAATACCGTAGCGTTAAGTTCGCCCTGATCATCTGGAGGGGTTTCATAACCCGCTGGGAACGGGCGTCGGCCGTGGGTGCCGGAGCCCCGCTGGAAACGTGGCAGGATACAAAATGGCGGCCGCCGGCAGGAGGCGGGGGGGGCGGGGAGCGGGAGGTGGCGGGATCGCGAAATGGCCGCGGCTGCTGGCGTGGGCGTGAGTCAGGGCGGCGGAGGGCGGGGCTGGCTGCGGCGGCCGGTGCCATGTTTGGGCATGAGGAAGCCGGGCAGCCGCGGGTGGGAGACCGGCACCTGGCTGCTCCTGGCCAGCCTTCATCAGCAAGAAGTAGAAAAGCGGCAAAGATGTTAGGTTGCAGGCAGACAGCAGCCCCTGAAATGGCAAGGTAAGATAAGTCTGTAAGACTACTGCTGTACTTACTGAGGAGGTATTGCTTTTTAAAAAGCTACTGTGCTGGTTGAACAAGTACTGACGAATTAAAGTTCTGTTTGCAGGTTTTTCAAGGCACCGCACAGCAGCATTGCTGTAGTCGACAAAAAGACCCTCTACTTGTCTACATCCTTCGACATCAAAGCATTAAAAACAAACGAAGATGAGCCTCTTGAACAACGAGATGCTGTTGGGGGATTCCTTATCCCCCTTCAGCCAGCCGTGTTCGGTGGCTGAGGAAAGTCTGGGACTCCTAGATGACTACCTGGAGGTGGCCGAGCCCCTCGGTTCGCATGGGTTCTCCAGCGACAAGGCTAAGGCAGTCTCCTCCAATTGGCTTGCTGTGGACAGTTTAGGCAACACCATAGATAGCAGCCAGGGTAAGATCTATTTGCATAAATTACATCAATTACAGTGCAACATAATGTATTTAGTAATATTCTGATTTAAAAAAATAATTTGCTATTTTTTTTTAAATGTGAAGGTAGCCTCACATGCATACCTTTGCTTAAAAAGTGTGTGTACTACACTGCTGATGCAGTACAGAATTGCTGGTTTCCAGGCTGACGTTACAGTGAAGTGACACTCCTGTTGTCCATTTAATAAGGACATAATCTGTTAAGGTACTATTCCCTGGCAGAGGTCACAAGGAACAAGCATGGTTGTACGTTTCAAATGGGCCCAAATTCTTCTGGTGTTGGAGTAAGAGGGATGGAATGTCAAAATAGGTGATGGTGTATGTTGTACCCTGCAGTCTTTTTTGCAGCTAAAAGGCAGGGAATTTTTTTTCGTATGGTAAAATCTTTTCATACTGGTAGAAAAGATTGGGAAGACGCTAAAAGTTGAGCTTCTATGTTCTCAGAAGCTTGAGTTTCATTGGTTGCTGTTTTACTGAAATCGTAATTTTCTTACGGTGCAGAGGATGCCTTCTCTGGCATGGAGTGGATGGTGGAGAAGATGGATCTGAAGGAATTTGATTTTGATGCCCTGTTAGGTATGGAACATCTGGAAGCCACCGTCTCACCAGACGAGCTGATGGCCACGTTGGAAGACACGTGTGATCTCCTATTTACCCCTACCATCCAGGAATTTCACAACAAAGAACCTCCACTGATAACTGACCTAATCACCCATCTCCCCGAGTCTCCAATTGGAGCAGATCCTATGGCCCCATTGGCTTCCCTTTGGTCTTTTCCCCTTTCCCCAGGGTCTCTGACTTCCACTCCAGACCACTCATTTAGTTTAGAACTAGGTAGTGAAGTGGATGTTCTGGAAGGAGAAAGAAAACAGGAGGGCCCCACCTTTGTGGTAGTGATAGCCAAATCTGAGAAAGAGGAGGAGAACCATTCTGATGATAGTGGAATATGCATGAGCCCAGACTCCTACCTGGGAACACCGCAACATAGTCCCACCAATTCAGTCGGATCCCCCAATGTCAACCAGTTCCCCGCAGATGCCAGCTGTGGCTCTGTGCGGGCCAAACCCTACGATCATCCTGCAGAGAAGGTAGTGTCAGCAAAGACGAAAGGAGAGAAGAAAATAGATAAGAAATTAAAAAAGATGGAGCAGAACAAGACAGCTGCGACTCGTTACCGGCAGAAGAAGAGGGCAGAGCAGGAGGCGCTGTCTGGGGAGTGCAGAGAGTTGGAGCAGAAGAACCAGGCCCTGAAGGAGAAAGCAGATTCCCTTAGTAAGGAAATTCAGTACTTAAAAGATCTGATTGAAGAGGTCCGCAAGGCCAAGGGCAAAAGAGCTAGAGTCCCCGAGTAGGGTAGTCAGCAGTTTCCATGTGCGTGTATATAAGCTTGCTGCTAAGGCTGTGTATTGCTGTCTAATAAATTATTTTATAGTAAACATGCAATTCTGGTGTGTGATAACTGGGTACCTGTAAAACATAATGTGCACCTACACCTGAGCGAACAAATCATGAGCTGTTACGGCTCCCACTGAGTAAGGGCACAGGAGGTGCTTTAAACCTCAGTTAATGCAGTGATAAGAGATCATAAAAGGTGAAGAAGGGGGGTAAAAGGCTCGTTGGGGAGGGTTTTGTGTTCAGGCTTGTCAGACCTGGATGTTCTCAAAGAGGTGAATGGTCCAGGATTCAAAATGAGAAAAAAAGATGAGTGTGAACATGAAGAGATAAACAGCTCAATAGGAAATAAGTCCGGAGCAAATAATGGCAATTGTGTTGAAATGGCTTTTTTGGGTTTATTCCTCCCTAGGTGTTGGCTGGGAGCAGGAGATGTGTTTCCTGGCCCAAGGTGGTGGGGTTGGGGCAACTGGGCTGAATGGGTGGGGCTACTCAGTGCTCAAAGTGATGGAAGCCCTGGAGTTTTCAGCCAGGCCCTGAAAAGTCAAATTTTAAGGTATAAACATAAACAAGATTTCTACCAAGGGGACAGGTGAGATGGTCCATAAAGCTGGTTCAGACCCAGTCCCAGAATCAGAACGGTTACTGTTGGATGAGACCTTCAAGATCGCCCAATGCTGGAGCTGGAGGTGGAGCTGGGGTGAAGGTGGAGGCTGTTGGCAGGGAGCTGCAGCCGGGCTCCTGGGGCTGGAGCTTCTCAGTGGGGCCCAGTTAATGAGCTGGAGCCTGGCAACAGGGAAGGAAGAACCCAGTCCTGCTGCCATGGTGTCTATGAGGCTGCAGAGAACCAGAACACACAGATGACAGGCAGGAGCCTGTGTTGCTGGGTAGTTCCTGCCTGTAGATACTAATTAGTGCCCTTTTATTAGTGGGTAAATTTATAGTCTAGCCACTCAAAGCAAGGAAATATTTTTGGTGGTTGGTTCTAGTTCTAGAAGGTTCTGAAAAGCAGTGAAGTTCTACATCCAGTGTGGCCATATTCTGCTAATGGAAGCGTCAAGATTTGGGACGTGACATTTTTAATCATTTTGTGCATTATTTTTTTTTTTTTTGTCACTGATACCCAGATTTAGCAGCGCCTAATCCCTTCTTGGCCTGCTGGAGCCAGGCTTTGGCATGTGGACCTGCACATCCTTCCCTGAGGAGTTCAGGTTCTTTCCCACTTGCACCGACCTGAGCCAGTGAGCTGCCCAGCCCAGGTGCCTGCACGTCCCAGCCTGGCTGGCTGGGCTCCAGCCAGTCCCCAATGTTATTTAAAATAGAAAATTATCTGCCTGATTTGCAGCCTCATGTGGGGCCTGGTTTCTGCCGCTTAAGCTCCTCGTGGCCTCAAGCTAGGCCTGCAGTCCTCCAGCCCCTTCATCCCCCATCAGCCGTGGTGACATGGGACCTGCTGTGTGAAGGCCCTTGATGGTGACATGTCCTGTCTGTGCTTGAAGCCGATGCCTGGGTGACGTGAATACTATTTAAATTACAGCAGAAAGTGTCCTTCTCAGGAGGCTGGGCTCCTCCCTCATTGAAAGCAGCGTGGGCAACTGACCCTCACCTTGGGTTTCATAAGGGCAGCGAGTTCCCTGCCGTTTGAGTGGTCTCAGCCTGGGCTCTTCACCTTCATGGGAACCCTATTTTGAACTTCCTGGCCAAGTGCTCTGACCACTATATACTACTCAAATATCTATACTGCTGCAAACTGGCAGGCACATTTCAACTTTGTTCTCCAGAACTTAGTGGTCACCACATGCAGGGACAAGGGACTGCTCTGTTTCAGGAGGCAAAGCAACCCAATAGGTTTCTTTCAGATCAGTTGGACCTTCAAGGCTGGTGACAGGGATGATTTGAGGCAGTAAAACCCAACGAGCAGGACAGCCTTGCCCTCGAGTGGGTCAAATCTGCACCTGAGGTGACTCTTAATGTGCTCGGCCTCAGCTGACCCGCAGGAAGCATGATAACCAGTATGAACAAGTGGCTTCTCCATGCAGGGCAAACCCCTCCTCTCCTCCCCAAAACTGATGTCCCCCGTTTCCAAACACGAGGCAGCCACCTCTGCTTCCCTTATGGCCGTTGCAACTTCTACTTAAACCTGGCAGCAGCCTGGGCCGTGGGGGCAGCGGCTGGATTTTGCAGCCCTTACCCAAAGCCTGGAAAGATGTCAGTACATTTATCCCCCACCCCATGCCACGGCAGGGCTGTCTCTGAGCCACTGCTGACTAATTTCTTTTTTTTTCTTTCTTTTGAGTCCATGCAGGCAGACGAGGCAGCAGGTGTGCTGGCCGGCAAATACATGATTCTGGTTTTTTTTACAGCTCTCCAGAGCATATGTAGCTCCAATTTACCAAATTACCCTCACTCTGGGGAAGGAAGATCTGAGCTGGAACCGGAGATGAGGAATGCGTGACCCACCCGTGCTCCTTTGCTCTCTGCCCTGTGTCCATGTCTGCGTTTTTTGGGCCTCCTTGCAGGAGAACCAGAAACCTGCCCTTAAGGATGGTGTCACCACCCTTCGCTGAGGCTCCGAGCGCGCAGCTTTGCAGAGGCAGCCAATATGGCAACCTTCTGCAACGCCAGCTGGAATGACGCCACCTTTCCATACTTAGTAACTGAGTTAAGATTTCAGGCTGGCTAGAGATTAGGGCCGCCCCTTCCTCTGCGGGGTGTTTTGTTTTTTTTTTTTTCCCTTTAGCCTTTTTTCCTCCAGGCTTGTGTTAGGCATCACGCCACCAGCCTCTGCAGCCCAGCAGCTTGTCCAGGAGACAGGCTGAGGACACTGTCATGTTACAAACCCCAGACCATGGGAGAAAAAGCCCAAAAGCCCTCCTGCCTGGTGGCTGATTTTGATGTTTTGCAAACTGCGAGAGCTGTAGTCTTGGGTTTTTTTGTTTGGTGGTTTTTAGTTTGTTTTTTTTTTTGTCACATGGAAGGAATGTGCTTCAGTTGAGCCCTTGTGGCTTGTGTACGGCGTGATGCTGTGTCTAGAAATAGATGGTGGTGCATAAAATGCAAGCTTTACCTACCCAACCCCCCCCCACCCCCCCAGCCCAGAGGTGCCTTGTTCTTCTACATACTTGGAAATGGCAGAAATCCCCCAGTCCCTGTTATATAAAAGCTATTTGGGCTCTGAAGTTGGCACGGCTGGTGGGATTTCTGTCTGGGTTATTTTTTCTTCTGAATGAAGGGCAGGGAAGTGGACTTTGCACGCACAGCATGGGTGACCCCCGGCTGGTTTTGTACTTTGGGGTAAACAGGAGTGCAATATTCCCACACACAACCAAACAACACCTACCCCCCCCCCCCCCCCCCCCCCCCCCCCCCCCGGCAGTTCCCTGCTGGCAAAGCTGCTCTTGACAACACACGGCTTTTTCTCACAAGCTTGTTTCTGCTATTATCACGATATTTATAACCGTCTTCCTCCATGTCCTGCCTTTAGAGAGACCCAGGTGCTCCCACTTCTCTTTGCAAACAAGAAGAGGAAACCACCACCCCTGACAACTTCTTCACCCTTCTTCGCCTGTGGAGGAACCAGATGCACCTTTGCAGCAGGCTTACACAAAAATAATTCTCCAGCTGCAGCTTTGGGGAATGAAGGCAGAATGACGATAAAAATCTTCCAAATCGCTTTTGCCCTGGCAGAAAGCCCAGAAATGGCTGCAAGGACAGGCTGTCCTTTGGGAGATGAATGCTCCCCACCCCCAGCACTGCTGAGCTGGACTGGGAGAAAGAAAATTGTGGGTTATTCCGATTGAAACAATTTCACACAATGGTAGGTAGGCCCAAGCACAGCCCCCTCTCCCCTCACCCCAAAGCCAGGTTGTCTCCAGAAAGGCATCACGTGCCTCTCGAAAACAAAACCCAACATTCCTTCTCCCGCCCACATTTTCCACAGCCTCCTTAAGAATTGCCTCACTTTTTTTTTTTTTTTTAGGTATGGTTCAGCTTCTGTTCTTGGCATATCCATAGACTTTCTCTGTTTTGAGATGTCCCTTGCTTTCTCAATCCTTACCGTTGTGTAGCTACTCTTCTTCTTCACTTACTGAAGCTGTTTCTAATTCAGAAAGCCTTTTTTGGGGGGGAGGGGGGTGGGAAATCTGTATTTTTGACCAGAATAACACCAGTTTTCTTTATCTTTCCATAGGCTTAGGCTTTCAGAAACAACAGGGTCTATGTTGTCCTTCCTATATGCGTAATTTCCATCTTTTGCATGCTCATTTTTTTCTTAATACAGTTCAAGTAGCTTCTGGAGACAACCCCCACCTTTCCCTGTCCTCCTGCTGTATTCACAGCCCAGCACACAGAGTCCTGTGACGCTTCATTTCCAGTGCAAAGACACTCCTGGGATCTTACCACAAGCATCCCTTGCTGGGCCAAAAAAAACCAACCAAACCTCGTCTTTGCTGACTTTCCCGTTGAAATGCTTCAGGCCCACAAGTTGGACCTTGTGAATGAAGAGGGGAGTTCAGTCCCCCAACCTCAGCAATGCTATTTTGGCTGCTCAGGTATCCCAGGAATCCTGACCTGGCGTTATTTTCAGTGCACTCATGCAGCGTCACCAGCCACCGAATGAAGCCGGCCCTACCCACCAGCTCCGATTGCCTTATTACACAGGGGCACGTTCCCCAAGTAATGGCGGGCGGCCTCTCACTTCTCCTTCAGCTGTTCTTTTTCCTCTCTTTTACACATACACGTCCTTTTAAAAAACTGGCAGGGGGCGAGTTCCAAGCGCAGCAGACGCGTCAGCTTAATTTATATAGGGCAGAGAATCTCCTAGGTCTGTAACTCCTGTGCAAATCCATTGCAGCGTGAGGACAGTCGGAGAAAGAGACCTAGTCCTTGCCTCCCATTAAAGGAGATAAATGGTCTTGCTGGCATGCAAACAGTGCAGCTCAGGACAGACCAGCTTGGCTAGATTACTGGTTAGCCCTGCCAACAGCTCATTTGTTCAGAAAAAAGGTGCATGTAACCCTGTAGACAGCTGCAGAGCAACCTCCACGCTTCTTATCTCCCCTGCCCCCAACCAGTTAGTGGTTGGCACTGCTAATCCTATTTCATGTAACTATGGATAGACATGCAAACCTTTAATCCGTCTCAAACCTACTAACCCTTCAGCCTGGCTTGGCTGGAGTTCCACATTTTGAGCTGTAAGCAGGCATTAGGCCGCCTGCCATCTTTTACACTCCTCATTTTTAATTTAATTGATGGGTCGTCTTGCTTTAAAATTAGAAACTTCCTTTTCCTGCAACTTTTCTTTGGTGGGTTATTCAGGGCGCTGCTGCTGTGCACCCTTTCTACAATAACCAGTCCCTTACCCAAGGTGTTCGGGAGCCCATCAGTGTTGTAGGTGCTGGTGGTGTGTTGGTCATCAGCAGGATTGAAATGGGAGTCAGTCATGAAAAAGAAACCAGAGACTGAGTTTCCCAAAGGCTTTTAGGACCCTCCCCTCCCTGATTTTCCCCCACAGCTTTTTCAGCATTTCAAGTCTTGTTTGCCCGAGTGGGTTTAACAGTCTCTCTTTGTTCATTGGCAGTTGGCTTTGTTACTGGTGCGTCATTTCAGAGGCAAGAAGTTGGCTAATATTCCGAGCAAATACATTTTCTTGGTTTACATTTCCTACCCCCTCCGATACATGTAAAACACTGAGATTAGCTTTTTTTGGATTCTACACTGAAGAAGTAACGATTGGCTGATACAGCAGAGGCTGTGCTGGCTCACATTAGCTTGTGCCCATCCGAACAAATTTCCCTGTTTGCTTTCCATTTACCTAACGAGGGAGCAATCGGCCATTAGCCGGCCTGATGAATCTTACTCACAATAAGCTAGCTCAACACTGAGCATCTGGGAACTCTTCTGCCTCCCCTAAACCGCTTCCCTGGAAAAGTTCTACCACATTAATAACACTCCAGAGCTTTGATTTGCATTTATATTAAAGCCACCACTGCTGCCTCCCCTCCTGACTCCCCGCTGCGGGTGGGTGGGGACGCACTGTAAGATGGCACCCTCCTCCTCCTCCTCCTCCTTCCCCTTCCCTTAGCTCAGGCACCTCTATTTCCTGCTGCAGGATGCTCAGCCGGTGCCGCAGAGCTGGGAAGAGAGCCAGCAGCCCGATGAGCTCAGCCAGCACATGGCCCTCACCCCGCAGCAGCAGGACACCTCCCTGCAGCGTGGCAGGGAGAGAAATGCTGTCCGGCAGGTCCGAGGGTTGTGGGCTGCAGCTTCCAGCGTGGGAACGGGAGGCTGAAGGCCAGCTAGGAAAAGCAGCTATGGCAGCTAGCCCCTCTTTTGTGAAGCAGCGAAGTCTGGCTGAAAGGAACAGAGAGATGGCACAGGTTGCTCCAGGATAGCCACCTCCTGGTGTACCAGCACAGCTGAAGAGCTGGCATGCTCAAGGCATGACTAGAACGCACCATAGACAGTTGGGAGTGTAAGAAGATGCTTAGCTTCAGCTTACCACCGGGGACGTGCAAGAAGCTGGTACCTACTTACCCCCCCCCAGCTTCAAGACGTTCCTCAGGGGCCAGCTCCTGTCCTTATCTACCCAGCATGAGGGTAGCACCTGTCCTTTCCATAGGAGCTCCTGCTCTGTTAGAACTTCTCAGATCTTTACCCTTGCAGAAGAGCCACCCATTCATTCCTGCTTGCTTTTCCTTCCTCCCACAAAATAGTGTTTAGTTTATTTAAGGATGCTGTTTGCTGTACAACCAAGTTTGATTTCAAATGGCAAGATCCAGTCAGGCTGCTGCTTTATCCCCTTCAACAATACAGCACCTCCTTGCATACAGCCACAAGAAGAATGTTGATTACTTGTGTTGGTCCTAATAGCTTTCCAGCCACTAATGAGAGCTGCCATCCAACTTTAAAACTCCATAGATCTGGGTGTTATAATCCTTGCTCGGGGCCCCACTTTAAAGTTCCTCATTACCTTTGGAAGAAGGGCTTTCCTGTTTGCTTACATTTGTAAGCAAACAAGCTGGGTTTTGTACAAAGAAGGTGAACCACATCACCCCAGTGATCCTTCCTGGAGCAACAAAGGGCAGCTTTGCTTTCCTCAGCCTGCAGAAAAAAGGCCCAGGAGCTGAACAGGGGTGTGTAAGAGGAACTGGTAGAGGAGGTGCAGGGGGTGACACAAAGGAACTGAAGATGAGGGCTTGCAACAAACCAACAACCCAGAAATCTACCGCTTTCAGAACTCCCCAGTTGTGGCACAGCCAGCTTTTTCACATGGTTAATTGTCTCCAGGACAGCTCCACGCAGAGCTGCGTGTGTTAGACCAGCTCACACACATCACAGCATGCACAAAGCACAGAGAGATGTGCTGGATACACATTCTGCTCAGCTCTTTTTTTCCAAACAATAGTGTTTCCATTCTTTTAAGCAGCAAACACTCATTCTCTCTCTTTTTTTTTTTTTTTTTTTTTTTTTTAATTTCAGGAACAAGAACAAACTGAAAGAAAAGGGAACTGGTCTTCAAACTGTTCTATATTTACCACTTCTGGCTGCAGAGAGTTGAGGATTACAGGCAATCCCCTCCCACGTGCTGTTACACAATTTCCAGTATACACACTTTACTATTTCCCCTGTCTGGACCTCGTACATGTGGGTGAACTTCCCTCCCATGCAGACAAGAAGGAAAGAACACAACAGAGGAGGCAGGGACTAAAAAGGATGGCACCAGGAATGATAATTGGAGGGCAGGGGAAAGACACCAACCTCCCACAAGGGCTGACATCCAAGCAGCTGCTGCCTTAGTTCAGCCAAGCCCCCTTGTAATCAGCTCCTGAGTTTAACCAATGCTTGGCATTAGTCCTCCTCTTTACCCCCTTTTTTTTTCCAAAAGGAACAAACTTCCCATCTTCCTAGGTAAGGGGCAGGAAAGGGCAGTCGCAGAAGCTCCTCAGAAGGACACTTGCAGTGATTTAGCCAGGAGGTGCCTGGAACAACACTCCCACCTGCTGGGCCCTCTATTTGTTGCAGCCGGGAATTAAGGAGTATCCTGATCGCAAAAAAAATCCCTTCAACCCAGCACCACAACCTCTGGCTCAGAAGTTTTTAACTTCATGCCAAGGCTAACATCTGGGCCACAACCCCTCCTGGCTACAGGAGGTGACAGTGCAAAGCCCTACCAGCGTGGCTGAACATCAGTGTGAGGCTCACGTACAAGCACCCAAAGGACAACTTTCTCCACCTAAGGCCTCCTGCTTGGATGGGGAGAAACCATGAGCAGGTAGAACAGAGGAGTCATCTCCATTCCAGCCTGCGCTCTTTGAAGGCCTGAGTATGTCAGAGAGAAAATTAAATACATGTGTCACCATGAATCAGAGAGAGGCCATTCGTACACCTGAGTCATCCTAAAGAGACATATGCTTGGATCAGAAGAGTGACACGGTCTGTCTTCATTAATCGTAGCCTGTCATCATAATTGCTATTACAAAGGCAGAGAGAGGCAGTTTCTGCAACATTTAATCAAATGACATATAAAAAGTTTTTGCAATGACTGAAAACCTGACAGAGGTTGCAAAAAGAACAAAAGCTGCAGGACTACTCGGGTTTAACAGTCTTTCAAAGCATCCTTCCCTTCCGATGATTCATTACTGCTGGTCCAGAACATTTCTCCATTCAGATCCAGTACTTTAAAGGCTCCCTGCCAAGTAACACAGGTAGCAGAAACTTTACACCCTGGTGAAGGGGAACAAGATTTGTATTTGGCTTGGTCCACCCTTCTACATCAAGAATGCAAGACATGATGGCTGGAAGGAGATAATTATAAGGACAATACGTCTCAAAGCCAACAGAACCTTCATGGCTCTAGCTGGCCATTAACAAGTTCTTCACAGATGCAGAGCTGCTCTGCAAGTTTGTGACATTAAAGCACTTGCTGACAGAGGCACACCTCCTGTGTCCCATCTCAAACACGCTGAGAAAATGGCCAGTCCTGTGTGCTGAGCACTCAGCTGCAGGAAGACTTGAGCTGTGAGAATCCCTGTCGCATTGCTCATGGTCTCCCGAAGTATTCTCTCTCAAATTTACGGAAGTCTTCCTCAGTGAAGACAGTGCCCTCGGGTTTCTTCTTTGCTACCTTCTTTGGAGGCTGATCTTTGGACTTCCTGCCTCTGTTCTGAGCAAGAACCTTCAGACAATAAAAAAGGGAAAAACAACAGTCATTGTTATCCAGGCCAAACTACAAAATGATGATTTTCAAGCTCACCTGCAATATCTCTGCTATTCTGCTGGTACCCGGCTATTTCCTGGAATGCCTCCAGAGAAAAGCAAGAGGCACTCACGATGTTAACCAAAGCATGGACAACAGCAAGTACCAACCTACTATTTGGAGCCAAATATGAAAACTACTCTGTAGTAACTGTCACAGAGATAGAAACACTGATTTCAATCCAGACGTTTCTGAAACCGTGTCCTTCGTTATCCTTTCTCTCCATGAGACAAACTGAAACCCCAACAAGTTGGTGGAATTCCCTCTGCATTTTCTAATACACCATCACCTCCTTTCACAGCCTCCAGCCTAAGAAACACTGGCCTAAACCACTTGGTTTGTTTATACAAGTTAAACGCCCATATCTCATAAACAAGACAAAGATTTTAGCAGTGTCAGCTATTCTCCTCTTCAGATCCTGACACAGGACTACCATTTGAGGAAGACAACTGGTTAAATTCTCAGCTTATGAGAAATATCATTGCAGATGCTATGAAATTCCTATTACATGAGCCAGCACCAAACGAGTTCCTTGCAAAACAGTCTTCAGCTACAGAGAAGGACAAATCAATCAACAGTAAGGAGGAGGTCTGAACCAGGGTTTCTTACTGAAAAGCTTATTTCACAGCTGAAGCTATGAAATATCTTTGGAAAAGTTACCAGCAGATTTTAACGAGTATCAGAGAAAATCACGGGGCACAGCGTATCAACAAAGTTTAAAGCTTGGTAAGTTGCTTTGCCAGTGGGTGAAGAAATTCCTCGAGGCCACCTCAAGACAGAAAGTTGAATTTACCCCTTTGCCTAGGATCTTGGCTGGAAGACCTGGGGATAATTCCCATTCACCCATGTTCCTCAGTGGAAGGAGAACTCCAGAGAAAGAAGTGACAGACTTACTTGTTCTGTGATGGCTTTGTTCGCAACAATTCGTCCCTTCAACATGTATTTCAGGTTTGCTGTCAAGTGATTCACAGGCTTCTTCTTGTGATACTCCTCTAGGTCAGAGCAAAGTGGGACAAAACACATCAGATGCTCATCCAAGCAGTATGCAAGGAGAGACACAGGGGATCAGCAGGTCCCAGTGGAAAGAGACAGTGCTACAACTCAGGGATAGCGGTGCTTCTATAGATCAGCCTGTGTTTAAGTGGGGGGACACGAGACGGGCACCCAGGAGGCCAGGAACGGACGGATACAAGCGACTGGGGAGGGGGTCTGTGGGACACGAGAGGACCCGATGTGAGGGCTGTGGAGGGCGGCAAAGCTGTTTATCCCCCACCCTTCCCGGAGCCGGGCCAGGCCTCACCTATCGCCGACTTCACGACTCTGCCCTTGACCGTGGCCTTGTTCCTCCCGAGCTGCGGCGCCCCCTTCCTCCGCCTTGCTGCGCCCGCCGTCCTGGGGCCATCCCGCTCCCGCTGGAGCCCCGGCGGGGCTTCTCCCTGGCCTGCAACGGGAAGAGGGACGGGGTTACTCACGCCGTACCCCGAGAACAACCGCCTTCCCTCCCGCACATCCCCCGGTCCCCACGGGCCCACCCGCCGCCTCCAGCAGCTCCAGGCCGCGCCGCAACAGAGAAGCCGACATGACCACACACACCCCCCCACCCCCAACCAACACCTGTAGCCAACTTCCGGCTTGCCGCCACACTTCCGCTCGGGAGTGACACCACTTCCGCCTCCACAGCGCCACACTTCCGGTGCCTGCCGCGCACGCGCAGCGGGAGCGGCGGCGGGAGTTGGGCGCGAAGGGTCGTGGCGCCATGTTGCTGGCGCCATGTTGTGTGGAGATCCCCTCAGAGGCCTCCTGAGCTGGCTTCGCCCGCAGCGGGTGCACCGCCTTCTTGCTGGCTGGTGGCCCTTTCTCATCACCCCTCTCTCCTGCCTCTGCTGCCTGTGGCTGGCAGCCGGCCCGCAAACCTGTGTTACACCCTCGTGAAGCCACTGCAATGGGGTTAGGGCTCTGCGGGGCTCCCACCATTACAGGGATAATAATAATAATAACAACAACAACAACATCCCGGAGGAGCGGTGTCACATTTTGTCTTGATGGGGCTCTAAAATCCAGATTTAACTCTGCGCCTGAGGACTCTGGCGCAGAGGTTTGCTCCACCATAAATTTCATCTATTATTCAGTATTTCTTCAGTCTATTTATTTAAAGCTTTTCTCCCTCGTTTTCTCCCCTCTAGAGACTTGATGCTAATATTGGCTAAATTTAGCTGCCATCTGAATAAAGCTGATTCAATTATAGCCAGCACTGGCAGTAACAAGCTGACACTGGAGAAGAAGGAGAAAGTTTTATTCTCCCTCAGACATGTCCTGCAGGGAGGAAGCGATACAAGGGGCGCTCATTGTTTCTCAAAGTAACGATCTCTAGCAGGGACTGATAACAGTTAAACCTCAGTTCATTAAAAGACATTCATTCTCTGGAAATTGTTCTGCAGCCTCTGCAGGTGTCAATGCCTGTCTTTTTTTATTGTCTTCCAAATCCTTCCTTGGATGGTTCCCAGCATCCTGTGTCAGTATCTGCTGGTGCCATGGTGCTAATACATTTTCCTGGGCAAATACTTAATCCTGGCTTCAGGGCTGGGGAACATTAACTGCTTGTTCAGCGTGTTGCTTTTCACTCTTACTTTTCCTTTTTACAGTAATCTGAACCGTTTTTTGATTGATGCAGAGGGACAGTCACTGGGTATGTAATGTAAAACATTTCTCCATTTTCTTGTTTTCTGTTAGTTGCTAGTAGATGACAGATCTTGCTCAGCTCTTCGTTCCCTGCCAGGGTTGTCCCTCCCCTAGTAAGAAAGCTAACAAAGTTATGAGAAGTTTGGAGTTTGCAAAGCAGAAACTGAACAAGCAATGAGCCTATTGCTGAAGTTGAAGAGAGCACTAGAGAGCATTTTAGTCAGCAGAAGATTTGTTATTACTCGTATACTCAGATTATCTTTATCTTGGTCAGAGTGAGATAAATGATAGCTGCAGTGATCTTACCATGGGGAAAGCATTTCCAAAAATATATATCATCAGACAAATGCTCCCATTTAGCCCCTAAAATGCAATTTACAGTTCCTTGTAAGCTGTTCGTGATTACATATTGCACGGTATATTCAAGATAGCTTATTCTACTGGTTAAACACTACATTTGCATCATTTGACTTTATTAGGATCACCTAATACATTGTTACACACGCTTAGTGTCAAAATGGCATAACCTTATAAATGTCTTATGAAGGCATCTGATGCAAAAGCATCTTCATTACCCGCACTGCAAAACATGTTTAACAAATTAGTGTGATGCAAGCAGCACTGATTTATTATCCTGTTGATGGAAAATAAATGCCCTTTTCTACCTCAAAAGTAAACTATTACTAATACTATCCTATTTCTATTTCTGTTGCGCCAATTAATAAAGCTCTCAATTATGTAAGTCTCTCAGAAAAGCTGACTCCCTTCTTATTAAATAACTAAAGTAGCAAGCAATGGTAATTCAGGCAACACCTCCTTTGACCAGCACGGTTGAGTGCAGACTTGCTATGATTTTAGTCAGCAATTACCTGCAGAATAAAATTTAACGAGCACACAGGGGTCATTTTGCTGAAGAGGGAAGGCAAGGTGCTTTCTTTAACTGCATTCAGTCTCCTGCCTCAGAGCCTGGTCAGGCTGGTGGAGCTACTTAGTGCACCAGGAGGTTAAATTATAGAATCATGGAATCGTCCATGCCAGAAGGGACCTTCAAAGGTCATCTAGTCCGACCTCCCCACAGTCAGCAGGGACACCCCCAACTAGACCAGGTTGCCCAAGGCTTCGTCGAGCCTCACCTTGAATGTCTCCAGGGAAGAGGCTTCAACCACCTTTCTGGGCAACCTGTTCCAATGCTCCACTACCCTCACAGTAAAGAACTTTCTCCTAATCTCCAGTCTAAATCTTTTCCCCTCCAGCTTAAAGCTGTTGCCCCTGATTCTGTCACTATAGGCCTTTGTAAACAGACTCTCACCAGCCTTCGTCTAGTCCCCCTCAGGTACTGGAAGGCTCTTATTAGGTCTCCCTGGAGCCTTTTCTTCTCCAGGCTGAACAACCCCATCTCCCCTCTGCCTGTCCTCGTAGCAGAGGTGCTCCCATCCCCTGATCATCCTTGTGGCCCTCCTCTGGACCTGCTCCATCACATCCATGTCCTTCTTATATTGAGGGCTCCAGACCAGCACACAGTACTCCAGATGAGGTCTCACCAGAGCATACAAAAGCAGAAGCATCACCTCTCTGGACCTGCTAGCAATGCATCTTTTGATGCAGCCCAGGATGTGATTGGCCTTCTGGGCTGCAAGTGCACCCTGCCTGCTCAAGTCCAGGTTCTTGTCCACCAGCACCCCCAAGTCCCTTTCCTCAGAGCTGCTTTCCAATACCTCATCCCCGAGTCTGTACTGAGAGCGAGGATTGTTCCAGCCCTGGTGCAGAACCCTGCACTTTCTCTTGATGAACTTCATGAGGTTCACCTGGGCCCACCTCTCCAGCCTGTCCAGGTCCCTCTGAAAGACACAGCTTGGTGTTGTCTGCAAACTTGCTGACGGTACATTTAATCTGTCTTTCTATATCATTGATAAAAATGTACAAATGGATTGTGGTGTGATGCATTCCCCAGGTTTGTATCTGTTACCAAAGATCACAGTCCAACATGGGATTTTTTAACACTTTGTGAAATCATGTGCCTGTTATTAATACATTATATTTCTTCAGCTCCTCAAGAAACACAGGATCTGGCAGCTTTTCTCAGGGCATGATTGTTAATGTTTCTCCTAATTGCATTCTGGCTTCAGATGTTATTGGTCTTGCCAGACACGGTGATAATAGTGTCTGTCATGTCTCTGTCCAGGTGATTTTGGTACAACCTGTCATACTCTTGCAAACACAGGTGCAGAGTCTTCCCTCACTCCTTCAGTTTAATAGAGATTTATGCTTACATAAGACTTACATGCTTATATATACTTACATTAGCACCCTGCAGTGCTAAATGAGATCAGTTAATTGACATACTAGGAATGTACAATCGCTTCTTAATATTAATTGGATTTTGCCTGTGTATTGTATCACAAAATCAGAGAATGGTAGGGGTTGGAAAGGACCTTCAGAGATGATCTAGTCCAACTTCCCCTGCCAAAGCAGGGTGACATAGAGCTGGTTGCACAGGAACGCATCCAGGCAGGTTTTGGATATCTCCAGAGAAGGAGACTCAGCATCCTCTCTGGGCAGCCTCTTCCGGTGCTCTGTCACCCTCAAAGTAAAGAAGTTTTCCTCATGTGGAATTTCCTGTGTTCCAGTTTGTGCTCGTTGTGTCTTGTCCTGTCACTGGGCACTACTGAAAAGAGTCTGTCCCCATCTTCTTGACACCCACTCTTTAGGTATTATCAGCACTGATGAGATCAGTCTTTTCTCAGTTCTCTGGGATAAACAGACCAAGGTCTCTCAACTTTTCCTCATAAGAGAGATGCTCCAGCCCCCTGATCATCTTTGTAGGCCTCCACTAGACTCTCTTGAGCAGTTCCTTGTCCTTCCTGAACTGGGGGCCCCAGAACTGTACATGGAACTCCAGATGTGGCCTCACCAGGGCAGAGTAGAGCGGGAGATTGACTTCCCTCAACCTGCTGGCTGCACTCTTCTTAATGCAGCCCAGGAGACCATTGGCCTTCTTGGCCACAAGGGCACATTGCTGGCTCATGGTCAACTTCTTGTCCACCAGGAATCACAGGTCTCTCTCTGCAGAGTTTCTCCCCAGCAGGTTAGCCCCGATCCTGTACTGGTGCTTGGGGTTATTCCTCCCTAGGTGCAGGACCCTACACTTGCCTTTAGTGAACTTCATTAGGTTCCTCCGCCTAACTCTCCAGCCTGCCCAGGTCTCGTTGAATGGCAGCACAGCCTTCTGATGTGTCAGTCACCCCTTCCAGTTTTGTGTCAGCAAACTTGCTGAGCGTAGACTCTGTCCCCTTGTCCAGGTCATTGATGAATATGTTGAACAAGACTGGACCCTGTACTGCCCCCTGGGGAGCACCGCTAGTTACAGGCCTCTAACTGGACTGTGTGCTGCTCATCTCCTATATACCATAAACTGTAAAATATCCTCTGCTGATCTTAGATTAAGTCAACCAATCTATTTGATAAATCTGCTTTATGCTGAGCACGGCACATAAAATGCTGTATTTCTCCTTGCAGGAACTCCTGTGACTTTATCACTCTCACACTGATGATATGTTCCTTATTTCATCATGATATATACATTTAACTATCACTTGCTTTTACCTGAGTCACTGTTGAAAGCAGTTGAGCAGACCCTTCAAATAGCATTTTTCCAGTCTGGTATGTGCTATTAAAAATGTAATGTTAGGAGACCTTGTGTCTATGTCAGTAAAAAAAAAAAAAAAATCAGTATTTCATTGTACTGTTTTAAGACCTCTGCTTAAATTAAAATTTCATCCAAGGAAACTTCATCACTTTGTAATCCCTCAAAAATCAGTGCCGTTAGCTCTTTGAAGTGCTTTGGGGACAGAATGAATGTCAAATGATGTTCATTTAAATGTATAACATCCAAATAAATTGCTGTCCTTAGAGCCTGAATAATCTTAACTTTGGATGGCAAAAACGACAGGCACTGCATTTCAGATTGAGAATGTATTTCTGAGAGTTAAGCTATCTTTGAAAGCTTTGTGAAGCTAATGTTCATGGTTTATAGTTTGCTTCAAATCGCATGCCTCAGTGGGTACCCATGAGCTAGTTGGCTTTTCAATTACAGATAACCCAGCATAGAGATCAGTTTAAGTTTTAAGTAACTTCCATATGTGAATATTATCAGTTCATTTTCTGCTTTCTTTCTTTCTTATGGCATTGAAAAATGGAAATTTTCCCTGTTTGAATATGTTGATAAAGTTTCTGATTCATCTTGGAGTGACTATTCTTCTCCTAGAATTATTCTCCTGGAGTAATGACTCTAGGCTTTGGAAGATGTCTGAGGTTATTGTACATTTTGACTGTTCCACTTTATTCTGTACTACATGCTAACAAAGATGTTATTGATATTTATGGTTAATCACACTGCTGTCTGTGGCAATTCATAATAGCTGTTTGTTTAATAGCTCTGACTTTATATTCCAGCTTCTGGGTGCATGTGGGGTCATGTGGGAGTCTTGGTCTGAAAGAATATTGTGCAGAAAGTTAGAAAACAGAAGCGAGGACAGCATTAGTAGTAAAATGCAACAATCACAAGCATTTATTTTGTTCAGGGCTTTTTTAAAAAACAGTCTTATGATTTTGGGAAACGGGATTCTGATGTTGAACACTTGGTATTGTCCACTGTGACATATGTATTTTTATTTTCTCTTCTGAAGTGAATCAGACCAATTTCCAAGTTATTTATAACAGATTTTCACCTCTGCATGTTTATTCATGTGTGGATTAGGGAACACGCTTTGCTTTAGTCAGCTGTCCAGCTTCACCACATGCCATATTCTATATTTTCCCTCCATCAGCAGTGTTCAAAGCTGCTGTCATTAATATTTAGCTGTGTTTGCCAACTCGACGCTCTTTGTGTTGTGGTCACTGTTCCTACAAAGAACCATGGATCACTGCCTGCCCTGTACCTCAGGTACACCGGAACCTTTGTCCTTTAACAGTGTGACATGCCTTTGAAAAGCGATTTGACTTTCTGGCCTACTGAATTTGAACAAAAGCTGGACAATGCTTTTGATTCATGCACTTGCATGGATAAATGTCTAGTTACTTTAGACTGGAAGAAAATCTCTTATTCTGATTTTTTTTTTTTTTAATCCAGTGCAGATACCTGCCTCTTCCATTACTTCTCAGCCTGTTCCAGGTCAGCGAGAAGCTGGCTCTGCCTTGTCCACGGATAATGTTGGCACAAGTTAAGATTAAATTGGCTTCCCACCATACTAGATGCTGCAGTAGGAAATGAACTCTGCTCCTGAACAAGACAAGAATTATTGTCCTCCTGTACAGGTGAAGTAGAGAGGCACAAAGATTTCACAACTCGCAAAGTAGCTGAGACAGGATGAATGGTCAAACTGGATCTTCTGAATGACAACATGGAGGCTCAGCCCAAAACATACTCTTGTTCTCCAAATGGGAAGAGAGCATGCACTGGTATCTTTGCTGAAGCTGTAAGAGCCCACATTGTAGAGAGAGGTAAAAATTTTAAGAACATAAATGTATTTGGAAAAAACCTCAAAAAAGTCCTTCTTCAGGGTTTAGAATACCAGAAGAAAGCATTTTGCTATGTAATGCAATTTTTCGCATGTAATACAGAGCTAGTGTCACAAGCTTTTTGTGGTCATAAATAATGGGATTTTGTATCCAGACTCACAAAAATGCCTGAACTTCCAGTACCCTCATACTTTCTATCTTTGCCCAAAGGGAGAAATCTCTTCAGAAGGGCATCTGCTGCTCATGCGTGCCTGCTGGAGTGCAGCAGGCAAAACTAGAGTGCAGGTCTGCCACTGGAGGGCAACAATTTCTCTCTGTTTCCCACCACTATCCTTAAATGTCAGGAGAGGGAGGAAATAGTAGAAGTATCCCAAGGTTCAGATTTAGCAACTTTTCCCTGTTCCTTCTGTGGATCATGGAGATGGTTCCTTGGTCTTCCCCCTGCCCTCCCCACCTTACTTCATTCCTGTAGCATCGGCTCTGGGAGAAGATGGCAGAGTTTACTGCCAACATTTCCCCCGGTCTAGAAGGCCAAAAACTCTCCTGCTGTACTTGTTTTATTTTCCCTAAAAACCTGGGAAGAGAGGATAAAGATCCTTTGGTGAAACAGGGATGAGTCTGAGTGAGCAAACTGTAGGGGGGCTGCAGACCATGAACTGCCAGGTGCTGTAGAAGGGGTATAGCAGCTGGTGGACACAAAGATTGGAGTTAGTACTAGTTTGCTTCATAGATTGCCAGTCTGAATGAAATGCATTGGAGGGAGGTGAGTAAAATGTGGACAACATGTACTGCAGCATGTACACGCTGGGGGTTATTGAAAAACTTGAGAGCTTTATGCCTGTATCTTGCTTTTTGGGGCTCCAGCTTGTTAATTTTTGTGGTTTTGTGTCCCTGGCAGTGCTGGATCAGCACAGCTTCTAGAAGTTATGAGCTGTGTGGTGGAATCCCTTGAAGAATCTTCCAGAACATCTTCATTTGTTACTTCGAAAGCTTACAGTAAGTGATGGGCTTGATGAGACATGCACCTCAGTTACCACCATCTGAGCCTCCAAACTTACCAGGAGCTTTGTTTTCCTTTCAAATCAGCTTCAAACAGCTGACTTTATTTGCTTTAGTTTTTTTTCTTTTCTTCCCTTTGGATTTCAGCCTATCTTTTCTTTTTCTTTTTGTGCTTCTAGAATTGGTCTGTCCCTTTTCAACTACAGACTGGCCTCTCTGGCTTGGCACTTGACCTTTGGCTTTCATCTTAACTCTTTATTCCTCCCTTACATTGTTAGATTTGCTCTTTGTAGCTTTCTTTTGTGTTTTAGTCAGAACCGTAGATATTCCATGCCAGAATCTGAGAAATTCACCCCTAACATATTCCCTTGCTGAATACAGAGATAGTGGACAGAAATTGAAACAGGGATTTTGAGACAAGGTTCTGAGTATAACATTCTTTAACCAGAGGGATTTGTAAAAGAGGCAGTGGTGGTTCTCAGTTCTGGAAATGTAGTGGCCTTTGATGAGTCTGTTTCTTCCCGGAAGGATGCGTTTTATCCTGATTACAGTGGAAATCACGTTTTCTCATGTAAAGAGCTTGGAAATACACAGAGAAGGGTCGGTATTAGAGCTGAGAGCTTAAGTATCCTCATGCTGTGCAGATGTGAAACTGGGGAACATCAGTTGCTGAACAACGTGGCTGCTTTCAAAGCAGTGACAAAGAGGTGGAAGGCTCTGTGTTTTGTTCCCAGCCTCTCTGCTCCAGGGCATTAAAATATTTACAAGCCCCAGAGCTGGCTCTGGACGCAACAAAGTGTAGCTAGTTATGCTTGTCACCAACTATTAAGGGTATGGAGACAGACAGAAGGTGGGCTGGGGCTGTCAGGGGCTTTTGCTGCCTTGGGCAGGTCTTGTCAGCCCATGTCTCTGCTGCTCAGTGCAGAGCAGAGCTGGTGGAGCTGGGGGCAGCATTGTCTGCTGCGGCGGCTCCTGCCTGCTCCATCCTCTGCTGGCACTGCTCCCATCTTCCCATGGCTAAAGGTGTGTCATGTCCCCTGGTTCGGTGGCTAAAGGTGTGTCCTGTCCCCTGATTCAGGGGCTAAAGGTGTGTGGTGTGCCCTCCTGTTCCCCAGTCCCTTCAAGAGTGGGAGGGAAACATTTGGAGACAGTAGGAAAAATAGGGAGGAGAGAGTGGATCATGAAGGTGTTGCAGGGCAGGGGACAGCCAGCATCAGAAGGGAGCAGGTCAGTTCTGCTGATCCCCTCCCCACCTTGTTTCTGATGTGGGAATTGAGAGCAAATCAGCATTGGAGATTTTGTTGTGAACCGTGGAGGGGCTGGATGCTTATTGCCACACTTTGTGGTTTCCTAATTTGTTGGACTATTATTTTTTTTTTTCCTTTCCCCAGAATTGCTTAGGAGCCTGCAGAATAGCATTTGAGACTTGCCCAGATCAAGGAGATGTTCTGTGCTGTGGCTGGCATGCTGCATTTATCAGCATGGTGCCAGACCTCTCTTCCTACGCTATGCTTTTGTCATTTTTTCCCCCCTCTCTTTTTTTAAAAATTTTTCCTTCCTTCACTCTTTCTAATAGCTGTATTTTGTCTTTCCATGTCTTATTCCATTTCCTTAGCTGCTGTCTCTCTTTGTAGCCCTTGCTTCTCCAGCCAGGATCTGCAATTTCTGAGGCTGTGGGAGGGTGACCGTTCAACCTGACCTTTTAGCATTTGTTCTTGACTCACAGCAGTTGTGTCCCTCCTAATGATACAGCTGGCTCTTCCTCTCTTCTCTTCCTTTCTCTCCCTTTCCATGCAGCTCTCTTCAGCAAAGTGTAGAAAAAGCTCTTTTAGAAAACACTGAAAATCCACCGGTGTGTGCTTGGGGTACCCTTGCTCTCTCAGGGTGCAAGGGCAGCCCTGGAGGTGCTGGATACCAGGCACCCATATGCTCACCACATAAGTTCCACTGGGTCAGGTTGCCTTCTCCAGGGCTGCATGTCCTGCTCTGCCTGTGGCTTCTGGAGTCTGGGAAGCAAACACCAGTGTGAGAGGAGGTCAGGCTGCCATTTGCGTGAGGTGCCACAAGGGCTCTCCTCACTAGATGTCACTGTGAGGCTGGCTTTTGCCTGCCACAAGCACTGCAAGCAGGAGAAATGGGTGCTGAGCTTCAGGAAGGCCCTACCAGGAGCAGGGAGAGGGTGCAGAAGGAGTTTTCAGGACAAGCATGGAGTTGCTGTAGGTTTTATCCAGCCATTGTAGGTTTTGGGCACAGAACCAATAAGGTGCAAGAGGGTTTTGGGGTCCAACTCCATGCTACCACCTTTGAACACCCCAGCCTGTATCTAGTAGCCATCAGGGCCTTAGTGTGAATTGGTTAGTATGACTTTTGTCTAGTTGTGCTTATCTCCTGCTGGTTGTGATACCGGTTTGGCAGCAAGCCCTTTGCTAATGCTCAGCCCTGGATCACTGTTGACTGTCCCCATCTGCTGTCACCCATCTGTAGCCCTGGCTGCAACACACCTTCACATAGTAAGTGGCCATGTTGCTGCCTCCCTGGCAGGGCTATGGGGGAGAAAACCCTTAGGGAGGCACCATGGTAGCCCCCAAAAACTGAAGTGGGAGCTGGGGAGCTGTGGTGAGTGGTGTAGGGAGGCTTGCCAGGGGCTGGCCTTTTCTCTCACCAAAGAAGTCAATTGACAAGCCAACCATGTGTGTTCCTGAGGATGTGGGGTATGACTGCAGGGTGGAAGCTGGCAGACCCAAGCACCCGTGGGGAGTCTGGCTCACACAAGGCCTCCCTGTGCAGCGAGTGAGGAGATCTTCCATCCCACAGTCGACATGCACATTTCTCAGCATGGTGGCAGATGGTTTTATAGTCTTTTTTAATTGCTTCCTTTTTTAGGGCTTTTCTTCTTTACCCTTTTCCTTTCTTTCTTCCTTTACTTCCTCTCTTTTGGTAGCTGTCTTTGGACTTGTGTTGTGTCCTTGTCCTCTCTTTTTCCTTCTAGCCCTTGTTTATCGAACCAGGCTAAGGAATTTCTGTGAGGATGACAGTTCAGCCTGGCCTTTTATCTCTTGATCTTGACTCCCAGCACTTGAGTCCCTCTAAATTGTAAGGCCGGCTCTTTTCTTTTTTCTTATTTTCTTCCCTTACTCCACTGTTTCTTCCTAAAACTTCGTGTTGTGAACTGGACCTTGCAGTCCTGTCTCCATCCTCTGAGGGGTCCCTACTGTGCAGAACCTGTAAGCTGTGTCCTGAGGGAGAGAAATTGGCTAATAAATGCCCTGCAAACCACCATATCTGTGATACAGATGGTCTTTAGGAGGATTATGTGGATTAACTTATTTTTAAGTTAATCAATTGCAAGTCAGAAACAAGGGAACGAGGATTATGTGGAAAGCCATCAACTCAGGGAAAGTGCTTTGGTTTGGTTGTGTGTAGGGATACAGCCTGCTGCCTTACTGGGCACACCATGATTTACCTTGGCATAAGAGCACACCCCATGTACATGTTAGCATCCCCGTGAGTTTCCACCTGGGTGTACACAGATGAATGGAAGCAGCATCGCGGGGCGTAGAGCGTGTGAGATCCTCAGCACACCAGCCAGTTCACCGCATGGAGTTTGGATGGCTGCAGACACACAAATTGGTGTGTGTTTGTGTGCACCATGGGTATGTGCATTGAGGATGTGAAAGAGATTGGATGTGAAGCCCCAGGACCTGCTATGGGGAGCCCAAGAGGTTCTTCTGCTGGGCACTCTGTGCTGTGCTCTTCCAGCCACATGCTGCACTGGGGGCTGAATCCAGCTCGACTTGATCCCATGACAAGGTGTATTAACATTCATTCCATCACAGCGTAGCCCAATTAATATTTAATTCTGGCAAATGAAGGAGGGCAATGAGATTACATGGAGTTGCCAGCTAGGGTGCTGGGAGTGGTAAGGGGGAGCCGTGCTCTTGGTTTTTTTGTGGAGCCCAGTGGAGTAGGACGAGACTTTCCTGGAGGAGGAATCGGGATCTCCTCTGCAAGAAGTAGCTCTGAGTGGTCTGCCCTGGTGCCTGTCGGACACGAAGCTCTGCTCAGACCAGGCATCTCTAGGGGTGGGACATGGAGCTTTTCATCACTGGGTTTCTGCTGAACACTGTGTGGTCGTGGAGGAGGAGCAGGATGTTGCCTGAACCCTCTGGAGCCTAATTGTGCAGATCTAATGGAGTGAGCATGGCCAGTTAGCCAGTGCTGATAGGGAGCTGCAGCACTTGAAGGGGTTTGCTGACCCCTTTGAAAGCTTTCTGCAGGAATGAAGGTGCAGAATCCAGGCCACAGAGGTCCTGGAGAGCAAATTCTGTGTCGTCTATTCAGTGCATTTGCAGACAGCAGATCAGTGTTGGTGGTGCCCTGTCAGTGCTGCTCAGCAGGAACCGAGGCTTTGCTTCCACATCCCAGGCAGGTGGGATGAGGCACATCCCCTTCTTTGCAGAGCTGCTGCAGTCCCCTGAGGGTTGGGAGGCCCAGCAGGGTTCAGCAGGGCAGCTACTTTCAGCCTCTCCCAGATGCGATTGCCCCCTCCCAAGCAGGCATCCTGTCACTTCCCAATTGAAAAGCCAAATGAAATTTCCAGGCAGTTTGCAGCGTTTATGATTCACTTGTTTGCTTTTCTCCGTTTCTCTCCTTTTTTATTTTTTAATTTATTTTTTTTTCTCCTTTCTCTCTTCTGTCTCTATTCACTTCAGCCAGCTGCCTGCTTTGAATTTAGTTTGTATCAAGGGCAGGAGAAATTCATTTTCTGCTTTCCTATTTGGTGCAGAGTGGGCTCTTTCCCCCCCNNAGGGGGGGCCTTCCCCCCCCCCCCCCCCCCCCCCCTCCATTTCCCTTCCCTGGCTGTTGCTGAAGTAAAGAGAGATGTCTGAAACATTTCCTTTTAAAAATCTCCTTCTGCCCTCTCATAACTACTTGGCCTCTTTGCTGACAGAGTGGACAGGTGCTTACACAGTACTCCTTTCTTGATCCAAGAGATGGAGAATAGACTCTTGGGCATATTGCAGATAACCAAGCGAGAGCCCATCTCGCTACAAATCTAGCTACAGGAAAAAAAAAACCAAAAGGAAAATAAATATTAGAACAGTTGGAGAGGGAAAGGTTTTGCATCATCTCTGGGAAATGATCCCTGTTGCTGAACTCCTGAGAGCTGCCAGCACACAGAGCATTTCTGGGTCCAGAGTTGGGACAGCAGGTATGGCCTGACCCTGCTTGGACCTGGGAGGAGAAGCTACCCTGGTGTGGCAGGATAGCGGCCAGGAGGGGATACAGTGATTTTTCAGTGGGCATCTGGTACATCTGTTGTTTTAATCTGGAAATCGTGAATTTGTGCTGTGGATGTCCCAAGCATAAAGGAACAGAAAGCAACTTCCCAGCTCCCACGGCCCGGCGATGTATAGGCTCTGTATGTGTGTGTGTATGCTCAACACTTGCTGGTAGAGCGTATTTGTGAGATGTGGCGTTTATGTTACCTTTTAGCGAGGGAGAATCATTTATCTCAGCATTCTAATTATGTCCCATTAAAATGCAAATTTAGGTTTATGCATTGAAATTGTCAGTACCATTGCCATGGCAACTGGAGCTTGAGGGTGGGGAATTGGAATAGGTGGGACCCGTGCATCTTTCTCTGAATCCCTCTCAAATACCTCCAGGTAATTGAAATTACAGCACTCTTCCCCAGGAATTGTGGCACTTTCCCACTAGTGAATTTGGGGCACTACTGAAGTTCTCCTTGGAGCTGTTGTAACAGGGCAAGCCCCCATGTGTGTAGGTCACAGGGTAAATCCCAACAAAGTGGAAGAGCTGGCAAACATGCCTTCTCAAAGGAGGTGAATCCTTCCCATTTTACCCCCATATCATGCTTCTTTGCCTGTCTAGGAAGGAGGAAGGGGAGGTCCCTAATGACTTCACAGACTTCTACCTGGAAGCCCTTGGATGCTGCTACACTTATTGGAAGACCTAAGTGCCATCTGGGCTTTTAAAGCCACTCACTTCCAGTTAAACACTCACTCAAGCTGTCTGTGTTGGTGATGTTCTGCAGCAGTGAGTTCCCCTGGTCAATCATCCTTGACCCAGAGTGAGTAGAGTTTTCCCCATACCACCTTCTTGGGGTCTTGTTCCTTTCTCTGTTTGTTTTGCATGGAAAGTTGGTGTGACTCTATGTCTTTCTCCACCCTTTAGCAAGAACAGCTGGGACTCCTGGAGCTTGTCTCCCGCCTGGTCAAGAATCAAGTAGAGGTTTTACGACGCTGGGTGCAAGCCAATGCTGAGAGAGACTGGGATATGTCTGAGTACGTTTTACAGGGGAAAAAATGTGCCTCTCTTTTTTGGCTGTTGACTGAAAAATTTGATGATAAATAAAGTGTGATGAGTTAATTCCTAAACCACACTGACAGCTGGGCAGGGGAGAGAGGACTAAGTCTGTTTCATGGCTTAGAAACAGTTAAGAAGTTCACAAAATCATTTGATTCCTCATCCTGGTCTTGCCTGGGGGTTGTTTTTTCCTCTGGACCGGGAATATGATTTGCTAATAATAAAATCTAGATGCAGTCTTTTGAACCTGATGGTCCAAACTGTGGTTTCTGTTGAATATTATTGATTTGGATCGTCTGGAGGCTGGTTACCATCCATTTAACAGTGAAATAAAGAACAGAAGAGACATTCAGTCTTTAGTTCAGCCTACTGAGGTCCTAAGCAAGGAGAGGTAGAGTCAGTCATTGCCCTCCCCCTCGACTACAAGACAGATTGTGGCAAACTGGAGGACCATGGAAGATGATCAGGGAGTTGGAGTACATAATGTGTGAGGAGATGCTGAGGACACTGGCCTTGTCTACCTTGGAGGAGAGAAATTTAAGGGGGGTCAGCTTGCTCTTTTCCACTAATAAATAGGGAAGGGAGGGGTCACATTGTAGAGAAAATGGAGCTAGGCTCTTCTCAGAAGTGTGTACAAAGGACAGTAGTCATCAGAGACAAGTTGCAGTGGGGGGAATTCCAACTCTATACGAATAAAAAATATAATCATGAGGGTGGTTCAGATGTGAGATGGTGGCCCAAAGATATTGTGGAGTCTGTATCCTTTGAGACACTCCAAATTTGAGGAGATAAGGCCCTGAACAACCTGATATGGCTTTGAAGTTAGCCCTGCTTTGAACAGAGATTTGGACCAGAAACCTCTAGAGATACCTTTCAACCACTTATTCTGTGGGCTCCCACCGGGGGCAGGTTCTGTGACGCACAGCGCAATGGGGAGCCCACACTGTTCTTTCCCGTAGGATGAATCACAGCACAAATGATCTGTGGGCTTCTTTTGCTGGAAAATGTGGGACCTTACCATGGACCCTCAGTTTCTGCTTTGGGGGAGTTACGTCTGTGCAGTGAGCATGAAAGTGATGGGGATGGGGGCTGGGTGGCGATGTAGATCTCATGAAGTCAAGGAATATATCGCTTGCTACTCGCACACTAGGCAAGGAACTAACTTGAGGAGATTGGGTTCCCCAAGGGTGACATCTGATTGGGAATGAGGGATAGGACTAAAATAGGCCACTTTACATCTCAGGCTTTCTCAAGGAGCAAATTAAAAATATATGATAGAGAATGTCCTTCCCTTTCAAGTGGAGAAGAGGGGGGGGGAAGTGATGTTTGAGTTTCTGGATCTGATGTGACAAGGAAAGGCATGTGGCTGGTACCTGAAAGAAAAGCAATGAAGAAATGGTTTTGGTGGGAAAGAAGCCATTTCACCATGTTCAATATTATCATTATTAAGCTGATCAGCTTCACCAGCAAGGAAGATACCGAGAATGAGAGAGCAAATATTGTAAGGGAAGGAGAGGAACATTCAAAATAGCTGTGTTCTGGAGAAAACTTGCCAGTAAGTGCTTGCAGAGGGAGAGACAGAAGGTGAGACAGAGACCAGAAGAGAAAGTGGAGAAAATGACAGGGTGGAGAAGAGTGTGAGAAAAGAAAATTTCTATAATTTCCGTAAATTTCTCCATCTTGCTCCCTCACACACACAGGCACCCTCTCTTCCCTCAGCTGCGCTGGGAGACTCGAATTCCCCCTGCACCGTCCTGGTGGCAATGTGATTCCTCTAGGGATGAGCCGAGGGGCTTCAGCCCAGAACCTCTGCCCCCCCATCCTTGCCTGCAATTCCCAGCTCCCACCTTCCCCTCTACCTGCCTATCCAAGTCCTCTTCTTTGGGACAGAGAGCTTGTGCCACATCTTCTGTATGGCACATGAAGGTGCAAGATCTTTCCTCTCTTACTGGGCTGAAGTTTTACTGACTATGAAGATTTAACCCTGTGTCTGCTGATACAAAGGGACTATTCCAAGTAGAATAGGAGTAAGGAGTAATAACTTAATTTCTATTCCTCCTTCAGTTTGTCCTGTATTCATCTTCAAAGGGACAAGACAGGAACAGAGCTAAAAAGGGTTCCTAAAAAGGAGCTGAAATTGGGTGCAGCTTTTGTCTCAAGGCTCAGTGTGACCTAGGTGGGTTGCAAGGCTCAGTTGGTTCAATGTGACCTAGGTGGGTTGTAAGAGGTGCCTGAAAAGGCTGGAGTTGCTTACTCTAGACAAGACAGAGAAGAAGGAAGACGATGGACTTCAGACAAGCAGGAGAAGATTGTGGAGAGGGAGAAGATGATGTTTTCCTTGTGTCCGTCATGAGGAAAAAGCAATACTTTTAGACTGCAGGGAGGGATGTTTAGAGGACATGTCAGAAAAAGCATCAGGTGGTGAAGCATGAGTTGGGGTTGCCTGGACGTGAGTGTGAGGTCTGAGTTGTCACCCATTGGAGAGGCTTTGCTAACATCAGCAAAAAGTGGCTTCTGTCTCACTGATCTAGGAAAAGAGCTGACAGACCAGCTGACCTCACGTGGTCCCTTGTCACCACATACTTCTGTGGTGATGTGCGTGATGCTGTGTGAAAGCAGCCAGTGAGCCTCATCCTTCCCTGACAGGTTGGAATTGCAAGATCTATTGGAGGTCACTTTTCCCAGATGAGGTCCTGAAGTGGCAACCACAGCAGAGGTTCTGAGACCTCTAGTATCTAGAGGTGTCAGAGCCAGGTGCTGCTTTCCCCCAGCATGGCATGTGCTCTATCCCTTCACTTGCAAACCCAGGCTGCCTGTGCATCCGCATCCATTCACACTGGTGGGGATGGCAACACACACACCCTCCCACAGCCATTCCCCCAGCCTGCCAGAAACAGATCCCCATGGGCTTGCTTTCTTCTCACACCCTTGGTTGTTCTAACATATCCTCAGGGAAGGTGTTAAGACTGGCTGTGGTGATGAGATTGTGATCTTTCTCTTTTTTTTTTTTTTTTTTTTAAATTGACAGTGGAGTTTCCCTTGCCATTTTCAGCAGATCTAAAAAAAAAGCAAACAAAAAACCCAAACTCCTTCTTCAAATATTCAGCATCTTCTCGGAGTGTGGTGGTAGCCAGCGGGGGCCGTGGGTACGCACTGGCAGAGGGGATGACTCACAAGCCCTGTCGTGTTCTTGGGCCCCCAGGACTCCTCTGCTTCTCTCCCTTTCTCTCTGCTGGGGGCTTGTGCTGATGGGCCCATGACTGCTGACTCTGACAGGGCTCTGGTCACAGCAGAGGAACCAGGACCAGGACCTCTCTGCCGCCAGAGCACAGCGGCGGAGAAGAAGAAGAGGGCAGGAGAGAGGTGCCCTGTTCCTTTCAGGCTGCAGGGACAGGGGAGGTTTCCACTGGAGTATGTGGAAAATTGAAGGAGGGTGCCTCTGCTTTACATATAATGCTGGGGAAGAGCTAGGGGAGAAATCTGGTCAGGAAGTCTGTTGGTTTGGGAGCCCCCAATTCGAAACCTCTTGTATAGATCCTCCTCAGTTGCCCCAGGTGTCCCCCTGGTCCCCTCTTGGTTCAAACTCTTCCCTGCTGGAACCTGAGCTAACACCAGCTGATGTTCACATACCCTCCCCTGTTACTCAATCATTGACAAAATTAAATTTCAATTACTTTTTTCTTATTAAAAAAACCAGTGACAACAGCAGTGTGTAATTGGCAGCAGTTTCTTGGCTGTTTGCAGTGGGGAAGGAGGTGTGTGTGTGGTTTGGTGAGGAGGAAGAGACAGGGGAAGGTGACAAGTCCTGGGTGGCACCTTTGCATGGACACACATGGAGAGCACAGGAGCAGGTTCCTGGCTGGGTGCCTCACTGGGAGACATGGGGTGGCATGCTTTGCGCCTTGCCAGAAAGGGAGGCTAAAGATACCAGCTGGTGGCTCCTAACCTTCGAGGTTGCCCACCAGCTGTCAGTCCCAAGGAGGAGGGCTGTGCTAAAGGGTGAAAGTGGTCTTGTTCAAGTGATCCACTATGGGTTCCCTGTGGTTGGACAGGGACAGCTGGTTTTGATACCCTTGTTCTGATGGGCTGCTGAGGGTGTAGCTTGCTCATTAGGACACCTGGCACAGCCTGACCTTGCCTGTCTAGAATATAGCCTTCATGGTCTCTCAGCAAGATGGCAAGCTGAGGAAAGACAGTGAATATCTTCACTTGTGTGTTTGTAGGGACTTTGGGGAGAAGAGGAATGTCTTCCTGAAGGCACACACTGTTTGCCTGCTACCCTGCCCCTCAGACAAGCAGGGTGAGAGCTGTGCAGGCAGCAGAGCTGTCCTGCATCCCTGGGAACACCAGGAGTCCTGGCAAGAGCATTGTCTCTGGTCTCTGTTTTCTGCTGTTGCTTAGTTTTTCTTTTTTTCCCCCTCTATTTCCTCACTGTTCATCTCCAGGAAATGCCACCTGTGACCTCAGCCATCATACCTGTGTCAGCCGTGCAGGCTGGAAGCACCTGGGGCCCCTTTTCTGCTGGTGACATCTCCTGGGTGCATGCTGACAGGTAGTCAGGACTCATTGCCTCTTGAAGAAACCAGGAAAATAAGCTTGTGTTGGAATCCCAGGTGCAGAGAGGGTCTGCCTGTCACAGCCAATTCAGCTGCCGCTCTGCCTGGCAGTGTTGTTTCCTATTCTACGGGCTTCCTATTCACCTTGCTCTCTTTCCGTTTTGCTCGCTTTCGCCTTCATTCCTCTCTTTCTCTCTCTCCCTCTCCTCCCTAAGCTGCCTCCCAGCAGAGATTGGCTATTAAGCCAACTGTGCTGAGGCTGCGAGATGCGCACAGGCATTAGGAACAAATGACATTGTTTGGGCACTTGCCGCCGTTGCAGCAGTAGGGTGGCAGAAGGCATGTGTGCCTGTGCTGGGAAAGTGTAGGAAAAAACGCCTTTATGAGAGGTGTGATTAGCTTTAACTCTTTTGTGAGCTGTCCCTGTAATTTGCATCCTGCCAGCCAAGGTGCGAGTCTGTACTGCTTGAGCTGTCAACGTGTGGGCACATGAGTTTCTTACATGGTCCGTGGGCAAAAAGCCACTCTCTATCAGTCTAAGTTATGTATGGATTGGTGGGAATAGAGTTGTACAACATGCAGTTGTACGAGAGCCGAGGTAGGTCTGTCCCCAGCATTAATACTGTGTGAGCAGCTCTGGGTTCCCCCCACCTGTGGCCAAACTGTAAAGGCAGGTGCATTGTGGTATCTTCTGGCGTTATGGGAGGACCAGTTGGAAGGGCTGGGAGGAGGTGGTGTAGAGGCAGCACTGTGGTTATGGCTGCGCCTGTCACATTGATGAGGGCATGGAAGAGGAGAGGCTTAGAAAACATGAATTCAGATGACTTAGAACAGTCTCCATTGAAGGGGGAGAAAGATGAGAGTGAGGTCTAGATGTAGTCTTTTCCCCTTGAGAAGATTATTTTACTTTCATGATGGCATGTTCTCAGGTGTCTGGGTTATACATGGTGTGTGGTAGCATTCTTCTGTACAGTGGTTTTAGTGGGAACAATACATGAGAGGGATGAAAGTCTGGGCATTGAGCAAACAAGCATGGGCATCAACCTGGAGGAGGAAAATTGAGGAGAGAAGCAAACAGTTTATCAAAGTAATAGACTCAGATGGGTTTTATGAATTCATTTTTATGTGAAGGAAATTGTCTTTCCCAGATAGGCACTTGGTCACGGCTGTGCTTAGAAAATGTGTTGAGGTGGCTGAGGCTGGGTTGGCTTCTCAGCACAGTGGTGCAGGGTGCTTGGTACCAGGAGAGATGGGGAGAGTGACATGGCTAGTGCTCAGCAACTGTGCTGGTGACAGGCAGGGCACCCATGTGCCTTTGCAGGGGGCTGGAACAGACAGGGGAGTAATTCTTCATGTCAGGGCTTGGATTCAGTCTCCTGCTTGGAGTCTGTCTTACCTTATGATTGTTTTTTCTTACAGATTGGTTCCCCCTCACTGTGACTTGTCTGACTTTCAGGGATTTGCCCAGGAGTGGGTTAAACTTCCTCATTAATAACCAGACAGATAAAAATCACTGGAAGAGGTAAACGAAATGCTACTCTGACACATCTGATGCAGTGGGGGAGGCAGATCCTCCAGACTAGAAAGACATTGTTTCCCAGGGGTTTTCAGATATCACATCCTCAATAGAAGCGAATAGGACATGCCCAGCTCCATGAGAGCATCTGGTAATGTAGCATGGAGGGAAGGCAGAGGGACAGATTGGGGCCAACAGTATTTTCTAATTTTATTTTGGGAGAGAGCTTCGTGAGAGGTAGGCACTGTTTTAATCTCTGGGCTGAAGAATAAAGTGCAAGGGGCAGAAACAAAACCCACCAGCCACATACCTTCTAGGGGGGAAAGTCAGTGAGTGATGATCAGTGCAAAAGAAGAGTGAATCAGCCCTGCAGGAAGGGGTGATGGACCCAGGCTTTGGAGAGATCAGCAGTGCCCAATGCCTGGATGCTCTGACTCTTTCTTAGCGTGGGCAGCGCCTCTGGGGACATAGTTCCCTGTGACATAGCCTACAGTATTAAAAAAATACAATTATAAAATGGTTAGGGAACTATTTCAGATACCTCTTGCTGTTGTCAAGGCAGCTTTGTAGCAGGCAGCAGTGAGGAGGGGCAGCAGAGGCTGGCTGGCTGCTGCTGGGCAGAATATCCCAGCAGGAGATCACACAGAAAGGAGCAGGAGGCCAAGATTTGGTGTGGGGGTTGTTGCTCTGAGCTCCTGAATCTTCATTCTAATGCTCAACTTTGTCAGTGGCAACCGAGCAGTCTGTGGCAGATCCCTCCTTTATTCCTGTTCCTCTACTCTTCAGGAACAAAAAGAAAAAAAAAAAAAGATAAAAAAAAAGACAAGAGAAAGGTATTGAGGGAGGGAAGATGTGGGAAAACTGCCTTGGAAAAACAGCTCTGCCTTAATATGGGAAAAGCTGTATCTTATTTTGTTGGAACAGATGCAGTTTAGAAGGAGGAACATTAAGGAACACTTTGGGGAAATCTTTAATCCAGTAGCGGCATCCAAGAGAAATAGTGTAGGAGAAAAAGACCTGAGGGAGATGAAGATACAGTGATGCATTAGCAGATAAATAGCATGTAGCAGGCTCTGGGCACTTCCCCATCTCTGCGCCCTCAGGGAGGATCAGCTGAGTCTTCTTTTCACCAACTCCAGCTCTCCAGTAGATGAAGAGAGGGATGGCGGCTCATCTCTCCTTCTCCTCAGCTCAGCAGAGGCTTTCCCTCCACCTGGCATATAGTTCTAATATCCAGAGTTTGTTCCTTTAAGCATTTACACCTCCATTAAGGCCACCAGTCCCACTGCCATGTGGAGCCATAAACAGGGATAAACAGTAATTAGTATGGTAAATAGCTTGGCCTTGTGTTTTCTGGTTACAGTATCACGGTAATTATTTCCGGCTCCCTGCCTGTGTACTCCTGCTGTCTGATTTTGTGCTCTGTACATCTTTGCCAGCCTGATTATCACTGGATAGATTAAAATTGGCAATTGCTCTCTCCTGTCTCCCATCCGCTCCTTGGGGTGGGGGTCTGGCCTAGGCCCCTTATGCCAAGAGGATCGGGGATGACTGAGGGGCAAAGGGTAACATCAGACAGCTCTTCATCTTCTGGGGCTGTACCTTAGTGGACAGGACGTGGGTCCACGATGAGATAAAATAAGGCGGCATTTTAGGGAACCTGCCACTGGTCACCAGGCCTTTGTAAAGTATGGCAAGAGAAATGTCCAGGTGAAACAGCTGGGCAGATCCTACCCGTGCATCCCACTGCTGAGGCTTTTTTTTGCTCTCCCTTTTGGCTGCCTTGCTGCAGAAAACAGCTTTGTCTCTGACAGAGGGTCTGATTTCAGTCTGGGTTTTGGCCCAGCAGGGATGGATGTGCACATGCACACAAGCCGGCATGCGGTGGCTCAAGGTCCTGCTCGCTGGGAAGAGACAGATCAAACATGCCTCGTCTTGGTCTCTTGGCCAGCATCCCAAGCTCAGCTTTTCTTAAATGCAGTGTGGTTGCTTTGGCACCGGGATCCACAGACTGAATAGAGTTGAGAGTCTATGGATCTGGGGACCTGAGATCTTCCTACCAGCTGTGGAACCCGCTCCAACTTGGAGCCAGGGTTCTTCTTTCTTTCTAAACTCCCCCCAGTTAAAAGAGTCTCTTGTTTTTCACAGTGCTGCACTTCCATGTTGTCTCTGCTCTTCCCCAGAGCTCTGGACTCAGTTTTTCCTTCTGGATGTCCCTCCTCAGCCACCTTCCTGCAGACTACAGCAGGTGAGTATGTCTCTCTTGCTTTATTTGCATCCAGCCCTTTCTGATATACACTCACGCAGGTCAGAGGCACTGGAAGCCGCTTCTGAAGCTGGGGTAATTGCACATTCACTCCTTCTCTCCCAGTGTCCAGGATCTTAGTGTGAGCAATTTGTTAGAACCCTCTCAGCTCCTGTTTTATTCATGGTTTCACCTATGAAATATCACCCCAATGGCTGTGTTTTCCCAGTTATATCTGAACTCTCCCCTCTTCTCCCCATGGAGATACGCTGCCTTCTAACCCCTGTGTGCCTGGTGGGTTGGATTTTGCAGCAGTGTAGGATTCATTGGCAGATGCCTTGGCTGCTCCTGATGTACACAGGCATGTGCCTTAGCTGACCCAGTTTTTTATTTTGCTGGAGTTATAAGAGTGTTATTATTCACAAAGTGTTGCAAACACATGCTGGGCTCCTTGAGACTCTCAGGAAGACAAAATAAATGGACGTTGCTGGGGAAGGAATGGCCAGGGGAGAGTCAGCTGCTGTTTCTTCCCGAAAAGCACAACAATAGCAACAGGTGATTGTAGTGGTGGCCACGGGCATTTGGGATTGGACACCCAGAGAAGACAGCCCTGGCAGGGTCCTTGGGATATCACTGACTTCATATCAATCTCAGGTCATGCATTGTTCCCAAGGCATGCATTGGAGATTTTGGCTGGCCTGGTTTTGAAGGCCTGAAGTGCTGGACATTCCCTTGCATCCTCAAGCAGTTTGTGATTGTACACTGTGCTCTCCTTATCACTAAATGTCCTGTACTGCAATGTAAGCCTATTGCTTCTTCTGCCCACTGTGGATACTAAGAATTGAGAACTCTTCTCCTTTTGTAGAAAAATTGTATGCACTTGAAAACTGTTACCATGCCCGTTCTGTAGTCTAAACAGCTTCATTTTGCTCAGTACCTTTCTGGTAGGTCATGTTTTCTGCATCTCTGGTCATGGCAGCATCATTCTCCTAACTATTTGGAGGAGTGCTGTGCTCTCCTCCCCCATCACTCTCAGATTGATGGAAGAAAACCTTTCCATCACCTCTGGAACCATAAGTCCTTACAGAGATGCACACCATCCTTCACTCCTCAAATATGACTTGGACTACATGTCATTTTTCCAGACAACTGAAGTCATTCATCAGATTTTCCTCACAAGACTTGCATTGGAGTTCATTGCTGTTTGCTAAAGCAATTAATTTTAGCTGAATCTTGGCTTAGATGTGAGCCAAAAAGGTGTCTAAAGGAAAACTGATTTTTGTGTGTGTGTGTGTCTCCTTTAGAAAGTCTTTGTAGTGTTGATCTAAGGGGCAGAGAACCTTTCAGTTTGTTCTGTGTAGCACCCATGCTGCTTGGAAAGCCATCTCAGGAGTGGGCTCGGGGATTTTTGCAGTCAGCAAGCAGATGAGCTTTCCCTGGGTGGCTGCCTTTGAAACCAGCCTTCAGGTCCCTTCAGCCAACACACCTGGTTTTGTTTCCTCTATCCCAGGGTGCAATCAGTGCATGAAAATGATTTACCAAGATTCTGCCAATCTCATCCTTTCCCAGTTTGTATCCCCTGCAGCTAGTGGATCGGGAAGTCTGCCTGTCATACGGGTTAGCAGAAGCTCATTCTCCTCTGGTTTCTCATTTGCTTCCAGCACCTGTGACCTGGCCTTTACTTTTAACCTTTGGATCCTCTTTCTGCCCACTTAGAGAAACACAGATTCACAGAACAGTTTGTATTGGAAGAGACCTTAAAGATCATTGAGGTCCAACTCCCCTGCCATAGGCAGGGACACTTCCCAGCAGACCAGGTTGCTTAAAGCTCCATTGAGCCTGGCTTCAAACACTTCCAGGGATGGGGCATCCACAGCTTTTCTGGGCAACCTGTTCCAGTGTCTCACTGCTCTCACAGTAAAGAATTTCTTTCTAGTATCTAATCTAAACCTCCCCTCTTTCAATTTAAAACCATTACCCCTCATCCTATCGCTGTGATGGCGAGAGCCCTCGCTGACACCGGTGTTTTGGGAGCCACCTGCCCACACCTCTTCACCTCTCCTGCTCCTGCTGAGGGCAGCTGAAATGGCACCTGCCCTTTTTCCTTACCCTCCCTCTCTCTTTTCCCTCTCTGCCAAAAGTTCAACTTGAATGCTGTGACACATGCAGATATACTGACTGTGTTCTTAAGACTTATAATAAACATTGGCTCTTCCAGGCTGCTCTTCAGCCTTGGTCTCCAACACTCTTCAGCAAAAAGATGGAGATACTACCTGCTCTGTGCGGAGGGAACAGGGTCACCTGTGCTGGGTAGAAACTCCTGAGCTGGGAGGAAAATCCAGGCAGCCTAACCCCTGCCTGATGCTTCTCCTTGAGCAGACAGTCCTGCCTGTCCCTGGATGTGTTTGCCTGAGAGAGATGGATGCCTGAGAGACATCCTGCCGCCGGTGATGTACGTGCGTGTGGAGACGCGGGTGTGTGGGCACAGGCTGTCCTTGTTTCGGGTGTTAATGCCTGCGCACACATGTAAGGCAGATGTGCGAGCCCTGGAGGGCATTTGTAGACACACACAGGCCTCCTGGCCTCGGTGGCTTTCACAGCAGCTGGGATTTCTGCCTGGCTAGTTTTCACACTCCTGTGGCAGCCCCGGGGAGGGGGCATGCGGGGAGTCACCGGGGGCTGATGCCAGCAGGGAGCCTGGGAGGGAGCAGGAGACAGAGGCTGTCCCGTTTGTGCTGCAGCAGCTCATCAACTGATGGTGGCTTTATCCCAGCTCAGCACCAGCCCCTGATGGCTCTGTGTTGGGCTTGGAGTGCCCTGGTTTGCTTGGAAGCCAGCCCATTTAGTAGCCACATGTCTTAGACTTCTCCCAGGAGTTTGGTGCAGCAGCTTTTTGCCAGGGAGGATGGCGTTATGCTGGCCTGAGATGCAAGGGAGCATTTCTGAAATGCTCATGGCCATCCGAGAGCAGCTGCCTGAGCTCAGTTCCCCAGCCAACATCAAGGCAGCTCCTCTTTGAAACGGTGGCTCTGAAGTACTGATGGTGACAAGAAACCATGTGTCTTTTCTGCTCTCACACAGGAAGCGTATTTTGTGGGTCTCCTCTTGGTGTACTGCTATGGTGAGCTGTTTCATATGGGTCTCTTCCTCCTCTTCATCTCCCAGCTGCAAATGCAGGAGTCCTTTCCTCCCTGTCCAACTTACTAGCATCTGCCTGCTCTGCAGGCAGTGTAGGAGAAGGCTTTTCTCCTCAAAGCCTGTACAACGGAGGGGGTCAGGCTCAGATGGGGTGATGCAGAGCCTGCTTGTTGTGCAAGCTGGGGATGACCCACTGTTCTCCTTGCCCAGGCCTCCTGAGCAGCTCTTGTGGAGGTAGTGTCTGGGTACCAGCGATGGTGTAGTTCCTCTGAGCTCCCTTTCAACTCCAGCTGTACCATGTGCCCCTGGGTGCTCAGGCAGACCCTTCTCCTTGCAAATGGAGCACCACGTCTAGTGGTGTTCTGAGCACCCCTTTCCCACCCTCCATCAGGTTGGGGGTAGCAGGAGGGTGGTTGCTCCCGTGCTGACGGCTGGGTCGGTGGTGTGAAGCTGTGGGAAGAGGCAGGCGCCTTGCGTCAAATTCCCAGCCTGATGCGAGGTGACGGAGCAGAAAGAGTGAGCGACAGGGAGGGCGGGAAGCAGGATGGGAGCGATGGAGGAACTGGGGGAAGGGAGGGGAGAGGGAGACTGGTCTGTAGCCTGGGAGCAGAACAGCAAACAGGCTTATTATTAGCCATAACCCCCATCCCTTCCTAACCTTGCATCTGATAAACTGTTCTCTGATTCTTTTCCTTTGTTGTTTCTTTTTTTCTTTAATTCTCCCTCAGGCACTGCTGTAGCTTGAATTTAGTCTCCAGTATTTATATCTTTCTGTCTCTTCTACTTTCTTTCTTATTTGGATAATATACCCAAGAGGACTGTGGGACTCGGGAAGAGTTAGAAGCACAGGGGATGCCACATTGGATCAGTGGGTCTAATCCGTTGTCTTTCTCTCTGCCCATACTCTGCCTCTGTGGAAAATTAAACCATCCATCCCAGAGAAAAATACAGCAGTGTGATGGGAGATTTGGTGAGAAACGCCTTCCTTACCCTCCCTGTGACAGTGCACACCTTGATGTGTCAGATTTGCTTTCTGCTTGATGAGATTTGGTATCCAGGGCATCTCCCAGCTGGGTGCTGGTACAGGATGACCCACTGTGTCAGTGTTGAGCTGGGGCTAGGCAGACCTGGCTTCCCACCTCACCTGTAGGGTGATCTTGGATGAAACATCTTCTTTCCCTGAACCTCAGTTTCCTCTTCTCTAAGATGAGAGTTAATTAGATCTGTTCCCTTCATCAAGTGCTTACATAACATCTCTACAGCTGAAAAATGCTGGAGGAGATGCCTTGTTTTGTACCTCAACAACCGAAGAGAAAAGTACATCAGCTGCCTCTAGACCTAGAAAATTCCTCACTGGTAGCATCAAGTACATGAAAGGGCATATTCGCCCTGATGAAGTGGAAATCAGTATGCACCGTGCTTCAGATAGAGCTGAAAGGAGATGAAGTTGGGGAGATAGTCGCCCCAAAGGAAAATGTTCCTCTCAGCTTATATCCTGGGGATTTGATCTTGTTTCATCTTGTTCTGGAGCCCACAATAAGAATCATTGGATGAAATCAATTTTCAGTTACGTTAGAGGGCAGGTGAATCTCAGGCCTTTTATGTTGTGCCAGTTTATGCTTTTAACTCAGGAAAAGGCATCACCTCAGCCACCCCTTTACTGCAGTGGCGAGTCCCACAAGAGAAAGCACATTCTTCTTTTCATTCCTGTATTGTTTTGTGCCTTTACTCCACAAACTTTTCTGCCATAGGGCACAGTAGGATGAGAAAAGATTGGATCCATCAGCATTTTAAGCATCCTCTATCATTTGTGCTGGGAGTTACCTACTGCCTTCCCCAGGCTTGTGTTGCTCTCAGCAAAAGCAGTGTCTGAGCCAAGGTTCTGTCTTTCCTGAGCCATAGTAAATGTGAATGGGTCTCATCTTTTTGTAGATCTTACTACATATGGACTTCCATCTCAGTTCCTTTCTACTTCTTCTCTCACTCCTTGAAAGTGAGCCCTTGGAGCCAGGGATTTTGGCCCAGACTATGTTGTGCAAACCCATCAGGAGGTGGCACCACAAGATTGCCTTTGTTGTTGTTTTGGTTTTGTAAATCTCTTTCCATTTTTCATACTAGCCCCAGCTGTCCTCTTGCTTTTCAGCCCATGGCTGCTCTCTGCCACTCAGCTGACTGCAGATGCTTCTGTGGTTTACCTCGGAGGCTCCCCTGGGTCCAAAGCCAGGCCAGACCATGGGTCAGGGCCAGCTGGAATAAAGCAGGTGTGCCGAATGTGGCACCTCAAAGAGTTACAGCCAAAGTGATGGATGGGTAACGAGAAAGAATGTCTGTTATTTGCGATGTAGGCTTGCTCTCTTCTCATTTTTAAGGAGCAGTGAACATGCCTGAGAGGAGACCCCAGTCCAGCCTAGGGGCCTCTTTAGCCCTTGCTGCCTTTTTCTCTGCTCCCTGGCATAGTGGTTGATCACAGGATGTGTTTTGCCTGCTCTGCCTCTGCTCTGGGCTCCCTCGAGCTGTGTGAGGGCAGGCAGGGGCTGCCAGACAGAGCCAGGGAGCACTGCTGTGCCAAGAGGGTAATGGATCTCTTGGGGGCTGTTGACCTCAGCCGAGACAGAGCCTGTGCTTCTGCAACAGGCATTTTGCAAACGCTCACACACTTGAGTTTAACTTGCTTAAGCTGCTTCCAAGTGAAGCACTGGTCCTTCTTGCATAGAGGGTGATGAGGCTGCTGTATGTTGGCTCTCCATGGGTGTCCTTTGGATGCTTAGCTTTGGAGCTTACTCACCAACCAGCAAACTAGCTCTCTGATACTTTGAGCAGAGATGAGAAGGTTTTGAGCAAGGTGACAAAGAGGTACTGTATGGGACAGTCTCATAGAGACAGGCATACCTCAGTCTGCGTCAGACCCCAAGGGATGCCTGGAGGAAGCCTGGATCCAGGTTTCACTACTGGATCCTGCAGATCCGCATCTAGAGACAAATGCCCACATCCTGGGCATTTGAAGACAACGTGCCTCTTCCCAGCAGCTGCTCAGCAAACTGCAATGGTGATCTTCCTTTTCCTAGACTGAGCTGATGGGTTAAATTGAATTCCATCCCTTAGAGACCTCTCCCTTAAATGCACACCCTGTCATAACACTTTTTCTCTCCACTCTTGTTTTTCATAACAAACCACCTTTTCCTAAATGGTCTTTGTCTCCCGTCTAGAAACCTGTCTGTCACTGTAGCTTGGAGTTGCCCTTTGGGGGCAGAGATTCCTTTTTCTCTTCCATTCTGTTTCTCTCCTGTGCTGGAGGGATTAATTTATATTTTCCCTTATACCTCTTTCTGAGCTTTTCTCTTTTACCATCCCCTTCTCCACTTGTCTTGACCTGTTCTTCATGAGGAGGAGTAAGGTGAGGGGGTATCACAGCTTGCAGGTGTTACAGATTCATGGTGGGATTCAGTGAAACCAGAAATAGTCTTTGTGTGATCAACCATCTATTTCAGCTCTGCTATGCCACTCTGGCCCTGTAAATCATAGAATTGCCTAGTTTGGAAGGGACTTTTCAGATCATCTAGTCCAACCATCAACTTAACACTGACAAAACACATCACTAAGTCATATCTCTAAGTACTATGTCTACCCATCTTTTAAATACCACCAGAGATTATGACTAACCAGTTCTCTGGGCAAGCCTGTTCCAATACTTAATAACACTTTCAGTGTAAAAAATTTTTCTAATATCCAGTCTAAACATCCCCTGGCACAACCTGAGGCCTTTTCCTCTTGCTACTTGGGAGAAGAGACTGCCCACCTCTCTACAACCTCCTTTCAGGTAGTTATAGATGAGAAGCCTAGGCAAGTTTGTGCATGTCAGTGTTGCTTCCCTGCAGCATCATGTGCTGCTCAACTCGTTATCTCAGTCCTTTTGCAGTGTTCTACCTCTTGAGGGGCTTCTTTTCCAACGTGTAAGAAGATGCTGTATTTATCAGGTGGTGAGGATGGTTGCCAGCACCCAGCAGAGAGGAGAAGGGGATGTATGGGCCCTGACTCTGTGAGCTTCCAGACTGATGGGGCCCCAGCTGATGGACAGGTTGCAGCCTGCATCTAGTCTGTGATGGTTGTGGAAGGGGAGAGTACCTGTGGCGCCATCATGCCATAAATGCCTGTAAAGGTATGGGTGTAGGTGTGCCAGGTGTTGTGGGGTGCCAGCTGTGTGAGCCACCTGCACTGGCAGATCACAAGTGAAAAGAATTGTGGAGGTCTTATCCAGATGCTTTCTGCTGATGATAAAGTCCTTTTTCTGGTCACATAAGTGGAAAATAGCTGGTGGTGGCTGTCAGCCCTTCTTCAGGAGACCCCTGATGCTCAGGTGCCCCAGCTGGGGCCAGAGGCATGTTGGCAGAGGCTGAAGAAGAGAAGGATGCACACTGCCAGCCCTGAGATGCATGGGTGGGCGCCAGAGCAGAACTGTAACAATGGGATAAAGGGCCCATGGGAGGGAACTGACGTCCATCCCAAGAGCCACCAGAATCAGGAGGTGGCATAGATCTGATTGCCAGCACCATTACTGGGAGCTCTGGCCCAGCTCTGAAATGCATCGGCAGATCCGTGTGAGGAGCTGTGCTTAAGAGCCACAACACTGAATCATTTCCCAGAAATCCCCTGTCAGTCTAACCATAAACACTGGGGAGAGTGGAAGGTGGGGAGACATGTGTTTCTTCAATTTCCTACAACAAAGCAAGCGTAAAGGGGATTAGGAAGGCAATGCTGGGGGAAAAGAGGGAGAGATTTAGAAGGGAAGGGAACATTAAGATTGAGAGGGATAAAATGCAGATTGAAGTTGTTGGGCTAGAACATAAGAACTTCTCAGTCTATATATTTAGCTCAGTGAGATATATAAACAGAAACCTACAGCCAGCTCAGCCACTTCTCCCCCAGTAGAGTGAGTCATCAGCCCTTGGATCTAAAGTTAGGTTCACGTCAGAGCTTACTCTCTCTCTCTCTCTCTCTCTCTCTCTCTCTCTCATATTTTATTTTTCTCTTTCTATTTTGAAGGGTGTGGGAAAACCTGAGCACTGTCTGCTGGAAGCAGCAAACAAACCCACAATGGCAACAGATGCTGAACCCGATGCCCTACCTGGCAGCACTGTGAAAAAGCCTGCTTTGTGTCTGCCTTGCCTGGGCCTGGGAATGAGCTCAGCTGACATGCAGCCGTGGCTAATGTGGGCACACAGTGGACTCAGCTCTGGGGGGTCTGTGCACTGTGCAGATGAGCTGGAGGGTGGGCTGGGCTGCACAGTAACAGGATTCACGGCGACGGTCAGTGTTTGGCTCCTGTGTGCTGCACAGGATCTGCCATCAGGGCTGGCAAGAGGGAGCAAGGATGGGTCAGCCTGGCAGGAGGCAGGATGATGCCCGTGAGACTAGGCTAGAGGATGCCCTTAAATCCAGTGTAAGATGCTGCCTGGTGGGCTTAGCCCACAGCCACGTGCAGAGGAGAGGGCTGTGTCTCCGAGAGCTACCCCTGCAGCCTCTCTGCTGTGGTACCTCTCCCCCTTTCCTGCTTGTTCGTCCCCTCTCTGAAGCAGTTTCCCCGCTCTCCCTGCACACTTTCCCCACTAACCTCCCCCCTCCTCCAGTGCTGCTGGCTCACCTGGTGATAAGGGTGATGTGGTCTTTCCTCCTCTTCTCAAAAATCACAGAGGGGGCAGGGAGGGACCCTTGGAAATGCTCTGGGTGCATCAGAAGGAGCAGCTTATGCCATGCTCACCTTTGGTGTGACTCACCCCAGCGTTGCTCCCAAGAGACCCCATGGGTATCACTCAAGGCAGGCGACAAAACTATTTGAAAGTGCCTTGGGGGTTGATGATGGAGCCTTATCACTACTTTGACCTCCAAGGCAAGGAGCCATTCACCTTCAGACCCTTCCCTTGGGGCTGGTGGAGAGGAGGGTCTGCTCGGGGAGGGCAGTGGCTTCCCAGCCCAAGGCATGGTGACAACACTGGGATTGCCCCTGCAGGGGATGCCCATGGTGTACATACCAGCAAGCCCACGGAAATCCTTCCCAGTGTGTGTGGTCTTTTGGAGGGAGGACACAAGGGGACTCTGCTCTGGAGCTTGAGCTGCCCTGGGCTTACTCATTTCACCTGCTCCAAGTTTGTGGAGGGATGAGCCTGGCTGGAGCCTGGCTCCACTTCTCCACCCAGCCCCTTTTCCTATCCTCTCTTTCTAAGCCTGTTTGTGTTTTTATCAATTTGGAGTGTTTGTCTGAGTGAAAGTTCAAATGTCTCTTTATCCCCATGGGTAGGCTGGAAAGCAAACAGACATGATCCTGGGATGTGGACATCAGTGATGACCCACAGATTATCCTGGGTGTGTATTTATGTGCATCTGTCCTCCTGTGCCCCTCTGTGTGTACCCTTTCTCTTCCCTAACATTTCATTTCTTTCGCCTCTCCTTGCTGCCCTGTTTCTCCTTCCTGTGTCACCCTCTCTCCCTCTCTCCTGCCCTCCTCCTCATTCTCTTGTTCTCATTTGATATTCATGCATGAATAAATTCAATTGCATTTTTTCCCTGTTCCCCCTGAAGGGGCTTGTTGGTGAATTGCAGGCATCTGAAATCATATAATACTCGGATTCATCATTTCAGGGACAGAATTGAAGACCTTCTTCTCAGGAAGGAACAGTGGATGCTTTTTGTGAGGGGAGGAAGCAGCAAATGTCCAGGGTGGACTTGCTGGCACAAGGGGACTAGAAGGCCAGGCAGCCCCTCTGGCGTATGTAGGAATGGGAAAGGCATACATAGGTGTGTGTAGGTGAATGCCTATAGTCCCTTGCATATTTGCTATGTGAGGTGCTTGTGGTGTGCTTAGGGGAGAGTAACATCTCGTAGGGGGCTGTCAAGATTTGGTTGATGTAGGAGCTGTCTCAGCAGTTGCTGGCACCCAAGGATTCAGAGCAGTCATCTAGAGATCTGCCCAGGCATCCTCCTCAGCTGACTTTTGGGATGATTATGCGGCTCTGGTATCACCCCAAACTCTGCCGTGGGTCTGGGGATGTACCCAGTGCTATTACCCCATTGTACTAAGAAGTTGTCTGTCACATCCTGCACTTCAGGGGGCTTCCTGCTGTGGATGGGCACTTACTGTGTCCCTGCACCTACAAGGGCGTCCTCCAGTTCATGCAGGGTGGGGAGACTCAGGGTAACCACAACCTTCTTTGGTACCGAAGGTGGCTGGAGGTATCGTCCTGCATGGCTTCAGTACAAACAGGCTCTGACTACTGACAGACAGAGACCCAGCCAGCACCAAAAATATCCTGGAATAAAATCTCTTTCCAGCTTGTGGAAGATGCATGAGTTTACCATGCGACCACAGTACTGGTGAGAAGCTATGAAAAAAGAAAGGCTGGACTCGCTGAGGAAGGGCTCTTTTTCATGAGAGCTGTTAATCAGGTAACTTCTAATGCTTACAACATTCCTGTCATTTATAACTCTGCTCCGTTTTCTGTTTTTTCAAAGCACTCCTGATGCACCCTGAGGATCCTCTGAGGGCTGAGTTTGTCTTTCAAACAGGAGAGGAAACAAGATTAGACACTTTATGAAACACAACAGCATTACACTAAAAGCAGACAGCGTCTGTCATCTTTGCTCTAAAGACTTCTAAGGGCCTCAGGAGAGACCGCCATGATGCCAACTGCCCCCTCAGAATCCAGGGGGCTTGGCATACGTGATGGAAATGGTTGGGGGCTCCGTGGCTTCTGGAGCCAAGTGCAGACAAGTCAAACTAAACCATGTACAGCAGAGGAAAGGGTACATAACTGGTGTTCTTCACTCTAGATGGTGAATGCACATAAGCTACCTTGAGTTCAAACCAGAGATGCTCTGGCTTTACTGGAAGGTGGGCTTGCTCCATTGCCTTCCTGCGGAGAGTTAACAACTGAGGGCCTGTTTCACAGTGTGATTAAACCAAGCAGGTTTCACAGCCATTTTTAGGTCAGATGTGTTAATTACCCTGACCCAGCTATTCTAGCCGTGGATGCAAAGTCTGCCACAGACGGTGCAGACGTTGTCTTGATGGAGAAGGGCTAGAGAGGGCTTTGTGTAAAACCCTGCGAGGAAGTGTAGGAATGTCTGTGTTGCAGCACATGTTGTACCACACCCCAACTGGAAGCTGGGTGGTTTTTAGCTGCTTATTTTACAATATATGCCTATCGCAGATACAAGAATCTCTCTCTCTCCTAACGTCCAGGGTTTTATTGGTCTGCACAGACAAAACCCATGAAGAACCGTGAGGATTGCGATGGCTTCACATAAACATCTCTTTCCCAGAGATGGCTTGGGGATCCTCAGCAGGAAAACTGAAGGCTGATGCTCCAAGGATTAGAGGCCTGTGCTGGTGTTCTGGCCATGCCAAGGCTGCTTGGCCATGGGAAGGGACCAATGGGGGAGATGGCTGGGCTGGCCCTCCTTCACAGGGAGCTCAGGGTAGCTGTAGTCTGTTCTGTCCCCAGGATAACATACTCTGTGTGTTCTCCATCCTGCTCATTTCACCCTGGCTTCACAAAATGCAGTAGGAAACTAATTTGTAGTGAGTTGTTTCCCCACCCTGAGTTCCCGTAACAGTTTTGGGAGTAGGATGGGGGGAGAGGAGGGACTGCTTTTGAGGGAGGGACTTTTTGAGGGGCTTCTTAGGTTCATTTTTTCTCTTCCCAAGGGGTAGTTCTCTAACCTTCTTGGTCTGTGACTGTGGAAGGACACATGCTCACGAGTTCAGGGCAAGGCAGGCAAGACAGGCGGTGTCTGTCAGAAAAGGGAGGGGAAAATTGTCTGTCTTGAGACCCCACCATGGATGTGAGTGTGCAACGGTATGTGGGGAAATTTCTTCCTTTCCTCTGGTGTTGCTAAAATTCCTGCCTTATGTGCCTCTAATTGTAGGTTTCCCCTAAAGACATTTGGTGTCACTGTAAGGACAGCATTTCTCTCTCTGCCTGTACAGTTATTCTCTCTCTCTCGCTGTGCTGTTCGCTCCGTAAGCCGTTGGTGAACATATACCATAAGACACAGATAGAGAGAGAGAGACAGACAGAAACCACACACCAGCCCTTTCTCCTTGCTTTTCCCTCATGGAATAGCTCAGCTTGCCCTCATCCACACCTCCATCACCTCCCAGCACCTCATGGTCTTTTTTGGAAGAAAGCTTCTGTCACTTCTGAACACCACCCGCCTGGAAAAACACACACACACACAAACAAAGCCCCCCAAACCCTCCTGCAAAGGAAGAGGTCCTTTTTTTTTGGCCTCTTCTTTTGCTCTGACTCCAGAGCTTCAGACTCCAGCCTGAGCAGCCACAATTTCTTACCATGTATTCTCCTTTTAAACCATCTTCTTCCTGCACACGCTCAGTCCTTGCAGCCACGGATCTAACACAACTCCCCGCTTCTCGCCTGCAGGTTCTTTGCTCCCCGTCACTCAGCTGATCCTCATCTTTTTTCTCCTATTTACCCCCACCCCGGGTGCTGAGGTGTGTGTGTCTGTGTGAGTGTGCAAGTGGGGGGAGGTGAGGGGGGGGGCTTTTTTTTTCTCTTGGTAGGAAAATTTTTTCAAAGCATCTTCATTATTATTTTATTTTGCTTCTCTGACTTGGACACTTCTCCCTTGGAGATTTCTTTTCCATGCAAAGGTAGGTGAGACGCATGCACACCTGGCTAACCTTATGTCTGTCTCATTTTGCTTGTTTTGCTGTCTTTATAATAGAAAACTTGTGCCCACCCATGTACCTGCATCGTTCCTGTTTTGTTTCGTACCTGTTTCCTCTCCGGCAGAAGTAAAGGCTAAGGGTAGACATGTCTGTAATGTTAATAATTCTGTCTTTCCAGAGAGGAAAGTTAATTCTCTGTGCATGTCCAGTTGTATGTGTATGTCCATGTGCGGTGCCCATGTATGTGAGGCTGCCTCTGTTTACCTAACAAGTAGCAAGAATTGATTTTGGTGTGTGTTTTGGGCAGGGGGGGTGGTGGAAAGGGAACGACTGTGTGTCCAGCAGTTCACATCCATGAGCGATTGCAGCAGGGAATGTGTTTCTCACACATATTCAGCAGCTCTTTATACATGACTATAAATGATACAAGGAGTGTGAATAATCCCAGAAATTTCAAATTTAGCCCTGGTTAGTTTGTACTGTTATGATGGGGAAGGATGGTGGGAAAGAGGAAGGGTTACAAAATCTCCTCCCTGGAGAGGTAACTGCCTGAGACTTGGGTATATATATAACTTTTCTTTAAACCATCTCCCTCTTAGGGGCTTCTTGGGTTTGGGGTATTTTTATTTCTTTGCAAAGGAAGAGTTGGATCTTAGATTAAGGTTTCATAAATCGTGTTTTCTTGTTTTGTTTATGATTATTATTGCATTTCAATTGCGTGTGCAACATCCAAAGTGTCTGAAAAGGGACAGGGAATAGGATGTACTTTAATATAGCAAATGCATCATCTTCTGTACATCACTGGAAGCTGTTGGCTGGAGTCCGGGGAAAAGAAATAGAAGAATTAAAATAAATAATAATAGACATCGTTGACTGGCAATTATCTGGCATATTTTCTGCCAATACTGGTTTTCGTAACACTCTTGATGGATACCTTTTGCTTTTTGGTAACAGCAGCTGTGTGAAAAGTACCAGGGGCTTTAAAAAGAAAAAAAAAAAAATAGAAAAAACTAACATGCATAATTTCCCTGCAAATTATTACAAAGAAAAATGGTAAACATCAAAAAGCAGAACTTGCTCTGCATTTTCTCTCTATTAATAGGAAGCGTTTTTCTCATTGATCTGGGGGTTGCTAGTGGTTCTGTATCTCTGTTGCTTAGAAGACTGCTATGTTAATTGTCAGTTGTTTCTGTGTGCTATTGCGGAGCCCTTGGTCTTACATTTGGGCTGGTGACTGAGGATTTATTATCTCAGAAGAAGGAAGGGGTCTGCTGGCCCTCCACCCCCCTCACCCCTTGATGTTTTCTCTCCAACACGTAAACTTCTCTGTTGGCGGAAGGAAATCCGCAAGCTCGTTCTCTTCTCAACACCCTACCTGCAAAGAAACTTTTAATTCAAAGCAGTGGGAAGGAAATTCAAGAGTTTCTAGCCCCCTTCCTTTTTATATTTTAAGGACACCTTGGGAGCATCTCTCCCCCAGCCAGCACTGCCCCATCCCTCGGGTCTGGGCGGGAGGCAGCTGCCCGCTGCCTGCTAAGGGCTTATGCCACCCCACTGAGTGCATTTATCTCTCTCTGTTAAATAACGTAACAGTTTCATGGCATTGGCTTCCCATCAAACGTGGGCTTCCTCAGAACCACAGCAGTGCATGCCTGTTGGTGAAGGTCTAGTGCCACGATCCCCTCCCCAGGGGAGCCAGGAGGCAGGCACGGATAGAATCTGGGCATCGCGCTGGATTCTTTTGCACCATCCTGTCTGGGAGAGGGTGCAGTACGTGTCCGGGAGAGCCTTGCCCCTAGCTCTAGCAGGAAGCTGGGGAAAAGCAGTTTTCCTTCAAGTCTTACTGGAAAGCGTGTGTCTGAGCACTGGCCACCTCGATGCAGATGTGCACGTGCCTTGGCAGGAGAGCTGGTGGTGATTATGTCAGAGGAGAATCAGGGGACAAGGAGGGAGCTTTGATCTGCCACATCTAAGGGGTTTGCCTTGTGAAGCCTGGATCAATCTAACAGTGCTGATAACGGTGCTGATCACAGTTAGATAAAGGGGGAGTTATGCCAACCTGTCTCATGTTTTCTCTCACAAAATCTGCCCTTGTTGCTGCCTCAGGAACGTTTCCAGGCAGTGGACCTGGCTGGAGCAGGGCCAGCGCAGCCACAGCCATTGAGGGAGCGAGGGGGAGCATTGCGGAAGGGGATACTGATTCCTGAGGGGCTCACTGCTTGCCTGTGAGTGTTTCTGGGGAGGCACAGGGGCCTCGGGATATTTGGAGACCACTTGGGCACTGTGCACCTGTGCCCTATGTGCACCTGTGATGTTGTGTCCCCACCAAGAGCAGCACCTTCCCTGCTGGTCCAACCCCTAAGCATCCTTGAAGCACCAGTAATGCACCTCTGCCCCAGGTTGCTGCTCTGGCTTCTCCTCTAGCTCTGGGCTTGCTTCCTTCCTTCCTTCCTTCCTTCCTTCCTTCCTTCCTTCCTTCCTTCCTTCCTTCCGCTAACCCACTTTACACCTGGCTGCATTACTGCTGCCTGATCTGGTTTTGGAGAATCCATGTATCCATGCAATGTGGTCCCAACCTACAGCCCTACTTAGTGTTACAGCCCTGCCCTGGCTGTTCCAGCCACAGCAAGGTACACCAAGAGGATATCCCAGACCAGGGCAGCTTAGGCTGAGCCTCAGCCACCTTTGATTTTGGGAAAAGCCTGCAATTCCGGGCTCTGCTGCAAAGAAGCCATCCATATGCTTGGTCAGCTTTTTTTCGTGGGGAAAAAGAAGTATGTTGAAACCAATTTTTATTCCTTTTTCTCAACAAGAACAAGTATGTACAGATGGAAACTCAAGAAATGCACACACAATGTTAGGAAGCTTTAAAAGAGCTGGCCACTGATTTAAAGTAAATTTGATCTTTTCTTAAATTGAAGTCCTAATCCTGCAAATTCAAGCAAACAGGTGAACGGATGCACTTGCACAGAGCCTTCCTAAAACTGCTGGGTGCATGAGTGGGCTGAGAAACCAAGTGGCACAGGTGGATCTGCAAGACCAGGTAGTACCATTTCTTTGCTGTAATTTTTTAAAATCTGTAAGATGGGATAATGTAGGGCTGATTTTAAGAGTGTTAAAGATCTACAAAACCCCAGCCTGTTATTTGGCAGTAAAGGTTTCTTACCAGTTGTGCAGAGGTGCGTAGTTGTTTATAATGACCTAATATAGCCAGCTTATTTAGTTTATCTGTCTGAAATGCATACCTTGAAGCTCTTCAAAATCAAGTAGTGGCTTGAAAAATGTCTTGTACTGATACAAAATTTATTTAAGCCCTCTAATCATAACTCTGCCTGCATAAATCAACCCACTAACTTGGTAATAAACTCCTTGCTTTCCCGGTACTCGTCAGGCCACTGTGTTTGAAGCACTGCGGTGTGCCCTGAAGAGCAATCAGCCCAGTGTATCAGGGACTAATTGCAATGAGGAGATCTCAGAAAACGCCTTGCCTCTTGCCTTGGACCGAAGGTGTACACTGCTGTGGTGGCACAGGAGGGAGGTTGTCTCTTGGCTAAGCCAGGGTCAATCATGGGGGGTTTTGCAGGTTGCTGCCAGTCCTTGCAGCCTGTGGGTGAGTGGACATGCCGCAGGCTCTTGGTGTGAAATGCTGCTTGTTGGTATTTTCTGCAGTAGCTTGTGTTTCCTAGCACCCGCAGAGTGCAGTACAGCAGCCCCATCTCCCTGTCACCAAGGCAGGATCAGAAAGGCGCCTCCGAAAGGAAAGGTAGTTCCCCTCTTACCTACCGTGAGTGTATATTAAAAAGGAAAAAAAAAAAAATAGGGCAGCCGGTCCCTGCTGGTCTTTTGACATAGCCATCGTCTGCAGTACAGGCCCCACGTCCTGTTCCATCGTGCCTCGATGTAAAGCGTGGTGGGGGCGTCCCGGGGAAGGCCAGCAAGGGGCATTTGCATGTGAAACCACTGGAGTTTGGGATTATGGCTGCATGTTTGAACAGGATGGAGAGGAGCTGTTGACCTGCGCTGCTGGTAGCTGGTGAAGTGGCCAGTACTGGGGATTTTGTGGCTGTGATGTGGATGTTGCAAATATTTCTGTATTGTGATATTAGACAGAGGGAAGGTTTTTATTTCCTTTCTCTGAAGTGTCAGAGTTTGGCCTTGGGTAGAAAAACAGCACTCTCTAGAGAGCACAGGTGGGGTTAGTGGCATTCAACATTTCTCAGGTGTTGGGTTAGCGTTGACAGGCTCGATTGAGTTGCTTGCCAGGACAGAGGTTAGGAATGGATTTTCCTACAGGTCAAACTGCCAGGGATGGATGGGATCCTGTTTCTGCTGCTGCAGTATGTGTGTGCCTGCAGTGTGCCCAGCATCATATTGCATCTCCTCCTGGAGCAAGGACTTTTGGCAGGGGTGATGCCCTCAATTGCTTGTCTGCCTTGGACATTATTTTTTTTTCCTTATTTTGTCTTTCAAGTTGCTCTAAGTTTGCTAGTGGATTTGGTGGGAGATGGGGAGAGGGAATCATCTGTTTATGGACTCTTCTGGATGGAGTTATCTTGCAAGATTGTCTGCTATGGGGAGGGATTGGACTTGGACTACAGGGGTCTGTTTCAGGTGTGTGGTCAAATATGCTTTCATAGGTGTCTTTGCTCCTTGTCAGTGATTTCCATTCAAGCAGCCACCCAAGCTTTGATTTGGTGGTTTTGTTTTGTTTTATTTTTCTGGTGACAGCAGGGAGAGAAGGGGACTTTTCGGGCTTATACAGATGAGTAGCACTGACAGGGATGCAAGGAGCCATCACAAGGTCCTGGTCTATCTACTGGCCTGAGATTGAACAGCCTTTGCTGTCAGCCTTTGCAGAAGAGCCACTTCTTTTGTCTGCTTCTAGATGATTCCCATCTTTGTGGCTACGTTTCTTTCCCATATCCCCTCTCCTTTCTAGACGCAGAGCCTGGGGCATCATCACACTCCACATAGCTTCAGCTCCCTTCCTGTTTTTGTTTTCGCCAGAGTTAGTTTGCTCCAAATATGCATCTGGGTTTATGCAGATTATCTCCTTTGGAGGCAGGCGACTCGTGGGGTGGTGGTGGCAGTAATTTATAGGGAAAGGAGAAGCATAAGATATATAACTCTTGATGTTCCCAAATCCCTTGGAATCGTGTTACTTCCTCTCTCCTCCTTCCTCTCAAACTTCTCTCCACCTCCCTTTCCACCCCAGGGAATCTCCTTGTGGTGATGTGGGTTGGGACAAAGTCTGGAGGTTGGATGAGGATACTTGTGCAGGGATTGGAGGTTGCATCCAGTGCTGTGCTGTGCCGTGCCAGGGAGCAGGGGGGCTCCTGGGGTCTCTCTGCTCCTTCTATGCTGCTGTTTTCCTACACTTGCGCACTGCAACGTGTCTTGAAGGGACACTGGGTCAGGCTGGGCCCTGGGACTGGGACAAAAGGGGCAAAGAGGTTGGTTCAGGAAGCATGGTGTGGAACGGCAGAGCTCCTTGCTGCTGGCTTAGCCCAGGTGTGAGCAAGTAGCCTGGCCACAGCTCCAGGCTGCCCTTCTCTATCCACTCTCAGTGCAGGTTCAATGCTGGAAGCCTCAGTGGTGGGCAGGAGCTGTGGCTCTGTTCCCTCAGCGCAGGCCTCTCCAGAAGGCACAACTGAAGTATTTGCACATTTTGCCTGTCCTACAAGCACTTCATATTCTGGCTCAAGGGCTGACAGGGTGAGGATGGCCCTAGAGCCGTTGTTGCTAGGAGCCTATGAGACCACTAGCTTCCTCTTCATCATCCTCATCAGACCTGCGTTGGTTGACATTGTCATTGTTGATCGGAGGAGGGAGTAAACAGCATGTTAATGACTTTCCCGGATGATGATAAAACTGTTTTTTGCCTGCTGGTGGGGACGGAGAAAAATAACAGAAAGGGAACTAGTGAGGTCAGAAAGATGGGCGGAAAATAACATCACGAGATTAATGTTAAGAAAAATGCAATCTAATGCATCTGGGAGCAATGTAAACTGAAATACGCGGTCCGAGCACCCGGTGAGGGGCAAGGGAGGGGACGGCACACACCGTGAGACCGAGGTGTGACAGTAGATGGCATATCAGACATGGGCTTGCAGCGTGACGGGGCCAGCAACAGAGACATCAGGATGGCAGCCCGCCTCTGCGGCCGGCCCAGGCGCCAGCCCTGCGGGAAAGCGGCGCTTGGCACATCATTATCAGCAGAGCATTGGTAGGCGAGAGGCGGCTTTCAGCACGCATCCGCACGGAATGACCACGGGGCGAGGGAGATTAATTTATGAGCAAGGATTAAGTGCTAAAGATGTGTAGCTTGGCTAAGCGGTGGTTTTAAGCAAGAGGACATGACAGGAATCCATGCACCGAAAGGTGCCCGTGTGCCCGAGGAGGAGGCATCGCTGTGAGTGGTGCAGACCACAGCGGGTCTTGGGGAACATGGGGGGAAGGATGGAAAGGGAAAACGCTGGCTCTGGGGCAGAACCTTCCTATAGATGGGTCTGTTAGAATGTGGAGCCAGCCCCAAAAGGAGATTTTTGAGGGCTTGTTTATTTGTGACACCAAAAAGTTAAAATTATTTGTTGAAAGCAAGCATGTGTATTCTTTGAAGAGCAGTGGGATGAAGTGAGGTCTTCAGTAGCACTAACCTGGGTCTCAAATGCCCCACACATAGTCAAGGACAGGTAATGATTTTTCACCTAGAAATTTCCTTTGCCTCTGTACCTCCTCAACCCAAAGTGACCATGTTGCCTTTTCTTCTCTCATTATTTACCTTTTCCCCATCTCCCCAGGCAACTTCTTTACTGGTCTCTACAGCATCTCCTTCAGGCTCGGTCAAAGGCTTTTTAGCAGTGTAAGCAGATCCTTATTTTACTGCACTAGGGATGGGGACCAGAGGCAAGGTCAGGATGGAAGTAACCCAGCCACATGAGGGGGGAGCAATGTGGTGGACATCAGCTGTGATGATGAGGGTGGGAGAGTATAGGAGATCTGGGCTTGCTCTTCCTACAGCTGTGGTGTGCTGCCTGTGGTACAAGTTGAAGGCAAGGTATTTACAAGGCTTCAGGACAGATAGTTTGCTTATCTTTATTTCATTCTGTGCTGACCACACTGCTCTTTTCCCTGCTCAGCAAGATGGGAGAATTTCTGCTCCCTGTCCTGAGCAGGAGGAGGGATCCAAAATCACCAGGGTGGACAGGAGGAGGCTATCAAGTCTGGCAGAGGTTAATAATGTATGCAGAGATAAGGCACAGCAATCATCTAGCATGTGGCCAAAAGGCAATAGTTCATTGGCATCTGACCAGGCACTGCAGCTGGGAGCCCCTGACCCTGGTGCAGGCCACTAACATGATGGCACGTTTCAGGGGTGCACGGGCACACCAGCACCTGTGGGTGATGGATTTGGGCACCATTTGAAATATTTCTTCTGGCTTCTGCCACGTTCCCTTGCCTCAGGAGGTGCTGAGATGACGGAGATGTAAAAGCTCCGCTTTCAAATTAGCTGCTAATAAAAGCGACCCTGTTCCTTACCTGACCCCGGTACACCTCCACACACGTGCAGGCAGAGGAGAACAGGCGCTGCCTCACATGAACAGGCAGAGAAACACGCCGATGCCAGACGAACATAAACACAGAGGGAGCCGTGTACCACTAATTATATTGTACCACTGCAAACTGCTCAAAATGTGAAACCTGTATGACTAACACATCCCCACAGCCAGACACATGCATCAAAGATAACACACAACCGGCGCTTGCCATTTATAGCAACAAACAAACACGGGCTCACAACCGTGTTCAACAGGCCACCCCGGGAGGCTCAGGCACCCAGGCAGCTACCGAATGGGGTCACCCACCCGTGTTCACAAATATGCCACACAGCCAGAGACAACCTGAAAGAAGTCCGGGTTTGTGTGAGGCCGGCTGTGAGAGCTGTGCCCCAAGATGCTCGTTAACTTTCGGACGGACGTTTGGACATGATACCTAAGTATATGTGCCACGGGTGCTGCTCCTATTAATGTGGCCGTCTTGCCCTCCCCTGTGATGCCAGCTGGAGGTTGTCGTTTTTGTCCCTCTTCTGCAATGGTGTCGCAGGGGTGTCAGTGGGACAGAGTGGCTGCCAGACTTCTTGCTGCTTCTGAGTAACAAGTGAAGGATCGTGAGGGGTGGTCCACAAAGGACTCGTGTCCCCTCGAGGATGGGAGATGCTGTATATACTTACTGTTGCTCTTAAAGGAAATATACTCTGCATTTTCATCTCGGCTGCAGGCCCTGGTGTTGCCCGGGCAAGCAGTGTGCAAGGAGGAAGGGACAGCCCCAGGGCAGTGTGGGCTGGCAAGGGATGCGAGGTTCAGGATGGTGGTGGGGAACTCTTCAGATGCTTCTGTAGGAGGAGAGACATCCCGCTGGGATCTGGGTGGATTGCCTCCAGCACTGGGATGGTGCTCTGTGGACCTCTCTCTGGTATTTCCCTCTGTTGTCTAGCTGTAAAAGGCTCTTTCACTGGCAAGATGCCGTAGGCTCTCCTATCCTGTCTGCACCCTAGAGGTTTTCCGAAAAAGTCTGCATGAGCATTGCAAAGGTCTCATCAGACCTTCCTCACCCACAGTCCCTGAGGGTCCCTCTCTGGGGGAGGAAGGGGTGGTGAGGAGCCAGGAAAATGCTTCAGATGAGGGTTGATGCCTATGGGACACCTTGGCTCGCTCATGGCACTTTGCTCAGCCAGGTCGTGGTGTGCCTAGCAGGTCATGGCATTACCAGACCTGGGATGCCAGTCACCATCCTGGAGGGGAATGTGTCTCAGCAGAGACCCCTCTGAGCAGGTCAGGAGGTAACATTGATCTTTGGGGACAGATGCCCTCAATCTGAAGCGCTTCCCCTGAATTATGACATCTCCTCTTTTTTCCCCCCGAACAATCTCCCCTGCTTATTGTGTCCACCACTTCCCTTGCTATTTCAGAGCATCCTGCCCTCTCCTTCCCCGGCGGAGTCACACGACCTGCTGTCCGGCAGGACCAGGTGCTTTCTCGGAAGCGGAGAAGGGCTGAGCCAGAGGCCAGCAGCTTGTCCCCTGCCTGCCAAGTCAGTGAGCTCCCTGCCAGCACACGTGTCCGGGGCAGGTGTGTGTGCCAGATGCAGGACCAGCGGGGGCTTGGCTTGGGATGGCAGTGGCTTTAAATGGCTCTTGGGAATGGATGGTGGGGAAAAGAGGCATGCAGGCTTGAGAGCTGGCCCTGAGGAAGGCTTTGGTGCCGGCTGAAAAGGGAGAGGAGGCAGAAGGAGCTGCCAGATCAGAGATATCTTCCCATCCCCTGGGAGGGAAGTGCAGCAGGTGTAGCATCACTCCTCCAAGAGTATGCAGCTTTTGCAGGGGAAAGTTTTCACCCGTTTGGGGGGCATTTGGCCAGAAAAATCAGGGGTGGGGAGGATTTTATGTTTGTTGATGGGTCTGACCTGCCACCACCAGCTGGGGATAGGCTTGCCTAAGCAAAAGTCTGAGTGGGAAGAACATGCATCTGGCCACCCTGTGACCATCTCATCGTCCTCTTCTGTTGCCTTGGTCACAGTAAGCAGCTCTTGCACAAAGAGGAGGGAGATTAGAGGCATCCTGGAGGCAAGCTCTGAGGCCTTATAATCCTGTCTGGCCTTATTGGTATTTTAACTGGGCATAAGCCCTCTCTGTTGATGTATGTTTTTCCATATATCCATATGTGAGCATGTGCCAAACTCGTTCCACTTGGTCATCTTGGTTTAAACCGGACCTCTCCTGGGTTGAAATATTGTAGCAGGCTCACTCCAACCTTGTTACACCAACCAATGGTACAGCATGGGATGGTCAATAATTGCCATTCCGGAGAAAATATCAACATTGTCTAAATTGCATTCTGACCAAAATAGTGAAACCTCCCTGTCTGAGCTGGTGGTGGTGAGGATCCTGGATGTGTCTCCAGCAGGAAAGCCGCTCCCTTCCCCTTTGAAGTTGAGACAGGAGGACTGGCTCTGCATCAACAGCTCAGAAGTGCCCCACTGCTTGGGTTTTCCCTCTCCCTCTTTTGATGCAACGTGCTAATCCTGCTTAATGTAGGAAATAAACCATGATCACAGCCTTGGGTCTGATTTGGGTGGAAGAATGAGATTTTTATCTCAAGAAGGAAAGGAGTATTAATTACAGCTCCAGTGGGGCAGCTGTCATTCAAGGTCTGTGTTTAGCTTCAGGACTCCCAAGGGGATTCACCTGTCTCTTTGTATGATCTCTAATGAGTGTCTGTGGGCTGCAGAAATTGGAGCTATAAACTGCCCGTGATGCAGCCACTACCCGATTTGTGCACGTGTGTTTCACATGGGCAGAGCTGCATCCCAAAGTCCCGGCTGCATCTGGCAGTGGTGAGATGGAGAAGAGACCCTGAACGTTTGCTTGGAGGGAAAGCAGGGAAATGTTGATGAATTTGTTTCTCCCATTCCTTTGCTCTGTTGTATTGTTAATTATGAAGCTTTCTACGTGGCAGTTTGGAATTGTCATGCCCTCGTCAGCGTGGATGCTCTGAGCACCGTAATAAGTCATTCCTCGTGGCTCTCCCTGCTAACCTTTCTCCTCCGTGTTGTTAATGGGAAAGTAGTTGGGCTTGGCCACCGCATGTTAATAGCCTGCAAGGGAGTCACTCAGAGCAGGCAATGGGGAACTGGTGGGGATAGGGAATGGAAAAGGTGATACAAGAAGTTGCATGGGTGCTCAGAGTGAAAGTGAAAACTGAGGTGCTGGATGGTGGGAAGGATGTGCTGCCACTTTGCCATAAGGGTTAAAAATTACAAACAGCATCCCAAAGCCAGCCAGGAGACACAATACCTGTTTCTTTCCAATAGCTGCAGACCTTTGGGGTAATGCATTCGAAGAGTCTCTGTGCTATCCCCTAAGGGACACAATGTCTGCTTTCTAAACCTCTGCGCTTGCTGCTTTTTGTTCTGACAAATACCAAGCCTTGAAGAACAAGCAAAGCTTTGGATCAAAGTGCCTATTGGAAACAGGGATCTGAGAGAACACAGTGGATAGGCAGAGCTTGCGGGGTTTTCAGTGGGGATAACGGGGGACGGCAGCCCAAGGTGGAAAGGTTGGCTGGACCTGGTGGATGAGCGAAGCAGAGAGCACAGGAGGTGATGCATCCAGCAGCGTGGGCATCAAAGGGGTCCTGGGCTGAAACATCAAGGGTTCAGGATGCCAAGGCAGAGCAGCATCAGCAGGGATGTGCATGGGCTGTATGATCCTAAAGCAAAGGGCATTGAGCTGAGTGTCAGGGAGGATAACCTATGGCCAGGGTGTAGGGGATGAGGTCTGCACTGTGGGTATTGGTGACAGACACATCCTTTTCTGATGCTGATCTGCCCTGTATGTATTGTGGTGTGTCTGAGGGCTCTTATGTTTCTTTTAAACTACTAGTAGCATGGGCACTCCAGACACTTGAGCATGCCAACAATGTGAAGGCAGGAAAGCGCCCATTGGGCTACCATCGGGCAGTCCTTTGGGCAAGCTCTCTTTCCTAAGACCATCACTGAGCTATTTAATGGACAACATTTGGCTTTGCATTTTCCCAGAAAAAGGCCACTGCTATATGTACCCAGCCAGCAATGTGATGTTCTTTAGCAAAACCATGGTGCTCTGCAGTACTTGGGTGCCACCGAGCATGAGACCTCTTCTGCTCCTGTACCCACCCATGCTCTCTGACCATTCTGCTTAGAAGCTGTCCTGCTCGCACTTCTGGCACAGAGAAACAGCCATGTTGCACCTCTGGGGTTAAATCAGAGAGTTTTGCTTAAAATTGCTGCAAGACAGAGTGCGACCACAGTTTATCATTATTAGTAGTGTAAGTCCTGTGATTCTCCCCTGCTCCAAGCTCACTGGGAGAGCATAGGCGTGCTGTGCTCTTGCTGCTGATTCCTCATGAGGGTTTCATTTCTCTTTCTCTCCTCCTCTCCAGGAGTTCTTGCTTGCGGCTGGCATGGCAGAGTACGTCCCCCAGCCTCCCACCACCTGGCCTGCGGGCCCACAGCCCCCTCACGCCTCCACCGTCTGCCCGCTGGAGCCCATGGATCTGGGGGTCTCAGAGCAGCAAATGCCACCAGAGCAGACACCGTCCTCCCCAGAGCTGGGCGAAGATGAGGAAGTCACGTCCCCACCAGACCCTGATGTCCCCTACCCTGACTTGGCTCCTGTTGTCTTCTTCTGCTTGAAGCAGACCACCAGCCCACGGAACTGGTGCATCAAAATGGTCTGCAACCCATATCCTTTCTGAGCTGCCCCTTTGCCCTCCCCGGCTCTCGCTCCCTCCTGCCCCATTCCTCCCCTCTCCCTGCCCTTCTGGGGCACCTGGCAGGTAAGGAATGAAGTTTCCTACATATTTAATGAATTGCTTTGTTCCTCACTTGTGTTTTAAATAGAGCCTCAGCTGTTTTAGTGTGTGATCAAAAGAAGCTGATTATGAAAAAGGGGGCTTCAGAGAGAGCTGCTGACAGAGGGGTGGGTGAGGGGAGGCATTTCAGAAAGGCCTGTCCTTCCCCTTCCTGGCTCCCTTTTCACCTCTGCCTTGGGACAGAGCGGGGTTGCTAGCCCAGGAGCTTGTTGGCAGTCTGCCACGAATGGCAGAGGTGTCTCTTCCTTCTGAGCATACAGGCTTTAATGAGAGCTCATCTTACCCTTGGTGAGGGAACCACCACTCCTGGACCTTGCCTGCAAGGACACTTAGGTGACCCTTCTCCTTCCCAGCAGGCACATGTCAGTGTCCTGCCGATGTCTTGCCGTGATGCCTAGGCAGGAAGGAATGGGAAAATCTGTTCAGAGTTTGATGCTGAGCCTCACACCAGGACGTGAACACGTCCTTCCTTTGCACGGGAAGTCAGCGATCATACGTGTGTGTCACCTTTCATGCTCAGTCCCTGCAACCCACAAGTGCAAATGGCAAACACCTGCACAACTCATTAGCACTGGGGCTGCTAAGAAGCAACAGCCTCTGCGGCTCTTGAGCCTAATGCAATATAAACAACAGGTGAAAAGCACTTGCTCCTGTTTGGACTGTGGGACTCCTCAGAGGGTGAGGAAGTGGAGGCGATGATGGATTCTTAGAGAGGTTGGTCTAAAGTTTTACTTGAACCTTTTTCTGTCCAGAAATCTCAAGTGATGATACTTTCTCCCTGGAAGTTGCTTAGTTCCTAGTTTGGTGGGTATTATCTGTAAGGATGCTTGTTATGGTTTTGATGCATTGGCTTCTAGATTAAATTTGAGTGTCTGGGCACATAGCAGAGACTTGCAAGATGTTTCTAAGTGCCTTTTCATCTTCAAAAGGCAAACCCTGGGTGAAGTTTTGAGGTGCTCTCATCAATAACAGATGACCTTAAACGGCTGATGGACCTGCAAATTTGTTTCAATTTCAAATGTAGGAAAAGGTTTGAGTTTCAGCTTTGAACTATTGCCTTAAAGTTCAGAAGGTCATAAAAAGGTGTTATATTCTCAAGCATGGGTTATGACTGAGAACTTGTTGGAGGTTTAGGTTTTCTGCTTTCCTTTCTACTGGCTGCTCCTTAAAATTTAAAAACCTCATATTGAATTATGCATGGATTTTCAATCACTATGTGTCTGCACTAGTTATTATGTCCTGGGAGTCTTGTCCCAGCATGTGGTGGCCTCAGAGTAAAGAATGAAAGATTTGTGTCTCAATGCAAAGGCTGGATTCAGAAAATGAGAGAAGGGAAATAGCTTGTGTTTGGGATGAAGATTTGCTCTTGAAAGGGGGAAGGAGGCTGTGGGTGAAGAAGAGAAGTGCCTGTTCTTATTTCTGGATAAAAAGTCAGTCAGAACAGTCCTTCCAGTTTGGTACATAGCAAGCAGCTTGTCTTAAGGTGTTGGAGCTGCGTTATTCAAGTAATTTGGCACTATATGCCTATCTTAGTGTTTAAATGTTATTTTTCTTTTAACCTTTAGACATGCATGGTATTTGACTCTGAAAGGGACTCTTTCATAGCAGAAGCTATAGAAGGAAGGTAAAAGCTTCATGCAATCACTTGATGACATTACACCTGGCTACATGGGGTTGGGGTGAAAGGCAATGGTGGGGCTTCTGGAAAACTCTTGAAAGGCTTGCTTCACACCTGTGATTTCAGCTCAGCTGCGTGATGTTAAGAGATTATTTGAAAAGCAGAAACTGAGTGGAGAACAGTCATCTACTCCTTTGATCTCTCCCTATCCCTGTGGTCCTCATTTTGAATGGATCATGCAGTAAGTAGTTCCCATACATTTTTACAAGTGAGGGATAGTTTCTGCATATTGGGTGCATATGATTTTGCAGGCAATCATATGTTCTTGGCATCATGCTTTTTTTTTTTGACAGCACCATAGAAATAGTACCATTCCATGGCCTAGTGGCAGATCGCTCACCATGGTCTCATCCCTAGCTGGGAATAAGCTCCTTTTTCAGGGATGCTTTTATGAAAGTCAAATCATGTTTTCTAAGAATTTACATGCTTGCCTGATTTTTCCCTGTCTGAAGTTTTTCATCCCTGTTATATTGGGCTATTGGGTTTCCAGTGCTCTTGTGTCAAGCATGGGTGGACTGAGGCACTCTCACAGCACAACACCTGGCCTTTCCTGAAGATTTGGCAAGAAAGTTGGGGCACTAATTAAAAGCCTGTTAATCTTCTCATTGACTTTCTACTAGGCCAGAGTTTCATGATCATTGTTATAGAAGTAGTGTCAATGAGACTTAAAATGGAAGCTCTGATCATTAAGGACTGTGTAGCACTTTTTGTAAGCACAAGGTCATTAACCACCAAATTTCAATTTAGGTAATTGCATTCTACCTACTTAAATCCCCCTCCCCTGAAGATTATTTTTCCTTCCATGAGCAGTCCTGCAATTTTGTTATGTGCTATTAAACAGCTGCCATATTCCTTTGCTGCAGTGCAGTAAGAAGAGAAAGAATCACTTATCTCCCTGCTTTAAAATCACTCCTGGATATGTATTGCTGTAAAAATATGTAATGCTGTTATTGCAAAAATTGTAGACCCTAACTCCCTCTTAAGATACAGACTATGTTCCATGTGAGACTGTGGTTTTTGTCCCCAAATGGACTATTTACTGTGGTTTTTGCCATTGTGGTGTATGGTGAAAAGGAGCCTGATGCTTTTAAGTTAGGTGATTGCATGTTCCTGGGGTGGCTTTACATACAGTGCGAATGAATGCTTGAATTGCCCTAGTTTATTGGTGAGCAGATTATTATTGTTTTTTTAAAATCCTGATTAACCCTGTTAGATATAGGTAACTGCTGTGTGATCAGCTGGGTATGCAATGCAGTGCACACCCAGGAACTGTGCCTGTTGGTACGGAGTCCAGCATGATGCGCCATGTGAGCAACCCACCAAACGGTTTGCTTAGGTTAATTTCTGTTTTGATGAACAGGCAGAAGAGTTGCAGACCATGGGGCTGTTGCAGCTGCAATGTCAACACAGCCAATATTTGAGATATGGTTATGAGAGAGGCTCTAAGATTTATTTTTTTCCTTTTATAAGACCTAAACTCCATGTCAAATAGGGTTTCAATTTGAGCTCAGAGGGGAAATAGGGTGAAAAGTGTGAAAACATGTTTCCAAAACAACTGTGTGGCATTCATCTTATGAATTTATAAAGTGTTTGGGACTAAATAAAGGGCATGCCGCATGGTGCCTTTCAAATGGATCTTGATGCACTTTACAAATTATGAGATTATGAGAGAGATGCCTGGATGTTTGCATCGCTGTTTGACTCCTTGGGGTTCCACGAAGACTTCATCCATCCCTAGAGTCAAACGCAATAGATTTGGTTTGTCCTTTGAGCCTTTCTTTAAAAGAGAAACTCTTTCCAGGAGGCTCAGACCTCCCTTTACTGTTGAATCTATAATATTGACATGACAGCAAGAGCAAGAGTGAGGGGTGCCATTAAAAAAAATCAATGCTAAAGCTGTGGCAGTAACGAGATAGGCTCTGCAGTTCACCACTCTGTGATTTTCTTGCTTTTTGTTATATACCAGCCCCTTCCCTCATTTGTGAAGTGTGTTGGCCGTTTGGGCTTCTGCTTTGCTCTCAGGCAGTAAAGTGTTGCATTTCCAGTTGATTTCAATGGTGTAGGAGCAGTAGGTCAGGTCCCAGTTGTGCAAAAGCTTCATATGCACTTAATTTTTAGTACCAGGAGCTGTGTTTTATAGGATATAGGGCAGGGTGGTTTCTCAAAGCTAGTATGACTGCTTGTGTGTACTGCCTTGTACATCATTAGCTTCAAAGATCCTCTAAGTAGAGGCGTTGTCATCATACCTGTCCCTGAAAGTCCTACCAGGTTTCTGGGGGTACTCTTTCTGTAACTTGTACTCGCAGCTCTATTGGCTTGGCCTGTGTGCTTGCTGCACAAGGAAACAGGACTGTCCTTTGGTGTATAGGTGGGGAACTGGGAAAACCTACAGATTTATTCCCTACCTCCTCCCTGCCTGTTGCCTTGTATCATTTATGTATGAGCCCACTGAGTCTAGGATGGTTATCAATTGCAATAGTGGTGTTTCCTGCAGGCACTGTCCTATGGGAGCAGAGTGGAGAGTCAAATGCTGGGGGAGCAAAGAAAACATGTGTGTGTGTATCAGTTATTGGTAACTCCTCTTGGCAACACTGAGCCATCGTATGTGGGGACTCTGCTGCCAAAACTGCAGCTTTTCAGGTGACACATGACCAAAGGGCCAACAAATCTTTTGCTCATTAATAAGCTTTGGGTGAGTAGTGTGTTGTATATCACACCCTGGTCAAATACCAGTTTGGGCTATTTGTTTTTGTATGAGTGAAATTTTATGTGCAGATTCTGTAGTAGGCTGTACTTGTATCTGCCTTAAGCTGTTGCCTTGTGTACTGTTAAACCCTGGGTTTAGTCTTCATAACAACTGGATGCAGTTAATTAATAAGTAAACACCAGCTGCATATTTCTTGAGTCTTTTAATAGTTGATGTTTGTCTTAAGGCCTGAGCTCCTGTAATCCTCTGATTAGGTTTCCTTTTCTTTTTACATGTATACTTTATTTACATGTGTGTATGTATATATATATAAAAATAAAAAAAAAGTTCTTGCCTCTCTACTAGGTAGAGAAAAGCTTGGAAATGTGACCAGAAGATATAATAATACATCAAAAATTGAGTGGCTTATGAATTTTAAGCAGCATTCATCATTCTTGGGTGCCTAGAGCTCCTGGCTTTCTACTCTTGGGTCAGCGCTATCAGCTTTTATATGCATACCTGGAAAACACTAAAATGCATATGTTATTCCTGCTTCTTTGTTTTCAGGACAGATTTCTTCTGTTTCTCTCTGCAAATCTAGCTCAGAAGACAAGTGAAGTTTGACACTTATTTGAGGACTTGTGATAGCTTTGTATTGTTCTAGGTAATCAAGCAGATGTTGCTGCTGTGCCCTTAGGAATGGATTGATTTCTCTTGATTACAAAGCTCTGTAGACCTTCCAGCCAACAGATATACTTGCATACCTGAGATCCAACAAATGCAAGATGATGATTTTGTGTAAGAGGTTATCTAAGCTCTCTGCACTCCACACTGTGCTAAAGCAACTCTACAGTTACTCCTGTTGCTTGGGAAACTGAGCTGATCCAGAGCTCTCCAGTGGATGAGGTGTTGGTGGCATTGGTGTTCCCCTGAGCATGTGCCAAATGCTTTTCAAGCTTCAAGATGAGGCAAGCCTGCCTTAGATCCTGCTGGGTTTTCTGCCACTCTGCCAAGCTCCCTACTAGTGGAATGAAGTTTGCTATTAGCAAATAAGGGTGGTTTTTAATAAGCCAATTGACCATAAACTTGATTAATATTTGAAGGCAATGCATCCAGAGCCATCTCCCCAGGACCAATCTATCCTCAACTACTCTCCTCCCCTTCTGTGTTAACAATATTAGCTTTAAAAGCAGTTGTTTCCTATGCTTGTGAACTGACCCTTAATTTTCCTCCTAATTCTTCTCTTGGGAAGATGGCTGGGTTTCACCCCATCTAACTCTACCTGTCTAAAAACCAGCCATCCAGTCTCTTTCCACAGATTCTTGACAGGCTGCCATCTGTAGCAGGAAATTCATCACGCTTAACTTAACTCCTCCCTTCAGAGGGCAAAGTCACTCTCTGGAGGTGCCTATTTTTACTTCTTTACTAAAGAGGGAGTTTCTGGATAGTGGGCTGCAGGGATTGCTGGTTAGCATCCTGGGCTGCCTTTAGGATTGCTGTGCTGTTTGGCTTCTGGATGCTATGGAGGGAGGCAAAGAGGAATGCAGAGAGCAGGTCTGGTTTTGGAAGTAGTGCAGTCTGAACATTTTAATGCTTCCATAAGGAAATACTGGACAATTGTAGTTTTGTGAGGGGAGGGAAAGGCACACCATCTGCCTGGAATCTGGATTGGGGAAAAAATGGTTCTGTAAATTCCACCTTCTTTCCTGGGATGGCAACCCTGTTTCCTGCTTGCCGTTGGTAGGCAGAGGCAGGTGGCAGGAGGAGCATGAGAGTGCTCAGGACCTGCACAAGTAGTTAGGAAGGAAGCTCCCTCTGCAAAACTGGTGATGAGGGGATGTCATTACTGTGAGTCGTTTGTGCAAGTTTAACATGGGAAGTTCAGAGGGATCATTTGTACAGTCAGACATGGTATAAATGGAATTTAAACTCGTGCACTGTCATTAGTAGTACACAAGGGATGGATATGTCTGAAGGGGATTTGCATGCTTGCAAATTGGCTGGGTTGGGTGTATGCGAGAGAGATGCAATTCCAGGCAAGTGGGTAGATGGAAAGGGATGAGGTCTAAATTTGGCTGGCTTGCAAGCTGGCCCTGCATATCTAAGCACAAGTGCTGAGACAGGATATCTCACTGCCTCCCATCCCTTTTGCTTATTCTCTAGAGGTTTTTTATAGTGAGAAGTCAAAGACCATGGTTTGGAAATGAAGCAGGACAACAGCACAAACAAAACCAGAGCTCAGACTGTCTGAAGCTTTAATGTCCGTAGGGTCTAACAAAATCAGAAATAAGGCTAAAAAAATTCTTAGAGCATCCGTACTGTCTTTATGGGAAGCTCTGAACACTTCCCCTGTTACTGAAAGACAGATTCCTACTGCTGGAGGAAGGGCTAACTGCAAAATATTGAGACTGTAGTTTAGGAGAGGGGTATTTTTTTCCTGTGTGTATTGTACTGCCCTGTTTCCCCAATACATGGCAAGAGTAATAAAATGCCTGGTAATGCTCCATGCCTGGGAAAGTGGGGCATGGAAGAAAGTGGGGCATGGTCTCTTATTGCAATGGCTTTTTATGAGGTATCCCAGTATATTCCCTGGATTTCTGGTCAATGAATGTGGACGGTGTTGGGAAGTGGATGGAAAAGAGTAGAAGACGAAAGTCATATCCTTGTCTGCTCTAAATTGGTGGTGCTCTTCCATACCTAGTGAAAACAGACCTATTTGCACCAGCTGTTGCCCTTCAGGGTATATTGGGAAAGATTGGCCTGGTCTTGTCATATAGTGCAGTGTTATTCAGTGCAGACAGTGTGGTTTGTGCCAGCCTGGGGGGTACCTGGTGTTGTCAGCCCACAGGAGAGGGACAATGTGCTCTGCCCTGTGCAGGGATGGTAGCAGTGCCTGCTTTGGGAGGCCTCACCATCCCTCTGCAAAGTGCGTTGCTGAACCGAAACAAATGCTGAAAAACCCTTTTGGAGCATATTGTGTTTATTCACTGGAATATATTTTGCCTTGGAGATGAGAACCATTTACTTTCTGAAAAATGGTCAGTTTGCCTTTTTCAGCCTTCATGAATGCTGGAGCAGGGCGTGTGAGGGAGCCGGAGGGGGTTCTTGGAGAAATAGAAAGGGCAATAAAAACACTCATTTTGAGTTTAAGACCTATAAAATATTTTGACCAGATCTCTAATTGCATGTTCTGTTGTAACAATGTGAATTAAATAATGCAATTAACCACTAACAAATTGACCAGCAGCTAATTTGAGGACTTGACACTCTTCCCACCCCAGAATGTGGGGAAGGGCCTGCAGCCAGCTGAATTTGTAGTGTGTTGTGAGTGTAATACTTGACAGGAGCTGCTTCCGGTGGGGAATGGTTAAAAGCTGCAGCAAATGGCCTGCAGCTTGTCCCAGGATGGTTAAGAGGAAAGGCTCTGTGGGAACTGTGGCCCATTCCAGACCTATGGAGAGAACCTGAGCAAAGAGTCTGTCAAGCTGTCAGCCTCTAAGCTGGGAAGATCTTCATTGTTCTAGAGAGACACTGTCTTGAGAACATGAAGGTGTAGGAAGGCTGCAGCCTGGTGTAAGATGGACCAGGCTTAAGCCTGCACTCACTTCTGCCTGTGTTTACTTTGCTCACTGGTTCTGGTTGGCACAGCACACCTTGGCCAGCCCCTTCCCTAAGTCTCTCATGCATCTCCATGCCACTACCCCATGCTATGGGACAGGGGTGAAGGAGGTCCTGTTTTAAGTTTGCCTCTCTGAAATGAGGTTTGCAGCCTCTTGCTAGTGGGGGCAGTGGGAGGAGGGTTGAGCAGCAATGGGAAGCGCCACCGGGCTGTTAAAAGAGATGGGTCTGGTTGGTGTGTTGGGCTTGCTTTTCTCTTGGTTGCTGCTGTGAGTTTGCACTGTGCTGTCTCATGTCAGCTGTGCTCCTCCCTCCGGGAAGGGATGCTGCTGGCTCCCCTGTCCTACCTACCTCCCCTCCCTGCAGGGCTGCTCTGCTAAAATGAGTAGGGATCACTTCAGGAAAGGCTTTGGAGGAGGGGACAGGCTAGCCAAGGGGGATATTTTTTTTTTATTCTGGCTGGAGAGGACAGAGTTTTGACCAACTAGGGAAGGAGGATGAGATAAGTAACAAAGGCATGAAAGTGTGCAGCTGGACTTGTAGAAAAAGAAAAAGTGTGATTACGAAGCTGTAAGACAAACTGATGGGGAGTGATAAGCGGAGGTTATGTAGGTTGAGAACAGGTAGTCAGGCACCACACTGCAAATCCCTGCTGAGTTGAGCAGGCATCGTAACAAATCCTTGTAATCAATGTTATCAAAGGTGGTCAGTAGATCTGAGAGAGTCAGCATGAGTGCTTGATCTTCATTGACTGCCATCAAGGACTGGTGAAATGAGTAAGGAAGTGTGTGATGGTGGTGTAACCTTCCTGCTCGAAGGCCTGCATAGTTGTTTGGATGGGTTGGTGGGGCTGGAGCTTGAGTGCAGTGCTGTAGCTGTAAAAGCTTTCACCTGTCCAGTCCTGGCTGCAAGGTCAGATGGTGGGGATGGGGATGGACACCTTAGCCTGATGTTCCTGCCTGAAGGATGCCCATTTCTGCTTCCCTTTTCTCCAGCTTTCTCCCTGCCTGTTGCATCAGTGCAGATGAGGGGAGGAGCTCCCTCAGGTGGGATGGGGGATGTGCAGAGCTGTGATGTGGGTGACCATCTGTCCCCCAAGACAATGGTGCCATTTACACTTACATACCGCAACTCATCCAGGAGGAGAGAGAAATCTGTCCTTGCTTAACGATATAAAACCACACCCTTTGCTTATCCTTTCTTCCTTTAGTTTTCTCTCCCCTGGTCTCCCCTCATCATCGCCTACCGTGCTCAAGTCTATAAAAGCTGCCATCGCTCCCCCTCCTTGAGTGTGACTCGGAGCTGTCGAGTCCCCACAACTCCTCCAGCAGCCCCTCCTGTGACTAGCCATCCTGTCTCTCCCCTTTTCTTTCTCCATCTGTGGCAGTCTGTCAATTTTCCCTCTTTCTGGTGTGTGTTTTTTTTTTTTTTTTCCCTTTCCCTCACTGTCATTCCTGGGTTTTGCTGCTAGTTGCCTGTCTCTGTTGATTGCTGCTGCCCTGGAATTAGCTCTTTCTGTAGAGTGTACTTCTTAGCCAGTATCACAGACAACAGGCTTCCTGGGGAGAACGGTCAGGAGCTAAAGAGAAGGTCTTGAAGGTTGGATTTAAGCAGGGGGCATAACTTATTGGCTTAGAAGGAGGGAAAGGGCCAGGGCTCTGCAGAGGTGAGTACAGCTTACCTAGGAAAAGAGTGGGTTTCCCCTATCTGTCCTATTGAGGGACAATATAGGGCTGTGGGAGGGCAAGGAAGGGGGCAGAATGGGGGGGACAGTGAGGAATCAAGCTGAGGAGTGAGGGTTATGGGGAAGTTAGGTCATCTTGGTGAGACATAAGGCTAAATGGATGGAAGGGTGGTGATATCTGAAGTGGTACCCAAGTTTGGCTATGGTGGGGTGGGCTTGTTGCTGGCTCTTGTAGGTAGATGCAGACAGAAGTAAGCTCAGCATGCTCACTGGGAACTGTGTAGCTGTGGTCTCCTGGCCCTGTGCCCCAACTTGGAAGCTGGGAAAGGTGCTCAAGGGTTTGCTTACAGATGTTGAACCAACCCTGCAGTTTCAGCCTTGTTCCTGACCCCCAAACCTTTGTCAGAGCTATTTCATCTTTAATAACTTGGTTTTGTTTATCACTGTCTCCCTGGAGTAGCATAAATGCTGAAATACCACAAGGGCTTTCAGGTTGCTTGTAGCTTGAAGTAACTGGATGTCTTGAGAGGCAGAGTGAACCAAATGCGCCTCTTGTGGGATTTCAGTTCTTAAAGAGTCACAGATGAAAAGGACTAATATCAGTACAAATTCATCCAGGAGAAAGCTGCTGAACCCAGTGCTTGTAATGGTAGCCACGAGACTTGCCTCAACAGGCAGGAAGAAGGGAAGGTATGGAAAGAAAACACATGGTAAAATATTAACCTCCCTATGGAAACAGGCAGTTTGTAGCAAACAGCAGCTGTTCTGTTTCATGGCATGGAAGAGGCAGGAGCACAATATTTGAGGGTGGAGAAATATTTCCTTCCATGCAGAGGTTGGTAGTCTCTCAAGTCAGAGATTCAAAAATAATAAGCTCTGCTTATTATTTGGGAGCACACTGAAACACCAGGGAGGTGTATTTGGCAAATCTGCCTTGCTTCATCACTCACACCCTAAAAGGATGCTTCCTACATTTACCTATATCTTGTACCTTGATTCTCCGCCAAGAACTTGACAATCTAGTGCAGCAATAAGCACTCCTATGAATACCATGTCATTATTTTCTATAAAATGCACTACAGACCATTTACTAGCTAGCAGGCATTGTTGACAAGCTTTGTTATCAATAATTAAGCTAAAATTACTTGAGAAACGTATGCTTTGTGATGTATTTTTTATGTCACTGGCTTCGTTCACATATTTACCAACTTGTGATGTAATTTTTTGCTTTGTTTTATGGGTGAATGTGGCAGGCTCTGCTTTGTCCATGTGTGAGATTCTGGCCACTGTTTGCGTCCTAAGTGAATTATATTAAAAAAGACATGCTCATAGCGGTGCAGCAGTAATAATATATTGCCTTTGTGGTTCCACCTGATGTTCAGTGCTGCTGGCCAACTGTGGTATTTCTTAATGAAGGATGTTATTTTTTTCCTCAAGGTAATTTTTTTGCTTGCTTTCTTCTTTCCCTGTGGCTCCTTTCAGATTAATTTCCTTGGTGGCGTAGGATCCTTCTCTGATTTGGAGTTTGCTCATCTCTTCTCCATGCTTGTTGACCCACAGTTTAGCAGCCTCTGTGCTGGTACCTGCTTTTATCTTCCTATCTAGACCCCCTCTTTGGAAATGGGATTTCAGTTACTGGAAGGGGTCCTAGATGGTAGCTTGCTTGTTTTATACATGGTTTCTTCTTTTATGGGCACTGAATGTTTTTCCTTCATCTCCTGCGCAGTTAGACCCCTGAAGCCACACAGTTTTTATGAGGATCATGCATATAAACAGAAGCAAAGAAAGGGAGGACTTAGTTTTCATTGTTACATGAGGTGGTGACATGGCTTTAAAAAAGCTGATCAACTTTCCCCACTGTAACCCTCTGTTTATCCTTTAATGAAATCTTAATTTGAGGTCTGGGAGACACACCAGGTAAAAAACCTGGGAAGGGTACTGGAATGGAGAAGCCCATAAAGAAAATAATTCCAGAGGGTAAGGCAGCCAGCAGGGTTCTGTAGTGAAAAGTTTATCCACCAGATATCTTCCCACCAGAGGGGGAGGGACAGGGGACCAATAGAATGAGTGAGAAACCTGGAGGGGACACTGGGTGGGCTGTGGAAGGTTAATGGAGGGGCTGGTAACCAGGGTGAGAGAGGTGAGGATCTGGATGGGAAAAAGCTGGCTAAGGAGGCAAAGGCTGGGGCAGTGAGCCCAAAGGGAGACTGGCTGGCAGGGCTGGAGAGCTCAGGCTGCAATGAGAAGAGGTGGGATGGGGAGTATTGTGTAGGCCTAGCGGGGTGATGTGATCTCCCTGCCCCAGAGCCTGCATGCTGCAATTCTGCTTATTTCTGTTGCTCTCAGCAAACTTATGTAAGACCCATGGGCTAAACAGGTGTCACGTCACTGGTCACTGAATGACATCTCATCCTGCGGATGCAGGAGTCCTATGGAAAAAGAGCATTGGAAAAAATAGGCAGTGAAAGATTTGTGTTGTTAAAACAGGGTAAAGAGGGAGAAACCGAGCTTCCACATTCATCCTTAATTTGGTCTTAATTTCTTGGACCTTCATATCAAAACAACCTCTCCTGAGCATATTCAAAGCATGTGGTTCCCCCTTGTCATGTCCCTGTTTCCCACCCCCCTTAGCCTCCCCCAGTTCCCTCAGAAGTCTCAGAGGCTGCCCTGCTGCCCATTGTGAAAGCAGTATTTCAGAGCATCAAATGCTAATCAGAAAAGCCTCTCAAATACTTTTGCATAGACAAAATAACTTTTCTTTTCTGCAACTCTTGAAATTCAACTTAGTTTTCCACTAAAAAAAAGATTTAAATAATGTAGTTGTACCTGCTATGGAAGTTTCAGCTCAAGCTGCCAGTCAGATAAAGCTCTAAGTAAATGAGACTGGGTGTTGAGAGGGAGAAGAGTTTGGGGTAGGATTAATTAAAATTAGTGTTATCAGTGCAGCTGCATACAGCCTTCTACCATGTAGTTCAGCTCTCACTGAAGCCTCAAGTTTCCCTTACAATACAATAATTAATGATTAAAGTAGGTACTTTAAAAAAACCTTCTTCCATAACCCGTTTTTTTTTTTTTCAAAGCACAGAATTAATTGCATTCTTCCACAGTATCTTTGAGGTGCTGTTATTTCTTTAAAATGCATTTCCAGCATATTGTGATATGTCACACATCCTTTAAATATCCAGTAGCTTTTTAACTTTTAAAAATCTATTTCACACTTAGTGGCATGCCTGTAATGCATTTTTCTGGAATGTGTGGCAGATGTCTGGGGAAACTGTGTTTTCTCCCATATGGGGGTTATTTTACTGAAAAATGAAATAGGATTGGCACTTCATTTGATTTCCCTGAGCTGTCACATCAGGGAATCTCTGGCTGGGTGCGAGACATGAATCCAGATCATAGGTAGACTGCAGAACGCAAAATGCGCTCCCTTCCCTGGGTGAAGGGGAACTTCTCATGGAAGAACAACCTCTGAGGGCTGCAAGGGGAGGGCAGAACAGGCTGGGGAGGTCTGCTTTAGGATATCATGCTCTGTGGGACTTCTCAGCATGCTCTAGAGATACTGAAGTAGCATTAAGTCTGTACTTGGGTGTTCCTGTATGAGGAGGAAGGTGGCAGCTTTGAGTTTATTCAAACCTCGAGGTAACTCTTGACACTTGTGACCCAAGTTCCTGAGGTGGGAACTAAGCTGGGACTTCAGCGTTGGGTGTTGCTGAATTTGGCTCCTAGAAGAAGTCATAAATGCCAGTTCTGCAGTCAGTTTATATGTTTCAGGCCACAATTGCATGGCTGTAGTTTAGGGACAGAAGGGAATCTGTCATTGCTCTGTTGGCCAGTGATACCTGTGATTGCAGGAGCGTGATCTGTTTTTCTGTTTTGACTCCTCTTCCCTGACTCTTCTACCCCGAGTGCGGCCTTCTGTCCCCTTGTCCTTGTGCTATGGTGAATGTTGTTCCTGTATTTTCTCTTTTTGCCATTCCCCATAGAGAAGGAGCCAGGCTGAGCGCTGTGCTTGGAGAAAGCCCTCTTTGTCCCTTCCCCTGCAACATCACAGGGAGAGGCATGGGAAGGAGGAAGAGCAGAGGAACTGCTGCAAGCCCCTGATGCTAGTGCCTGCGCCAACATCTCCCCTTTGCTGAGACAAACATAGTGGAGATAAATACCAGGTGTCTCTGGAAGTGTAGTTAAATTCACTGACAGTGCCTGTTTTGTCATGTTGGGAGAGCTGAGTCTTTTTTCCAGCTTTACATTTCAAAAGATTGCCTGTGGCACTTGGCCCGCCCCTCTTTCTGCACTCAACCTGGGAGATATGTTCCTAAGTTTCTGGGCAATAAAAATGCCCAATGCTCATTTGGCTGTGGTAGCAGCCAGCGTGTCCTCACTGCTGGTATGTGTGGGCACGGGTGTGCTGCTCTCGAGGCATTTCTGGGCAGAGTTTCCAAGGGATGGAGGAGCATAGCTGTTGGGGAAGTGCTGTCACCAAGGGCACTGCAGTGGGGAAAGCAGGAAGGTGCTGGGTATCACCTGAAATAGAGAAGTGAGCAGCTGTGTAGAAGTGAGGGGAGGGGTGGCTGAATGACCTGGACATTCCCTGCAGGACAGAAGATGTGTGTGGTCCCATCAGTGGAAGCAAAGGTGTCAGGTTAGACAGCTCTAGCAGGAGAGCACAAAAGTGATTATTTCCTTCCCGGCTGCTTGACTTCTCTGGGTATATCTTGAGTGCGATTAAGCAGATTAGTGTCATGCACTTGAGGCTTTGTCTTGTACCTACGGCATTTCCCATTCTTTTTTGTGTGTGTGAAGGATTTCCTCATCTGTTGCTGTGACACCTCACCCCACTGGATGCAGGATTATTCTTTTCTGATGATTAACATTTTCATGGGTTTCGGGCAGCTTTTCAGGATCACAAAGAGAAATTCCCAATAGAGAAACTGATGATGCATAGTCTTTACTTTCTGGATTTAACAGTTACACCTGGGATTATTTCATCCCACTGAATGACCCCCTGTGAAACGTTGCTGCTCTTCCCCCTAACAGCAGCGAAGTTTTGTATTTATAAGCTTATCTCTGCACCCCTTCCCCACCAACTGTGCTGCTTATGCTCGGTGCCCTCAGGCACTTAGCTACATGCTTGTGTTTGGAAATTGCACAGAGGCCTCAAATGCACTGTCACAAGATCATTATGTCTCAATCTTCTCTCCCCCCTGGGGCCCCCCCGCCTCAACATGTGCACACTAGGATGCAGTCTGGGAGATAACTCTCATGGAGCCAGTGTGGCTCTTGGCAAAAACGTGTGCAAGCAGCAGTCAGACCATCAAAATGCGCTGAGAATTGGGCAGAAGAAACTATAGGAACTGTTGCTGCAATGTATATGTTGCTTTTATATTATTAACTCTCTATATGGATGATGCATACACAATAAATGTACTTGACTAATAGTGGTAAAATTACTACATAATCAATCACCTAAATGAGTTCTTTATTACTCTGATTTATATGCGTCTGTGTAAATCAGAGGTGTATTCACTGTTCTCTTGCTGTCCCTGAAAGATACAGGAGGATTAGAAGACATTTGCATTGATGAAGCTTAGGTAAATATTTGACCTACTGGCAAGTTCCTCTGCAATTATCCCTAGGAGAGACTTGCTGTACCTTCCCCTGTGCATCTGGCTGGGTGATGCCAGAGGGACACGGGGAAAAGGGGAGGCCCCTTCCATTGATATTTAAAATCCTGAGGGGACCTAAAAGATTTTGTCTGGAAGGTGAGGATTTAAACTTGGTGTTCCTCTTTAAGGTGTAGAAGGAAGACTGGAGCTATGATGAGAGAGTAGGTCACAATGGAGAAAGTTTAGTGTTGCTGTATTTTGATCCAGCTGCAGACTACAGAAGAGAGGGGGGTAATGACTGAAGTGTCAGGCAGTTAAAATCAGCACTTGTTTAGGTGTGTTGGGATCCCAATGTAAACCAACAGTGCAAGGAACCTTGTGTGATGGTGGCAGTGGAGGCCTCTCAGCCCTTCCTGAGCACCACCCTATGGTCTGGCACATCCAGGCAGCCAGTGAAGGATGAGAATGGTGGTTTAGTTGAAAAGTGAGATGTGCTACAGGGACTGGAGTTCATACCCAGGAAATGGTCTGTGGGTTGGTAATGGGAAGGCCCTACTTTGGCAGAGGTGGACATGGGGCTGCCCTTGCCTGCCGGCTGCATGAGAACGTGGGTTGAGCCTGCAAAGATGTTGGGTGCACTGCAGGTCAATGCTCAAGTGTTTGAACCACGTCTGCTGCTCCACTGACTTCTACAGAGCTCTGCTTGTTAATCCTGGTTCAGGGCCTCCTGGGTTTCTCAAACTGGGATATAAATTTTAGAAAACAGAACAAGTTTTTTCTTGCAAAACTTTGGCCACCTTTCTTGTTTTGGTCAGGCTGAATATACCACAAAGGACAGCCTTTGTCTGTGCTGTTTTTATGCTTCTGTTTGAACCAGGCACTTACTGAAATGATATCTGACCTGGCAAGTTGGGTTTGAATTCCATTTTCACTTGGTTTTGTGCTTTGTTCGGATTTATTCTCCTTTCCCCAAAACGCTCGTACCTCCCACCCCGTCCCCCAGACAGGAAGGCAGCTGTTGAATTGTCACTTCTCTTCCCACTGGGCCTTTATGAAAGGAGACAATGCAGAACATCTTCTGCTTTCCCTGACTGCAGGTGGGGGAGTTGAGCTCCCAGAGGACCTTGTGCTTAGCTGCTGCCTGTGAATTGGTGGGATGTAGCTCTGGGGATCCTCATGGGTTGGATGTTGCTGGAGGGAAAGAGGGGGAAGGTCCAAAAGAAGAGGTGATATCAAGCCTGAGCTTTGTGAAGGTTCCAAGTTCAGGTACTTCACTGATACTCTGTGTATCTGTCCATTTGAGGGAGAACTGCTAGGCAGGACCCTCCTGGGATGGCCAGGCAGGCTGAAGCATGGAGAAGGCATGGGAAAGAGAACCTGGGGAATAAGATGAGGCAGTGCATTAGTGCTCCTAGGAGCTAGTATGTCTTTAAAGCTGACGTGTTGCTATGGAGTGTGCCTGGCAGTGAAGCTCCCTTGTTGCTTCTGTAATCCCATTCAGGTAAAGAAGAATGGCAAGGAGATTAGAAACAATGCAGAGTGAAGGCACTCCATTTCCTGCTGTAGCGTGCTTTCCTTGGCCCCTGCACCCTCCACTGCCTGGGCATCTCTACAGCTTTACTCTCCCACATGGATTGGGTAAAACAGCCTCCCTGGTACCTGCCACCCAAGGCAAACCTATTGCTTTCCCATGTCATGGGAGCCTGGGAGAGCACCTGCCTCAGCTTCTGCACAAACTAGAAGAGAGAAGGGACATTTCTTGGAAGCCAGGAGTGTGGGTGCAGGACTGGAGGCAGCAGAACTAATGGCAATACTCACACTACAATAAACAGGAGCAGAACTGGCTTGGTGGAGATCTGGGGTTACTTAACACACTCAGTAATGACTGAAGAGGAAGCTAATGGTTTCCTTGATGGAAGCGTCAAAAGACCCTTGACTACAAGTTATTATAGGTAACATGACCTAGAGAGATTAGTAGCATGAAAAGGACACAAGATGAAGATGTAACCCTGTTCATCTTGTTTAGTTTTGTGGCTCGTCTATAAATTCTTCTCACCCTCTTCCACCTCCCACTGCTTTGTGACCCATTCATCTCTGGACCTCCTACCTGCTGGTGCTTTTACTGACCCCTCAGCTGGGTAAGCCATGCTTTGGCTTGCAGGGCACTGGGGATCAGTCTTGTCAGATCTTACCTCTTGCCCCTCAACATCTTGCCCACCCCAGTCCTCTAGCTGTGGTTTGGTGTCTTTCCCTGCCACAGTCTTTTTTGTCTCTAACAGCTGCTGTGGTACAGGAGTCTCTGCACACACAGAATGCCCCTTAGGCATCTGTGCCTACAGTTGTCCTCCATCACCATTTGCAAAATCACTTCCTTTGCTCCCCCTGTCTAATGGGGAAACAGTTGAGCCACTATTCCCTCAGAATCTATCAGGGGAACCCTCCTTGGAGATCCCTGCCACCCTCTTTCCCCCAGACTGCCCCCCTCCCCACATACACACTTTGATCACCATGCGCCCCCACCCCAGTTCCTCAGGTTTCCAGGCCCCTTTGCAGCTTTGACAACAGGTTTCCCTTCTTGCACACTGGGCTGACAAGTTCTTTCTGCCCATTCTTCATTACCAATAGATTAATGGGTGTCTAAAGCATGGGTTATTAATCCTGACCTCAGGCAATGTCTCATTAAGAATGAAAATAAACCAGAAAATGAATAGAAGAGGAAATGAAGAGGCTGAAAAGAGAATCATGAGGAAGAAGCATGGAAATGGGGATGAAGAAATTCAGTTTGGGACTCGGTTTCTTTGGAGGTAGATTGGAGAGAGGAAAAATGGGAGATTTAATAGGACAAGAGAGGAGAAGAGAGAGAGGTGGATTGAGAGGAAGGAGGGTCAAAGGAGTTCTTGTCCAGGCAGTCTGCCAAGGGCCATGGACCTGCTGAGATTTTTGTCAGGGCCAGGCTGAAGCAGATGGGAAGAGAAGGATTGCACGTCTGAAGGCTTCATGAAATATTTAAGGTGCTCCACCAAATTAGTTTCTCAGGGGTGAGATGCTGGGCAGGAGGAAGACAAGAAAAATTTGACTGATAATGAGAAGCTTAAAAAAATATTCTGACAACATGCAGCTCTCTTCTTTGCATATTGCCTCTTACCTCTTACTTTCTATTCTGTAGAAGTGACATGTTGTCTAATTATGCTGAACTCAAGGTTTCTTTATCCTCTGAGTCTTCAGTTTTCTTTTGCTTTAGTCTTCCTCGCCTTCTTCCTCTTTTCCCTATTCCCCAAGCTGACAGCATCTCTCAGACAGTAACCAACTTCAGGCTAGGTGCGTCTTGCTCCCCTCCCCCTACTGCTGGGCTACGATGTAGCTCTGTCCCATTTGGGCACAAATATACTTTCTTTCTCATCCCATTCCCCATCCCTCTCTTTACTGTAGCTGGGGACACCAGGTGGGTAGTCATCTCCTCAAGCCCTTTCCTTCCCCCTACGTGATACCTGGTCCCTTTGACTGTCTTCTCTTGGGAGTGGGATGACTTGAACCATAGCCAGTGCTGTGAAGCCTGGAGGCTAGTTGAGGTGATGCAGGAGCAGAATTTGGTTGTAAAAGTATCCACAATGATTTTTCTGACTTGATTCCACTTTGGCTGGCAGAGGCAAAGCTCTTGAAGTAATGAATGTCACTGAATGCCTGGGGATCTGGACAATGGCAGAGCCCAGGAGAAACCAGAAAGCCCAACTTTCTCTGCTCATAAGGTTTTGAATCAATGTGTATTGCACTCTGCCTGGATGCAAATACCACACTCGTGCGATACCATCACCCTTTGCTTCTCCCTCTTCCCTCCATGCAAGCAGCAGAGGGGCGTTGCCTTCAGACTGTATGTGTGTAATCACCATGACCTAGTTTGAGAGCTAAATCTAGAAAGGAGGGGAAAACCATGCCCGTTGAGTTTACAAATGCAATACCTGGCTGTGCTTCCCCCCAAACCCCAGTGTTAAATTCACTTAGTAATTCAGATCAGGCTTTGGTTTGGTTAAAAACAATTAAATAAAAAATGTCAACACCTGTAGCAGTCACTGGTTTTAAATGTAGAAAAAAATCCAGGCTTAATTCTGAATCTTTCAGTTCTGGAGACCTCATTTAAGGTGACAGGAGACCTATTGCTTTTGTGATCTTCCTGTACATGGTGTGTCCTGCCCACTGTTCGTTGCTTCCCCTTCCTTGCAAACCACACTTGCTTTTTTCTAAGATGGTGGTATTGTTTGTTCTTGATGATTCAACTGAGATCTGCAGGTGACAGGTCAGCAAGTGCATGTTGGGGTTAGGTGGGTTTTTTGGGGGGGAGAGAAGGGAGGGTGGCAAGAAAGGAAGTATGTAAGGCACATTTGACGTGGTTCACAAAATGAGTGAGCCTAGATCATTGGTCTCCAGCTTTTCTTGATTGTGCTCTGTCTGTCTGGCATCAGAAAACCTCACAAGACACAGTTCAGTAGACAAATATCACTGTCTTTAAGGCAAAATGTGCCACAGGACTGTACCAGCATGAGTTAATAAAAGTGAAGGAGTGAACAAAAAGTAAATGTTATCTTAGATGACAAAATAACAGGCTTTCATAATGAACTAGCATCCTTCCCTAGGATTGATGGCTTCCAATAAGCCTGGGCTGTTTTTTCCACCCTTTGGTAATCACAGCCAGAAAATGTTCAGAAAAATCTTTTTGGCTTTTCCCCCATTGTTTTTGTAATAAGATCCCAGGTACTGAAATGTCTGGTTAAGGCTATTGATAAAACATCTGCAGTACAAGGCAGCAGCATATCATCCAATTTCTTCCAAAGATGAGACCTGCATCTGCATTTGTAAGAGCTGTATAGCAGTTCAAATTTGAGTAGATTACGTATGGGAAGCCTACATGTTGATGCTGTCTCTATTATCCTGTATCAAGATTGATATCAAGTATTACCTTAGCTCTCCTCAAGTGTTGTTGTTATCTTTGGCTGTTCCCATTCCTCCTCATTAGAAGGAATCCATGAAGGGGGAGTGAAAAATACAGAAACCTGATTTGGCTCAGGAAGCCCATGAGCTGAGAGGGGTTGGCAGCTGGAAGAGTGCCTAAGGGAAGTATTGTGTCTGCTTATCCCATTTTTACACACTTCTCTGGGCAGCCGTGTTGCAGCCCAGGCTGGACAGACATTTGCTCCAACTCAAAATGCTCATTTACTTGTTTTTATTATATTCTTCTGACTGCTCCCTGACTTGTGTGGGCTTTCTGAGAGTCTGCAGAACACTTCAGGTTACTTCCTTTAGTAAACTACCTTTCTGCTTAATTCTTTTTCCTGATTTTTCACTTCTTTGCTTTCAAGTTACTTGCACTCTTGATGTGTGTTCCCAGTCAGGGGGACACCAGACTTCCGTCTCTGGAGGGAACAGGAGCTGCTCTAAGGCCACTCAACACCTCTTGGGTGGGGACTTCTTTCTCATGATCAATAGCTGCGGGAAGGGGTTGGAGACTGAGATGTTTCTCAGTACCTGGTGGTGCCCTCCCCATGTTTGCCTGATGACTAGAGCACTTCAAGGAGCATGTCAAGCTGAAGGAGTGTGAACGTGTTGGGTAAGTGTCCCTGCCCAGGCTCTGTGGTGTCTCATCCTCCATCTCTCCTGCTGAAAACAGATCCAGGAGTAAGACCCCCCCCCCACCGCCCCCCCCAGAGGAGGCAGGTAAATATGGGCTTTGACTGGATAAATAGATGCAACGTGGACATGAGCTGCTTGCAAGGGGGAGATTACTTCTCTTGGTTGGACAGGTCAACTTCTCTGACTGGTCTGGCCACGTTGGATTCTGTTTCATGGTTTGCTTTGTTTGTCTTCCCTCTCTTCTCCTTGAGCGTATATGAACCTTTAGTCTAAAAATTTAATTACAGTGACCTTTTCCTTCTAGGCTGTGGTACAGTCCCTGGTTACAAAGAAAGATCTTGACCAACTTACTGACTAGTTGGAGGCTCAGCCATGTCTTGAAGTTCATTTAAGGACAAACCTGTAGCACAGAAATTGAGCACACAGGCAATTCAGCAGCCTGAGGCTGCTGTAGGAAAATACTGTCTGGGCAGAAGTTTTTCTGTCATTGCACAAAGGCCAAGACCTGTTGCATTACTCTTGTGTGTCCCCTTTGTGGCTTTATACCAGATCTGCAGTGTTTTCTGTACTCTCGCAACAGCTTAAGCTCCCACAGGCCAAGAAATTCCAGTTTAGTTATAACACCAGTATTTATCAGCAAGAGATACAGGTGATTCAAAGGGAACTATTCTTGTTTCTGCTCTTTGCTGGGTATCTGTGTGAGAGAAACTGCTTTTATTTTCAAATCGCACTCGGAATTAGTTAAGTGTTATTTTCTACAAACTGCCCCTCCTGCCGTCCCAACCCAAGGTCTCTATTGTTTTACAATGAGGTTAACTTTGGGTGCTGTTCTTATGCCCTTTTCTTTAGACTCAGCACAGTTTGTGGTTTTAAGATCTAGCAATCAATGCTTAATTTACAGGACTACACTTAATGAGATACTGCAAGAATGAAGTAGTCTGAAGGATGTTGACCTGGAAAGGGAGGAGTAGGGGCCAATGAACACAGGTTTCAATGAGCATCCAAGAAACAACTGAGGGTCATGCAGGAGTGGTTGCTTAACTTCTTAATGAAAGGGAGTAGAAAATGCTGCTTTCTGTTTGCCTGGGAAAAGTCTGCTTTCAGTCCTTGGGGGCTGGTGTTTGATTCGAGTTGTTATAAAGACAGTAACACAGCCTAATGGAGACAAAGATGACTGAGGCTTTGGAGGAGTGGATCATCAGTGAACCTGCTCCACCTTAGTGGAAGCAGCCTGTCGGCCTAAATAGCTAGAAAGGGAAAATACAAAAACATATGGATACAGCTGATGTTAACAGCGTTTGGAAGGAATTTATGGTGGGGGGATAAATTTCAGAGTGTGAAAATGGCTGTTCAATGGGGCAGAGGGTGATAGGAACCCAGAGGGAGTTTTGGAGATGGTTCACTTGCCAGTGGGTGGTGCAGCCTGATGGGCAGTCAGGTAGGGACACTATTGGTTTGTGGGTTTTTTGATTAAAGAGGAGGCAAGATGAATATTGTGTTCCTTGGAGATGGAGGCTTGTAGATAGAGTTCTCAGGTGTACATGCAACATTGACTTGAAGTCTGTCTCGTAGCTGTATATAAATTTATTTGCCCTCTTCCCAAATCACACTCTCCATCTGTTTTATGTTGTAGGCACCTTGGTCTTTATCTAATGTTTTATCACCTTGATAGCTCTTACCTTATTAAGCATGTCTGTTTCTAGCTCTCTAATCTCTTCTCTCTGCCTATCTCTCTAATCTCTTCACATCACCTCCCCAGGGTGCTCTCTCCTTTGTCTCTTACCATTCTCAGTGACTCCTTTACCTGTTGTTGTTGGGTTTTTTCCCACCCCTCATTGATCTATTGCAACCTTAGTTGACATTTCTAGTTTCCCTTGGAGCAGTGGTGAGGAAACACTGTGTGGTGGTTATGGGGAAGGGATGCAATGTATACAGACTGTGGCTGTGGGGACCTGGGGCCCTGGAGATCAGGAGTCCTTTGGGTTGGGAACTAACCCCTCCAAACTCCCTGTGTAACTTTAGTCAGCTCTGACCTTTGATGGATTAAGCAAACCAGCCATGAAAGCCTCCACTCTACATTCATGCAAGGAGGGAATTTATGGAGGTCAACAGCTGCCCACAATGTGGCAGCTGATGCGTAGAGGTGTTGCAGTGGGGAACTTCTTGCTCCTACACTTATTCTCCCCGGGCATGTCCTCTCCTCCAGGTCTGGTGCACAAAGACAATTTGAGTGGCTGTAAAAGGAACAGGGAAACGCAGTGTGTCAAATGGAGAGAGGGCTTGATGATGAGTGCAGAAGTTAAGGCAGCCTGCAATAACAGAAGTTAAAGCTGGCCATGGGACAGATCCATATTTCCAAAGTGGAGTCACAGGGAACTGGCCAGAAGACTGAAGTTGTTAGGATAGCAGCTGATGGTGCTGCTCTGTGGGATGGTTTTCCATCCATCTTCAGCAGCATTGGCCTGTCTGAGCTGCCAGCCTCATCTGAGAGAGGCAGAGAGCAGAGTACCCTAGATGCCTACAGCGTGTGCAGAGATGCAGAGACCCCCTCTGCATGGGCACCACCAGGAGAACTGCTAACAAGAACTGCTTATATAGAAAAGGGGTTGTGGTCAGCTGCAACCTCATTGTGGAGCACCTGCAGGCTTGATAGTGTGGGTGCCTCAGCACCTTGGCATTGCAGTGGCTCTTGAGCTCAGGTGAGCACTGTGCTGATAGACTTAAGTCACTTCTGAGGGAGCTTGCTCCCCTGGGAAAGGGTTTATTTGTCTGAGAATTGATTTCTCAAATTCAGACAGGCCTGTCACAGGGGAGTGGAGGTGAGATGTGGAAGGGAGCTGTCTGCAAGACAAGTCTCATCTCTGAGCAAGCTGTCTAGTTGCTGATGTCCAAGGCAGGTGGGCTGTGTGGCCTCTGAGGATGCCTGTCCACCATCAGTAACCAGACAGGGAGCCTGATTTACTAGCTTAAACTGCATCCCTACCTTCCCATGGGCTGCCTGACTCTGGCTGAAATTACATGAGGGGAATCTGAATGAGGGAGTGCATGTGGGAGGTATCTGCCATTACCCATGCCAAACGTGTGTCACTTGGTTGTCCTCCTCCTGCTTCACAGCAGGCAGCTCTGCTCTTACGGACTGCTAATAGCCATATTGCAGTAGCTCTCTGAGCACATGGGTAATGGCACCCTGTGCTCTTATGGTGCTCTCAGCAGGGATGAGACCCGTGTTTTGGGCGCTGGCGGTCAGGTGCTTTGTTCCCTGGTGCTGGTTCCCAGTAGGTGACGGGGCTGTCAGTGGAGCAATGCGAGTGTGTGAACATGCAGCTCCTCGGGCTTAGGGATGTGAGGAACAATCTCTGACTCCTGTGCTCTTCCTGTCACTGCCTTTTCTCTGCCTTCGTTCCCCAGATCCTCTCTATTCTTTGACTTGGCAGGAAGAGGTGTCCCAGTGTGCTCAAGGCTTGAAAAAATGAGAGCAAAATTGGAAATGTTTCAGCTTTTTTGTACATGTTTCAATTTTTCCTTGCAGTTTACAGTGCTAGACGCGCTGGATCTTATTACATAAAGATGTTGTTTCTTGTCATTAATCCAAGGCACGGTGGCTGTTCTTGGCACTTTCCTTCTAATTTGCTCTTCTCCTTGGTGAATAGCTATCTCATAGTGCACATAGTGGGTCTGCTTTAGCCCTTTTGATAACGTTTTCTCCTTAACTCTAAGGTCAAGGGAAGCATCCTTTCATGTTTGATTTTCTTTTTTTTACCATATAATTAAGAAAATTAGGAAAAAAAACCCCCAAACAATTGTGACTGAAGAAATGGCAGCCCAGCAAGATCTGGGCCCTTCTTTTTTGGGAGTGAGATTTTTCCAGACTTACCCATTTAGCTCAGGCTAGAGTCACAGTGCCAAATTCTAGGTCTACTGGAACTGTGAATTGGACCTGTGGACTCAGTTTTGTCTGGAAATGCCACTTAAATGTGTGAAAATGGTTTCCCACGTTTCCATAATGTTTGGTACTTGGCTGCTCATTCTCTTATGATTATTACTAGAATGTGTTAGTATAATGTTTTAACATTTCTCCCCTTTTTTTCCTAAATGAGGATGTAGAAAGCATCATCTTTACAGTATTTCGATGCTCAAGCATGGTCTTTTAGTCCTGGCTAGTGGATGAGCTGTCCTGCAGAGAAAGTTTAAGGCTGAAATCACCCAAGTTCTCCCCTTACTTCCCTCTGAGATTAACCTCAGGCATGTTGCCAGACTCCTCAGTACTTCTTGCTCATCTGAAAATAAGGATAATTACTCTCTGCTACCTGCTGTGATGGTTCATTAAGGCCTCCTTGAGTAATGGAAGAAGCTGGGACAAAGAGGAGGATGGAAGAATAAGGAACTGTTGCAAAACCAAGTGCTCCGTTGTTCAAAAGGGCAGAATAAACTTGGTCAGCATCTTTCCTTATGTGTTCACAGACCATGTTGTTTTCTCTCAGCCTCTTACCTCTCTCAGGTGCTCAAAGGATTGTGCTCACTTAATGAGCAGCCAGATTACACTTTGTTTTCCTGTTTGTTCAATGTGTGCCTCTAGGCCTTATTGACAACACACTGTTTAAGTCCTGCTCTGAAGACGGGATTATTGATTTCCTCATAGCCTTTTTTTTATCACGGTAGTATCTGAGTGCTCATCACTATAGAACCCAAGTGCTTCACAAACATTAATTTATCTTTACAACACCCCCGGGAGGAAAGGGCTGCTCTTGGCTCCCTGCTTATACAGAGGGGATGGCAGTGGGCACAGATTGAAATTGGAAGCATCCAGTGATTTTTTTTTTTTTTTAAATCCTAATTAGAGATACATGGGACTAGTATTTTTCAGAGCCTGCAGAGTGTAGTGATTCCTGTGTTCAAAACATGGAGCCTCCAGCTGCACAAGTAAGTTGTCAATCATCCCTCAGTCTGGATTTCTGGTTTGGAGTGTGTAATGAAAATAACAGAATTAGTGACCACCTGTTTGATGTGACTTATTATCCCTGGAGTTCAGAGCCTCTTGTCAGTTGCTTCCTGTGCTCAGCTCTCTTCTGACCCCACGATGACAGCAACAGCCCCCTGGAAGAAAGTCCCCTTGGATCACCATTGCAATGGGTTACTAGATGGTGCAATTGCACCATGCTGTCAGGAGAGAATAGGATGTGCTAGCCCATGCTTGCTGGCACAGGAGAGTGACCATATAGGAAACTTCCTAATTGGATTTATTTTTCCACCAAAACTATAGAGTAGAGCAGGGAAATCCAAATACACTTCTGGCCCTATGGGCAAAGTTGGAAGGAGGTCTTACCAAGATGCCCTTCTCATGGTAGTAAAAGCTATTCCCAGAGGAGCCAGGACCGGGGGTCGTGTAGGGGTCAGGACACAGGTCCTGATGCTTCATAATAGATAGGGATCATGTTAATGATTTGCTCCAGGTGATACCATGGTGGCTGTTCCCTTAGCTTGTGGTGGAGTGAGACCCTTGGCTTGTGTAGCTCTTGCTGGGTTTCAATGGGACTGGGAGCTGTAGCCCCCTCAGGGACAGCTGATCAGTGGGATGTTGCCTTGGCATCTAGCAGGAGCAACCATCGATTATTTGTTCTGGAGCCAAACATCTGTGTTAAACTCTCGCCAATTTTGCAAGCAGGGAAATGTGGGCCCTGCTTTTCCCATATGGGGAATATTTAGGAAATATGAGAATGTTCCCATATGGAAAATTTCCCATATGAGAAATAAGGTTTCCTATGAGGGAACCCCATTTTGTTCTTTCTTCCTGTTTGAACTTCTGCCTGCTTTGTCTTGGGTATTTCAGGTAAATATTGGTTATTTACTCTTTTGTACCTTTGTGTTTTGATCTCCTCCAGAGAGCTTCTCATCACAACCGCCTTTCAATAGAAAGTTGTTTTTTCAATTTCATGGAAGCTTTGCCATGGAAAACGTCTCATTTTCACAGAAAAGGATTATTTGGGGCAACAAGCGTAACGCCGCAGGGCCTGTGATGCTTGCTCTAAGCCCTGAGTATCCAGGTTCTGCAGTGTGTTCTGGCTCATTATAACAGAGCAGGTCAGCTGCAGGGTATGACATCAGCCAGACATCTTTTCTTACGATGTATTATAGCTGCCTGGCTGAGTTTTGCTGCTCCTGGCTGCCAAAATAGCTGCCCTGCTTTTTACAAACGGGGCATGAACAGGGAGAAATGCAGGGAGAAAAGTTTGAATGCTGAGTGTCTAAGAGTCCCACAGAGCAGCATTTCTAAATCCAAACAGTTCACCTTTTTTTTTCTGTAATAAATATTTTTATTTAATGCCAAAAAGCATGGATTTTTTTTCCTCTGGGGAGGTGAGGAAACATTTTTCTGACCCACTGCACCCTGCAGTATGTAATTGCATTGCTGTTGCAGGGCTAGCAGCTTTACTTCTTAATTTCCAGCTGTCATTGTTTGATCTCAGCCATACTGGGTGATTGTCTAAATGATGGTTTTATGTCATAGTATAAATTTGGCTTATTTTGCCTCTCTTCCAGCTTTATTTGCAAGTCTGGTGTTTGCTTAGATTTGGATAACTGGTGCCTTGTGGGAGGAAAAAAAAGTCCTTGTTTGTCTACTTGTTGGCATCTGTGATAGGAAATCTAATCCTTCCATTGGTGTGTTTCTAAGATCCAGCAGAGATAGATGTAGCTTTTTATTGTCAATTTTAGCTTCTTTTTAGACATATATTTGCTGTCCGATGGGACATCTGGTTCTCTGTGTGCATCTTGATGAGAAGGTAAAAGGATTAAATTAGTGTGTGTTAGTGAAATTTTAAAACTTCCCAGCTGAGAATTGGACTCCTGTGTTTCTATTTGCACTTCTTCCTATTGCAGAGTTAAATAACTTTGTTTCCTGCATTTTTCCAAGATGAGTGACTCCTATGCACTTAAACAAGTGGTGGTGTTTTTCTAGGTGGTGTTAGAGCAATCTGTCTTGCTCCATTTAACAGAACATTCCCCTTGCTGATTTCTTCCCTCAATGGCCAATGCCATCCCAGTTTGCTTCTGCTGCAAGCCATCTTTGTGAAACTGCTAATTGCAGCTTATGCAAAATTAGGTGTCTCTTTGTTGTTCAAATTGAAATGCTGCACGTTTTGATGTGGAAAGACAGCTGTTTCGCTAAAGCTATTCTGTACTATCGTTGGGAGGTAAGCACCAGTTCTGCTCTCCTGAACTCTGAATTGGACCGGTATGAACAAAGTGAAAGTCCTGCAGTTCCTTGTAATGCTGAAATAAAGCAACAAATTGTGTTGGGGGCACAGTGTGTTACACTGGACTCGGTGCTCTGCTGGTGTGGTCACATCTTCCTGCTAGTGCTGAGCACCAAGTGGGGTGTGTGCATTGACATGCATGGACAACCCTTTTATGTGAAACTTCTTGGAGCTGAGAAAGAACAAGGCCAGGGCAAGTTTTGATCCTCCCAGAGGTGTGAAAACATGTTTACACAAGCATTCAGAGAAAAGTGTAATGCACTCACATTGCTCCAAAGAGGAGACATTACCTTAAAAACCCCCTGAAGCGTGGGAGAATGCAGGTTCAATTCTTGTTCCTTTGCTACAAAGGTGCTGGTTTTCAAGACTTCTCAGTGACATTGCATAGGGGAGAAAGTTTCTTTTAGGCAGCAAGTTTTCTAATGAAAAGTGAGATTGACAGTTGCATCCCCTGTATGAGAGCTCCAAGTATCACTGTGAAAGCAGGAAGGGCTGCACAAGTAACCCCTGCATTCTCCCTGTGCCCATGGGAGAAGCTGGTCCTGAGTGACCTGTGTATTCAGGGATGTCACTCTGAAGCAATACTGATGTTGTTGTGGGTGTGCTTGGTTCTTTTCTCAGTTTGTATTCCACCTGGAAATAAAGGGCAATTTTTGCTGCCCCCCTCTCACCACAACGTAGTAATTTTTGGAAGTGCAAAGTGGATTTATTGAACTGCAGGTGAAACAGCCTCCATTATCTTTTCAGCTTTGGTGTCGTATATTGTAGTCTAGGTGCTGTTCCAAAGCACGCTCCTAAGAGGAGCCTGCAGCCATCTGTTTGATATTTGAGATTGTAATTTTATATCAGGGAATTTATTATTCTGTATTAAAATGTAGGCATAAAATAAACCAAGCTAAAGGGCATACAACCTTTCAAAAGGTTTTCAGCCAGTTAAATCTTGCTCTTTCCTATATAATACTGTGTTTGAAAGCAAGGTAACAAAACACCTGGATGTGGTTTCTGTTAGCTGTGTGTAGAGATTGCAATCAAAATGCAACTGGCTGCTGCTCTTGAGGGTGCCAAATTTCTTCTGTACCTCTTTTGGGGGGTGGAAATTGCTGACATTGCAGCTGATGTATTTAAATGACAGTACAAAGCTAGCCTGTTGATCAGTGTGTTTAACAGTTCCAGTATCTCTTTACTCCACTCAAACCAGAAGCTGGAGGCAAGCTATGTTCCAGCGCTTTTCTGAAGTAGTTTTACTGCCTAATAGTAGATCTGCAATGCTTTTTGTTCAGGCTTTATCATGCCCACAAATCCTTGTAGTTCCACTTCAGTTCTGGTGTGTATTTTCTCCATAACTTTTATTTTGTGTATTTTTAAAGCCACCTTCGTTCAGTGCAAATCAAATTCCCCATAAAAAGGGGATAACCCAGAGCTTGGCTGCTGCTTGGCTGCAAGGTGGACATAAGTGAGGAATCCTCCCCTGTGGTATCTGCCTGGATTTCATCAGTGTGTGTGAGGTTGTCCTTACCTGGGCTCCTGAAATGGAGATGAATCATGAGTTCTGTGCAGATGAACTGTTTGCTCTGCAGAGAACACTAACGAATGTCCATATTGTTTATTCTTTTTATTGTTGTTCTGTGCTTTGGTCTTCACTGCCAAAGCTGCCCCTCATGAATCCCAGACCCTGGGGACTTCCCCTCTGTTGGAGAGGACTAGGTTAGAGACCTCTTAGCCATACTAGACATCCATAAATCCATGGGTCCTGATGGGATGCACCCATGAGTGCTGAGAGAACTGGTGGATGTTACTGCTAAGCTACTCTCTATCATTTCTGAGATATCTTGGAGGAGAAGTGCCTGAGGACTGGAGGAAGGCAAATATCGCACCAGTCCACACAAAGGGCAAGAAGGAGGACCCAGGAAACTACAGGCCAAATAGTATCACCTCTGTCCTGGGGAAAGTAATGGAGCAGCTTGTGCTGGATGTCATCTCGAAGCACATAGAAGATCAAGAAGTTATCGGGATTGGTCAACATGGATATACCAAGGGTAAATCATGCTTGACCAATTTGATAGCCTTCTATGATGTTGTAGGTGGCTGGTTAGATGAAGGGAGAGCAGCTGATGTCATCTACCTTGACTTCAGCAAGGCTTTTGGTGCTGTCTCCCATAACATCCTTATTAGAAAATTAAGGAAGTGTGGGATAGACGAGAGGGCAGTGAGATGGATTGAGTCCTGGTTGTGTGACAGGACTCAGAGGGAGTCGATGTCAAGTTGTAGGCCTGTGACCAGTGGTGTCTCTCAGGGGTCAATACTAGGCCCAGTCCTGTTCAACATAGTCATAAATGACTTGGGCAAGGGGACAGAGTGTATCCTCAGCAAGTTTGGTGGTGATACCTAATTAGGAGGGCTGGCTGACACTCCAGAGGGCTGTGCTGCCATTCAGTGCAACCTGAACAGGCTGGAGAGCTGGGCAGAGAAGAACTTAATGAGGTTCAACAAGAGCAAATGTAGGGCCCTGTACCTGGGGAGGAAGAACCCCAGGCACTACTACAGGTTAGGGATGGATCTTCTGGGAAGCACTACTGAGGAGAAGGATCTGGGAGTCCTAGTGGATAGCAAACTTTTCATGAGACAGCAATGTGCCCTTGTTGCCAAGAGGGCCAATGGGATCCTGGGCTGCATAGGAAAGAGTGTGGCCAGTAGATTGAGGGAGGTCATTCTCCCTCTACACTGGTGAGTCCACAACTGGAATACTGCATCCAGTTCTGGGCCCCGTGGTTCAAGAGGGACAGGGAACTACTGGAGAGAGTCCAGTGTAGGGCAATGAAGATGATTAAGGGATTGGCGTACCTTCCTTACAAGGAAAGGCTCAAAGGGCTGGGATTCTTCAGCCTGGACAAGCGAAGGCTGAGGGGAGACCTTATTTATGATTATAAGTATCTGAAGGGTGGGTTGAAGGATGCTGGAGCTGGACTCATTTCAGTGGTTTCCAGTGATAGGACAAGGGGCAATGGGCTCAAGCTGGAACATAGGAAGTTCCATTCAAATATGAGGAAAAACTTCTTTACAGTGAGGGTGACAGAGCCTGGAACAGGCTGCCCAGGGAGGTCGTGGAGTCCCCTTCTCTGGAGACTTACAAGTCCCACCTGGATGCAGTCCTGAGTGATGTGCTCTAGGCAATCCCCTGCTTTAGCAGGGGAGTTGGACTAGATGATCTCTAGAGGTCCCTTCCAACTCTGACAATTCCATGACTTTCTGAACCAAGGTACTGCTGGTACTTCCTCTCTGGCATAAATGGAATGTATGCTGTAAAGCTTTGCACGTAAGTAGATGTCCATTTGTATCAGTTTTCTGTGCACATGTGACCATGGAATATGATTGCTTTCATGTATGCACGCATATAGTGTACACTAATTTATCATGTGGGAGATGCATTTCTTCACCTTGTTTTTTGCATGGATGAACACAGCTGTGATCGCCCCATAGCTTATGGATTTCATACGTGGGTTACTTGAGTACAGTGCAAGACTTAAATGTCTGCATGTGAATACTACAGCACTAAAAGCGCACACCCCAGCATGCTGAGGTTCTCTGCATTTAATGAAATGTGTGAATGTTGATCCCCTTTATCCCCAAAATCCCCACTCTACCCTCCCCTGCAAGTGAAGGTCCAACACCTCTTGAGACCAGAGAATTTCACCACCTGGTACTTTGAAGATAAATGGGTAAGTGAAGTGTGATAAGCCAAAGCTAGTGAGACTTCTTATCATGGTAGAATACTGTAACCTGTATCTTAAAAGGTGAGGTTGATCTTAAAAACCAGCAAGAAACTCGTCTTGGGAAACCTGCATTGTGGTTCTGAGTTGCATGGTGGTGTTAAATGGCTTGCCAAAACTGCTTCATCTCAGGAAACTCTGTTGTGTAGCACAGATGCTTTTCTGTACTATAATCATGCTTTTAATAAATTTACTAGCTAATGCATGTGTATTTGCAGTAAAGATTGTCTGTAGGATGCTCTTCACCACTTGTTATACCATTTTATTCATGGCAGAATCTTGCAAAAGTGCAATACATAGGGGAGAATTAGACCCTGTTCTCTAATTTTTCCCTTAATGGCTTACTTTAATTAGAAATACATTAATAATGCACTGTTTTGTAATTCTTTAATGATCTAAGTAGTCTTTGCAAGACCTGAAAAGAAGATTTAAAACCAGGTAGAGAACTCTTAGATGACATCTGAATAATGTGTGCACTGTCACTAATTTAAACTTAGCTCGTGGTGTTTTTTCCCAAAATGCCTGTATTATGTACATATATGTACATACATATATGATCTCCTGTGTCACTTGAGAACTAGGTTTTGTCTTCAGCAGTGGGCTTTCTCAGACAGTATTCACATGGCTTTATGTAAATCCCATGAATAAGTGGATAGCCATACTTCTCAATAGTGGCTTTTCAATAACAGTCATAGTCTGACTTGATAGAAAGCTTCTTATACTTTGTAAACAACTCTCCAAAATTTCTACGCTATGTTTTTTGCATATTAGGATAAATTGAATTTTTAGCTCTGTTTTCTTAAGGACAGAACGTAGGTGTCCACACTATCCATTTCTTAAACCCGTTGGTCCTACTTCAGTACCTTTTGACAGTGGAGCAGAGGTCTTGAAGCAAAGCTGTTTCCAGGAGGCCATGTTGACTTCAAAGACCATACAGAGACCTCTGCACTGGAAATCCTGCTACGTGCACTCACCCTTTATCAGATGTAGGAGCTCCATGTGGCTTTTCAGCCTTGGGACATATGCATGTAAGGGAGACCCTGCTCCCTGCAGAGAGGAGTGTGGCTTGGGAGCCTGTCACTTGCCTTTGTTAATGGTAAGTCCTGCCAACAGAGGGAAATCCTCACCCTTTGGCAGCCTGTGCAGTTTGGAAGGTGACTATTTGACCACAATGGAGTTGAGATTTTTTTAAAGTTATTTTTAACAGCTTTTTTTCCTGGGTGCTCTGCCTCTGAAATGCATCTGATAGCTGGCCTCTAGCCTAAAGACTGCTTCTGCCTCCTCTTCCTCTTGCTTGGAGGTTATTTTCCTGTCCCATCCAAATGACTCATCAGTGATTACCCTCCATCTTAATGCAGCTCACGATGGGAGGGCGACTCAATGGAGGAGCCTCATGTTTCTCTGCAGGGCCTTGGAGACAGCCCATGCTGTACCAGAAGATGCTTGCAGTTGGTCTCCTTGTGTCTGGCATTGCAGTGAGGCGGGCTTACAGCTAAGATATATCTGCATGCACTATGTGGAAAGTTGTCACCAAGTGCTACTCTTGGGATTTTTTTTCTCTTTTTGAGCAGGGTGGAAATAGTTATTTGCCCTTGTACTTCAAGTCCTCAGTAAGCAGCGTGCCTCACCTTAGATTTCTGTGTGTTTTCCTTAGCTATGCTATTTATTTTCTAGGATTAATGCTGCCCAGAGCATGAGTCCCTGGCATAAAAAGATAGAGCTTTGTCTCTATTCAACTGTAGCTGCAAACCTGAAGCAGTTTGTACTGTGGTCAGCACAGTCACCAAAATACATGCATCATTGCCCTGGTGCTGCCCGAGCATGTGAGAGGCTTTGGCTATAGCTATGATATAACTCTGAAAAAGCATTTCTTGTGTGTGAGCATTGATGACACAATTGACCAAATGCTGAGTGTTTTCTGGGTCTTATTTTCCTGTTTGTTTGAGGCTGGGCATGGCTGCAGTGGAGGCACCAGAGGATTTTTCTTGGCTGTGACAGGGTGTGGAGTTGGCCCTTTGTATTTTTGGTCTGAAGATCTGTGGTTGTTCCTTTAGTTTTCTGCATCTTTCAGCTCTTGGGATTTCTTTTTTATTTTTTTAATGATGTCACCTGGAATAGCTGCTTCTGCTGTTTCAAGTCTAAATTTGCATTTCACAGAATTTGAAAAATTCTCTGTGGCTTGGGTTAAGGTTAAATCAGCTTCCCACAAGTCTGTGACTTGCTCAATCCTTTGTGTTCTGTGTATGAGCTTTGTCTTTTCACTGAAGAGCTGTATTTCCTCAGACTGACATATTTGAGCTTTAAGTCTGTCATACGCACCTACTGATTAATCTTTCCATTGATGAAGAATAAAGAAGGAAGGTCCCACGTTGGTAACTATCTGCACAGAAGAGGATTGTTTCCTTGGCATCCGTCTCTGCCTTATGCCTTGTTTTCTGTCATCCTCCCCTTCATCTGAAAGCCCTATGTGCCTGCTGTGCTGGGAGCCTGCTGCAAGAAGGAATTGCATTGCCTGCCCCAAGAGGCTGCAGAGGCAGAGCCACCCCCCTCCACCCTAATTTCATGTTGCTGTGGTTCCCTTGGTGGTCTGTGGTGGAGGGAAGAAATAGCCTTCCTGCTTTTCTGCTCTGTGCAGCACCTGGCATGTGGGTCCTGACCAGATCAGGGCATGGAAGCACTGCAATTGTGCAAACAATTAGTAGCGCTAATTGCATGCTCTCAGGCAGCAGAGGAACACTTCAGAGCTGGCTGGCTAGGCAGAGGAAGGCTTTGCTTTGTGAAGAGAAGTGTCTAGAAACAGTGAGTCTATCCTGGGTGCCATCAGCACAGCTTTTTGTGGTGGTGGTACCTTCCTTTTAACCTTAGGTAGAGTCCTGGCACTTGTCACTTGTGGCCTAGGAGGAGCTGTTTAGGTTTTTTTCAGCCTGCACATAGTCTTCATTGCATGCTATCCCCAAGACTGGTGCTCTCCCTTCCTTGGGTTAGGGTGTCCCCAAATAGGGTCTGTGCCTGTTGCAGGGACTCCCTTGGGAGTGGGGTGCCAGCCCTGGATGCAGGGAGAGTATTGGTCTTTTGATGTTGGATGGTCTCCATGTGGGATGAGGTGCTGCTCTAGCCCTATGTCACCTCTGCCCAGTCCTCACTGCTGGTCTATTGCTGGCTGCAGGTTTCTCCCTGCTGTCACCTCCCATCTTAGTGGCCCAGGATGTGCACCAGAACTGGCACACCTTGCTGACGCACTGTGTGTGACTACCTTATCTTGCCAGGTGGCACAGAGTGGTATTTAGGGGGATTTGCCCAAAGGGGTCAGAGCAGTGGAAATAGTTGCCTGTATCTGAGGGGGGTCATTTGCTTCCTTATAGTAAAAAAAACCCTTAAATACATCCTCACCCCCTTTCTCTCTTTTTGCCCCCCCATTTTATTTTGAAGTTGTTTGCATTTTTCCCCTTTCAGGGTATCTCCTTTTGAAAGGTGGGAAAAAATGGCCCTGTAAAACCTTTGCTCACAGTTGACAGAGCTGCCTTGGCACTGGGGCACAGAGAATGAGCCTGATTGAAGGCAGGGGGGAAACAAATGGTGTTCCTGTTCATCTGAGAAACAAAAGACTGATTTTTTTCTCTTCTTTTAATAAGTCTCTGTGCGAAATGAAGAGGGGAAAAGGCAAAACAGAAGAGTTAAAATTCTGCACCAGGGAAGACCTTGGTGTGTTCTAGTCCCTGTGCACGGTGTATAATTAAACCTAAAATAGAGCAGTGAACCGAGGGAGAGGAGGTGGGTTACAGGACCGAGCAGGAGGGGGCAGGGTTACTCACTTCAAAAGCGCTATCCAAAAATAAATCCCTATTTCTTTCTCCTGCTTTGCTTGACAAATGGGTTTGGTCTCATTCAATCCCATTTCTGGTCTTCTCTGTTTCCATCTCCATCTGTCCCCATTCTCTCTGCAGTGTCACCATAATGACTTATTGGAAGTATACTGGGCCATGGTGTCCCCAGCTGAGGCTGGATCTGCTGTGCCCGAGTTGCACCCACGGTCAGGAGACTGGTGGCTCTGCCCGGGGAGCAGTGGGCTGCAGGAACTCAGTCTGTATTGACTGTAGCTTTCTCTCTCCTAATTAGCTCTATGTTCTGTGGGGTTTTTTTTGGGGTGGTGTTCATTTATTCTTCCCTACGCAGGGGCCTTATTGCCTTGATCCAAGTATGTTTCAATGTAACTTTTCTTCCTTACTGCACTCCTTGTGCCTTTCACCAGCCTTACATACATTCTTTTTTTGCTTTGGTGTCTTATTTAGCTTTAATGTTTAATTTTATTTTCTTTTCTCTTCTTTCTCTTATGTTTTATTTGCACATCTTCCTGCTTTTTCTCTTTTTTTTCCTCTCTACTAATGCCCTCTATTGCTTTATTTTCCTCTTGTTACATTGCTCTGATCTCTGGGATTGCAGTGTCTTCCCTGGCATGGCATGTGGCTAGCCTAAAGCCTGTGTCCAAATGCCTCCGCAGGCATCTTGTGGAACTGGAGGTGCTTTCCTGATGTGTAAAGGTGAAACACTTGTCCTGCCACTGAATTTACAGGCAGACAGAGGGGAGGCATGAAACAAATAGATGGTTGTTCTAGCAAAATTATATTGGGTAAGGAAACAATGTACCTCCCTCTTCTTTCTTTTTCCTATACTGTTGTGTTATGCTGCTTTTTTTTGTTTTGTTCTTCCATACCCTTGCTTTCCCCTCCTGTTCAATTTTTCTGGGGCATCATACTTCTAGCCACAAGGTAAAGGCCAACAGGCTTGTGAAGGGAACTTCTTTGCAAGAAAGTGAGAAATTCAGGTTAATTGGATGCAATCAGGTCAAAATTTAGTTAATCTTTGAGTGGGTGGGGGTGTTAGCACAAGGCTGTGTATGCATGCCCGGTCTGGGGGCTGATCCAGGCATATTTGTTTCCAACTTTGTATGAATATGCACATTCCCTTGGAGACCGGGAGAGTGATGCGCATCTGGGGAAAACAACAGGAATACAAAAGTGACATGTCTTCATGTCATAGCAGAGAAACTTCTTTCTTCTCTAGCAAGAGAACAAGGCTGCCAAATCCTAGACTAAGAGTAGTGGTAAACCTGTAACCTAATAAATGAGTGAAAAGGCAAAAGGAGCATCCGTCCTCAGGAAAGGATGCTCTGTGTAGAGGGCAGAAGGACATTACCTGCATGGTAATGAAGGGAGGGAAGATTCCCTCAGATATCTGTATTGATTTTTTTTGTGTGTGTGTGATTAAGGAACAGGTTTAGTTTATTCAAAGTCATCCCACTGCATTCAATTACTTGATGTCCACTGTGCTTGAATGTGTGGGTGGGATTGGAAGTTGAGGAAATAGACTGGAAAGGAACCTCAGGAAGTCCTTCAGGATCTAACCTCCTGCTCAAAGCAAGGTCAGCACTGAACTCAGGCCAGGCTACTCAGGGTTTTGTCCAGCTGGGCTTTGAAAACCCCAAAGAATGGAGTCTGTAGCATTCCTCTGAGCAATGTCTGCTATAGGTTCACTATTGATATAGGGAAATCTCTCTACTCCTCTATTTCACTTACAGACTACTCTCTTTTGTGGTCCTGACGTGTACCACAGTAAAGAGTGTGGCTCTATCTCCTCTTATGTACCAGATGGAGGGTATTAAATCACTCAAATCTTCTCTGCAGGCTGAACAAGTCACAGACCCTCAGCCTCTTCCTTGAGGGCAAATGCTTCAGCCCCCTGAGCATCTTGGTGGCCCTTCACTGGAGGAGCCCATCAGTTTATCAACATCTTTCTTGTATGGACAGATCCAAAAGAGAGCCAAGTATCCATAGATGATCTAGCAAGTACTGTATGAAGGGAAGTAATCACTGTCCTTACCCTATTGGTTACAGTCCTATGAATACAGCCCTCTTAGCTGCCCATGCTGCTTGGGCAGAGCATGGACTCCTGAACCTTTCTTTGATTTAACGCATGCTGTCTGATTTGGTAGTTGTGACATCTGAGTGGGGATCACCCTGGTTGACAGGTAACGGTTCCCCATGTTGGCCCTGACTGGAAGGGATGTGCCTCGGCATCTGTTGTGGTTTAGGCTGGGTTGGCCAATGAGAAGACGACTGCTCTCCCCTGCCTCTAGCTCCGAGGAAGAAGAGAGATAAAGAGATTTGAGTTAGAAAAAACTAAACTACTTCAATGAAATACTAATAAAAAAATAAAAAGGAAATAATGAAATAGATGCAATACATACAACTATATACAGAACCACACCGAGTACCCGGGAAGATATCACTGGCAGGCACCGGGAAAGTTCCAGACTGGACTTGGTGATGAATGGGAACTGGATTCCATTCCACTGATGGGGATCAGAGGTAGACAAACCCAAGAGCTCTCCCTCCTCAATGAAGAGGACCCACTCAAAAAGAAGAGCCCACCTGAGCCCTTCCGCCCCTCTGCTGAGAGTGGCAGATGGGATGGAACACCCTATTGGCCAGTTTGGATCACCTGACCTGTTGTCCATGCCTCCCCTCTGGCGTAAACAACCCAGTCAGCTGACCCTGGTTGCTACAGCAATGAGAGTAAGCAAGAGCCTCTCCCAAACTGGAGAGCTCTGTTAAATCCCAAACCATGCAGGAGAGGCAGTCTCCTGTGGATTGGTGAGGGGTCTGAAGGTAGGGTGGAGCAACTGACCTCGTCATTGCTCCTTGTTGAGGAGGATGATAAGGACATAGTGTATCGCCACTAAGTTTGCAGATGACACCAAGTTAAGCAGGAGTGTTGATCTGCATGAGGGTAGGGAGGCTCTACAGAGAGACTTAGATTGGATCAATGGGCCAACGTTAATGGTATGAACTTCAATGAGGCCAAGTGCCAAGTCCTGCACTTGGGCCACAACCACCCCCATGGACTGCTACAGGCTTGGGGAAGTGTGGCTGGAAAGCTGCCCGGCAGAAAAGGACTTGGGGGTTCTAATTCACAAGCGGCTGAATATGAGCTGGCAGCGTGCCCAGGTGGCCAAGAAAGCCAATGGCATCTTGGCTTGTGTTAAAAATAATGTGGCCAACAGAAGTGGGGAGATGATTGTCCCCCTGTACTCAGCACTGGTGAGGACACACCTTGAGTACCTCGAGTATCGAGTCCAGTTGTGGGCACCTCAATACAAGAGCGGTATCGAGGTGCTGGAGCAGGTACAGAGGAGAGCAATGAAGCTGGTGAAGGTCCTGGAGAACAAATCATACAAAGAGTGGTTGAAGGAGCTGGGACTGTTTAGTTTGAGGAAGAGGAGACTGAGAGGTGACCTTATCACACTCTACAGTTACTTGAAAGGACATTTTAGAGGGGTTGGTGCTGGTTTTTTCTCCCAGGTAATTAGTGATAGAACTAAGAGAGGGAATGGCTTCAAGCTTATGACAGGGTAGGTTTAAACTGAACATTAGGAAAGACTTTCACAGAAAGAGTAGTCAGGCATTGGAATAGGCTGCCCAGGGAGGTGGTTGAGTCACCATCCTTGGATTTATTTGAGTCATTTAGATGTGGTGTTGGGGCATATGGTGTAGGGGAGAACTTTGTAGACTAGGGTAGATGGTTGGACTCGATGATCCCAAGGGTCTTTTCCAACCTAAGTGATTCTATGTTTCTATGATGTAGTGAATGGAAGCTATAACAAAAGGCTTCCTTTGGAGAAGGACAAAATTGTCTCTTTTAGGAAAAAGCCAACAAAAGTAACTTCTCATAATCATTCAATTGGATATAGTGAAGTTTTGGTGTCTATCCGTTAGTAGCATTACATCAAACCCAGATACCACAAAAACAGTGGAATCTCATTTAGGTCTATAAGGTAACTGTCATGTTGTCCAGCTGTCGTACAGTAGGTCAATTTAAAGAATTTCAGTCCTTCAGCAGTCTTTAGGCCTCGTCCGAGTGTGGTCAAGGGCAGTAAAATGCTTGCAAAAGTGCTGCTGAAGCAATCTGTTTGGACTCTCCTGTGGACTTCAAGTGATGAATCCCATTGTAGTGTGACAGACCTTTGCTGTTCACACAATGGGAGCTTGTCTTCATGCAACCAGATATCCTTATCTGCATGGCCTGGCGTGACTGCTGAGCTATGGGTTCATGAAAATATAACCTGCAGAAGATGTTCAAAAGTTGTTTTACTTCCAGTACTAGTTTAATATGGCTGTGGGGTTATTGGCTAAGATTAGTCACTTGTATGTATTTGCTGTGTCTAAATAGCTGAAGTATTAATTGAAAAATTAATGAATTACAAGGCATTTCCTAAGCAGTTTGAATATTCAGAAATACAGTAGAAAATCAGCAAGAGAAGTAACAGACAATTCATAGGAAGAAGGGAGAAGCCATTCAGGATTGCAAGCTGAGTCCCCTTTCTTTTTAATTTGGTTATAAATCATTCATGATTAGGGTCTGTAGGAAGATACAAGAAAATGGAGATGCAGGAAATTCCTAGGAAGGTGGAAAGAGTGCGCTATCCTGATGTAACCCAAAATGAATAAAAACCTTGCTTCAAAGTTCAGAGATTAGATTTGATGAAGCTGTCCTTTGCCCATATGTGGGGGAATCTCCAATGTAGCCAAGGACTTAATGTTGTAACAGACTAAAAGGAAAGACCCCACCAATGGATAAGTTAGACCAACTGAACTCTGAGTGTTTGCCTGCTTCAGGTGATCTCCTGTTTTGGGTCTGTCGGTGGGGTTTGGTTGATGGGAGAGTAGCTGGGTAAGCCAGGGATGCAGGCTGTGATGAGGTAGGTTGGGGTGTATTGGCCACCCTTCCCTCAGAAATATGAAGTATGTGGTAGCTCTTGGCTGTGTGGTGGCTGTCTGATGTGTTTGGTTGACTTAGGAGCTTGGAGTTTATACATCCCCATGCTGCAAGATATAGACATCCACCAGAACCTTCAGGGATGTGATGGGCTTTGCTTTACAAAGTTGGCTGAGCAAGTGGTGGATTGCTGCTGTTGGATGCATTTTGGCAGCACCTTCCAGACCAGAGAGCCCCAGTGCGCCACCACTGAGTGCAAGGAGTGTCAAGGTGGGAGCTTTGCTGCTTGAGAAGTGGTCTCCTGGCAGGGCTCTGAAGCCCCCGAGGAGGGTGGCAGAGCGTACAGGTTTACGTGGTGCTTCATCAGTGTACCTTTTTTCCTGTAGCTATGTAACAGCAGCCTGCAGGCCTCTGGCAGAAAGACTTTCAAATATCTGTGGTGTGCTAAATGCTCGTGATTAGTTTTAATTCCAGCTATTTTCAGCCATTAAAGCACTGCTTTCCTTGCATGGCCTCGTGCTTTTAATTAGCCAAAGCAAACCCATGTGCTACAAAATCCTTTCCTTGGTCCAACTGGAGGAGAGTTCTATCATTTCTGCCACAGCTTCTCTTTCAGAAACCCAAATCAGGAGCCAGTAGCTGGCAACCCAGAGAGCTGCTGGGAGCCTGCGCTGCTGCAGGCTGTTGCCCTTGGCTTAGGAAGGGAATAGAGGAAGGATGGAGGACCCCTCTTGCTGTGTGTCTGCTCTGCTCCTCGGTGAGCATCATCTGGGATGGTGTGGACTGAGGACCTGCGGTACACATGTGCTACCTCCCCTGGGCTGTTAGCTGTCAAGTGGCATATGCAGTGCCATGGGGCAGTGCCCACCTCACTGTTACAGTCCAAGTACTTTCACAGACTCCCCACCTGTTTCTGCAGGCACCCTCTCTCCCTCTTTCTCCTCTGCTGTAAGCACAGATTTTCAGATAAGTGATACAATATCATCTTATTTTGTGTGCTATCTGCCGTGCTAGCCATATTCTCTGAACACAATAGCACAAATTACTTTACATAACAGAAGTAGGGAATTCAATAATAGCAACAGAGGAGGGAAAGGGGAAATCAACCACTGAAAAAATGAGAAAGATGTTTCCAGCTACAGGCTTTAATATTCACAGGAGTTAAATTCAATGCAAGATTGATTCTTGTGGGCAAGTTCTTAAACAACTGAAACGCCTTGGTAGGGAGTGGTATCTGAGAAAATACAGCTGGCTGTTTTGCCTGAAATGCAGTGGAGAAGGGTAGGGACATGGGGAATGGCCCTAGGCCGGATGGATACTCTGTCTACAAGGGCTGTCAGTGTATCTCCTCATAATTTGGTATTATGATTGTGGTTAAGGGTGTTTTACCTACCCTCCCTATCTCTGGTTTGATTAATTTTTTCTGCTGAGATGGTGACCAGCACTGCATATAATCTCCATGTTATCCCACCCCTGAATTACAGGGGGCTCAGCACAGTCTTTGTATCACTTGATCCTATTCCTCCTGCATTCTCATATCGTCGTTGGGTTTTCTGCCACAGCTGCACAGTAAGCTGAGCTCAGCATTCAGCTGTTCCTATTGCTATCTCAATTCCTTTCTTTGGTAAGACGGTTATTTCATAAATCTGAAAGATATGTGAATAATGTGTGGTTTTCCCCTCTTTAGAGGTATTATTTGCATTTACCAACATTGAATATAACTTATTATCACATTGTCTATTTGCTTAAGCCTCACACAGATTCTTCTCTGTTCCTTCTGGTCTTGGCTACCTTAGATAACTTGATGTTGTCTGCAATTGTCACTCACTGGGTGTTCTCATTTCCAGATAAGTGTGTTTAAGTAACTTGTGATGTAGCCTAGAAATGAATCTCTGTCTGTCACAAAATTAATTCACTGCTATAGTAAGGATTTTAATCCTGCTGGGGTGTAAGCATTGACCAATTTAATTCATTCGTTAGCTTGTCATGTTTAAAATATTCAAAGGGTAATAAGACATTTTCTTTATTGTATATTAAAAAAAACAAACACAGAACTTGTCACAGCATATTCTTCCAGATTAGATTTAGGTACTCTGCTTTTAAAGATTATTTCATCCCATTTGGTGGCTTAACTCCTTTGGCTAGAGGTCTGTGGGTTGGCTCTTGAGTTGCTTTCCAAATGCAATATGTGGCCTGTTAGTTACCAATTTGGTTGATGTTACTGAATCTTTGAGTGATGGAGTTGCCTCATATTGCAAGTAATTTAAAGATCATTGTACACATTTTGGAGTAGTAGTTTCTTGATTTTTACCATATTGGTTTATTCCTGAGCTACTTCTCTTCCTCAGTCTTCAGCAGTATTGTTTCACTTTGAGTGCAGAAAAGGGTAGAAGAGGCCAGAGCAGAATTTTTAAAAAGTGGAAATGTTAAACTAGCTTTTTTTGCATGAAGTGGAGATTAATGAAGCTATTCAAGTGCAAGAAAGATGATAGATTTTCCTTATAAGATGTGAAAAATAAGAGTGATATTGGGAGCATATTCGAGTGAAGTGGGACTTAAGGCAAAATAGGGAAATGGGTCAGGATAAGAGGAAATGAAAACATGGATGAAGACCGCAGTGGAGGGGAGACTCAAGGAAACTGTAACTGATTAATAAGGCTCCTCTACTAAATAATATTTACCATCTGTACACCTGAAAGCTGTTCAGATGTGCAACACATGTTTAGAGAGCACTATAGGTAATAAAGGTAAGTACATTAGATATGAAGTTACAAATCAACGTATCAGAGGAAAAGTTCAGTGCATTGTGCTGCATTGTTAATGCTATTACTATTGTTATTTTTAGCTTTGTTTCCTAAGGAAATGAAGTGGAGGTAATTGATGCCCCATGTAAGGACCTGCTGGCCAGTTTCAATCTCATAACCTGAGGTGGGTGAGTGGAGGAGAGTGGTCCTACTGGTGCCCTCGCTAAAGGAAGGATGGGTAGAGCAGTGCCCTCCACTATTCTGCTTGGTCAACTAGTTACTGAAAGGCAATGACCACCTGGTCATCCAGCCTGCTGTGCCAGGTGTCCAACCAGCACTTGTCCAATACAGGAACAGCCATGATGGCTGCTTCCACTTGCCAAGCTAATAGGGAACTCTGTGCTGCACAGAGTGTCCTGGTGGGAACAAGGAGTGGACCTAGGCTGGGGAGGGAGTAAATGTTGAGAAGATGTTGAGAACATAGGGAGGAGATAAAACACTGTGGTGTGGTGCAGAGTGCATAAAGTTGCAGGAAAGGTTGACTTGAAGTGTGTTGTGATGTTTAAGGAAGGTGGGAAAACCTGAAGAGGATGGAGAGAGTAATGATCAGCAGAATTGGTGATGCCTCTTATTTGTGTCTCATCCCCTGCAACCCTCTCTCAGGCAAGGGGGACCCTCGGGAGCACTGGAGCAGTTCCTGAAAAGGGGACTTTTGAGGGGGTGAAACAAAAATCATAAAAGCTTCCTAAGTCCTGCAAAGTTCAGAGCACTTTGCTCTCGCCATTACGTTAGGAGGGCCAGGCATCGATTGTGGTAGACCCTGTATAAGCATGGGAAGAGAAGGTGGTCCCTAATCAAAAGAATTTAATGTCTAGCTGTACAGCAAGATGTCATGCTGTAGATCTGGCATGTAGTAGTCCTTTTTTGTTTTACACATTGAGTACTCTGAGCTCTGGGGGGATTCTAGGATGAAGGAAATGAGAAAAGCAGTGAAAGAGAAAACAAGGGAAGTGCTGAAGGGATTGAGTTTTTTCAGCAGAAAAGATTAAAAGTGCCAATTATGTGGTGTTTGACTTAGCAACAAGTCAAGGGGGAACCTGGAAGGAATTTACAACAATAGGAGAAGTTTCTGTCCCAGGGATGGAGAGGATTTGGTTTAAGACACTAGAAATACTGGAGGCTTATGGAAGAGGAAAGGGACAAAATATTTTGAATATTCAAAAGAGCTTTGTGCCTGTGAAGTTGTTAAGCTGATGAATGCCCCATGACTTGTGACACTTTCAACCCAGCTGAAATGCAGAAGAAACTGTGTTGCTAGGATCCTTCTAGTCACAGCCTAGAGAAAATGTCTGGTTGCTGCCTGTGTCTCCGTTACTGCTGACTCGCATATTTCTAGGGAGAGAAGCATCAGCTCAAGCACAAAATTAAGAAGGAATATGGCAATTACCAGTCAGCCAGACTGGAAGTATTATTGAGTTTCTCTAGCTGTAGGTTTTTAAAACCCACAAGTCTTAAGGGTGTCCTGGACTCTGCTGGGTGCCGTTGTCAGGAGTGACAAAGGCTTAGAGCTCCTATCTACAATAACAGAAATTCCCAGGTATTGCTGCAGCCCAGGAGGGACCACTTATGGTTTCATTTGAAAAAAAGGGGATCAGAAGGCCACAGCAGGCAAATGCATGTGTGGAGACAGCACAGCAGAAAAGGAGTTGCCTCCAGAAGGAGGGAGAGCAGCTGTATCACAAACAAGAAGCTGGGCAGGAGCAAGAGATGTCAGTGCTGAATTCCAGGAGGATGCAGCAGCTCAATATTTAAGGCTGTGTTAAGGTCAAAGAGAACGAGCCAAGAGAAAAGCTCATGGTTTGCAGAAGATGAGATCATTAGCTATCCCAGGCAGCTCCAGTGCTCTGGCTCTGCCAGAGCCTGATCTAAAAACAGTCTGGGTTTATGCTGCATATAAAAATGAGAACTGGCATTTGCCCCTTCCCTGCTTTCCTGAGAAGAGAGAGGGCTGCAAAGTGAGAATGTGTCAGGGCAAAGGTGGGAATGTGCAGGGGGTATAAGTAGTGACATCTTAGCAAGGTGGCAGGAGAGTAATGGAGGAGAAAGTATTTGGAATTGTGACAGTGGGGCAGGGGAGCTGGGAGGGGAGTGAAAGGAGTGGGAAGTGGTGCAAAAAGAACAGGAGATGAGGAGTACCCCAAGGGATGTGAGAGAAAATAAACGGTATCCTGGGAGCAGTGAAAAGCAGCAGCAGGCAGGGAGCGATGTTATTGAGATTTAGACCTATCTTACATTGAAAGGAAGCGACATGTGCTCTAGCTGCTCCTTAATACATGTGTATAAGCTGCAATCCTGCATGTATACGCTTTTTCAATGATAAGAAAATGAGTAGCAAATTAATTAGGAATTGGGAGCACTGTTCAGATTGGCTGGCAATCCATAAAGAAAAGATGATCAAGTGCCGTGACTGAAAAGGAGCTTGGAGCTCAGAGAAGGCTTGGGCATTTGGCACTCAGGCTAACAGAGCTAGATAAAACATAGCAAAAAATAAATAAATATATTGCCTGGCAAAGCAATCTACTTATCCTGAAACTGGCTTGTGTCACTGCAGCATCCCAGTGCAATACAATCTTGAAGCTGCACTTTCCCTGGACACTGAGTGAAGCAAACATTCCTCTGCCTGTTTATATTGCAGAAGAAACTGATGTGACTAGGATAAGGATGTTGGGCACTTTTCTAGTGCTGGGCTAAATCAGAATTATTGGTCTGGCCTCTCTCTGACAGTGACTGGAGTGGAAGGTGGCAGCTGTCTGAAAGGTGTCTCTACCTTCTGGGGTATTAACTAGCATGAATCATAGCAGCTGTACCAATACAAATGATTATTTTTATAAAATGAAAATGGGATGTTAAGGAGGATTTGCTTGCCCTTATCTGTGAAGGTCTGACTCAAAATGATGAGAGCAAACTGATCCCAGAAGGGTAAGAAAAACCCAAATGAGTGTTGGAAAAGTTAACCCTGATGCCTGCTTCATCTGCTGCTGCTCGCAGCTGCCCTCATATGATGCCTGCTTCATCTGCTGCTGCTCGCAGCTGCCCTCATATGATGTCTTAGTTGCTCTGTGCTCCAGCTCAGAGACCTGTTTGTTGTCTGCTTATGGCCTCTGTATGCTTAGGCTCTTCAAAAAATCAAGCAGTAAATGTGATTGCCTTGATTATAAATATCATCCAGGTCAGATGAAAGAGGAATGGCTGAGCTGGGTCTGGTCCAGTACATAACTGCCTGTGATTAACCACAGCAGGGAGCACTTCACAAGGTGTCCAGACTTTGCCAAAGGCAGGTGAGAATTAATCCTATGTCTATGGGTTAGAGATTGGTATAAGTAAAGGGGCGTTGAGTCTCTAGTGATGATAACTCTGGTTAAGGTTTTATTTTTCTGTGGATTGCTTGGCCCTGTATTGAATGATGTGAGGGTTGTTACTTCCTGTGGCAGTAAGTTCTGCTGTTTAATCATATATTTCTACTCCATCCTGGTGAAACCCCATCTGGAGTACTATGTCCTGATCTG
>BJBW01000413.1:131370-190211 GCA_004320125.1 Scolopax mira
GCAGCCTTCCAGTACCTAAAGGGGCCTATAGAAGGGATGGGGAGGGACTTTTTTAGAGGGAATGCAGTGATAGGATGTGGTGTAACAGTTTTAAATTGAAAGAGGGTAGATTTAGATATTAGGAAGAGTTTTTTCACTCTGAGGGTGGTGAGACACTGGAACAGGTTGCCAGGGAACTTGTGGATGCCGCATCCCTGGAGGCATTCGAGGCCAGGTTGGATGGGACTTCGAGCATCCTGGTATTAGAAGGTGTTCCTGCCCATGGCAGGGCACGTGGAACTAAATGATCTTTAAGGTCTCTTCCAACTCTAACCATTCTATGATATTGAAATAGGGGGTGGTGAGGAAGCAGTATTTCCCATCTGCCAGGTTTGGATTTGCCATCCTCTAATGCCCCTTTTGGCATATCCTCTTGGCCCTGTGCTGGAAGCACAGAAGTTCCCCAGTTGCTGTTTCTGTTATTTTATATAATTCTATCACTTCTGTTCAAGAGGAGCTTGGGATCAAAAGGGTTGGCTGGATTTGCCATATCCAGCACCCTGCAATCATGAGCCACTGTGCTGTAAAGTCCAGAATGAGCTGCCAAAAATGTACTCTCACATGTCAGAGGTCATGATCTATTTCTGTGCACTCTACAGCAGATGTAGGACCTATGCAACAGCAGATCAAAATATCTCAAACAGTAATATATTGTGATTACAGGTCTGGGAGGAATGAAGGGTATTGCTAATGTAATTGGTGTTTGTGGTGCAGAAGAGGATTTGCTTGCTAAAAGGGACCAGAAACCAGACCAAAGTTTCCCCTCTCTTGCAGAGGACAATGTTCACAGGCCGTCTATCACTTCTGTCACCTTTTGCTGAACCTCCTCAGGGTCTGCAAAATCCATTGCAACCTGAGGTGACCAGTCCTGCCTAGTATCTGTGGCTTTCCTCTTCCCAGTCCTTTAGTAGCTGGACAGCTTGCCTGATGGTGGTGTGCTTGGACCCCAGCTCCCTTGAACAGACTGTTGCTGCTTGAAATCCTGCAAGATGATTTGGTGCAGCTGTAGTGCAGGTTTTCTAAGATAATCACTTTGCTTTAATTGACACAGTGTCACCACTGTGTTGGCTATCTGCCTTGCTTAGTTAAGTCTTATCAAGAGTCCTCTCTGGTCTTGAGGGGCTATTTTGACCTACCCAAAATGACCTGTGTTCTCTGCAGAGTCTGTGACCCCACCAAGAGCTCCCTTCCCACATCACTTATGCATTACTCAAACCATCTGTACAGCACTTGCTTCCTTTACTCTGAACTAATGTCCTTCTGAATGACTCTCATTGTGCTCTAAACGCTTTCCTAAAATCTAGTGTCACTTGTGTATCTCTTCATTCATTCCCTCCTAGGTCATTGTACTTAATTACATTGTGAACCCTATTACTTAAGGGCTTGGATATTGTCACTTCTTGAATTAATTCCTGTGTGTTACTGAAAATGAAGTCAGGAATAGCTGCTTTTGCTTGTGGGTGCTGGAATTATCTGTTCCAAAAAGCAATTGCCTACAGCACTGAGGAGCTGTTGTGTTCTTTGTGCCAGCTTACAGGTGAATTCCCAAATCTTCGTTTTCTTTAAATTGTGCCACTGCTTCTTTTAAAACTGCACACCCAGTTGTCTTTATATAGAACCCTAATGATAAATGTGCAGCATGGGATTATAAATGTATTACAACTCCTGGGCTTGTGAATTCATGCGGAGTTCATGATATGATCCTCTGCATTTAGAGGTTTTCCCCCTTAAGAGTTTTAAGGTTTCTGAGTTAACGCCACAGAGGTATTTGAAAGACTGCATTATTCCTCCAACCCTTTGGCTTGCATACACTTTTCTATGTAACTTGCAGCCAGGTATTATAAGATCCCATTTGCTTTTTAGCGTTCCACCAAGTTTCTGTCATTCATAGTGTATTAGTCATCATCCATTGCCAGGATTTCTAGTTCACCTTAAAATCAGCCCATTTTGAGATGTTTAAAGCTGAACTCGAAGGGAAGGGGGGGAGTAAAAGGAAAAAAAGTCAGTAGTAGAAATGCTAATGTCAAACCTTCCTCCCTTATTTAAGAGTCTGTGTAAGATGTGACTTGATCGGCCTTTCCTCCTCCTGTCTGCCCTGAAATTGTACAAGATGCTGAGAGAATGTGATTTCTGGGCTTGGATTTGCCTACAAACTGGTTTATCTGCTGCAAGGAAAGCAAGCAAGTTGGAGCCAAGCAGATGAGAAAAGGACCCTCAGTAACTCCCCGTACTCCACTCCACTGTGTAAACCTGTGAGGTTTAAGGGCCTGAAGGCTTTGAGGCTTTGCTCAGTATCCCTATTAAAATGGTAAAATGTGCTGGGAGCAGGGCTGACAGCTCCATCAAGGGTGTGGAAAATGAGGATGCAGTCTCTTGCCCCCATAACCCACCACAGTTCCTTAGGACCCTTAAGGCTGGCCCTTCACTGAAGGATGATAGTGGGGGTTGCAAAGGGGCCAAGCCAAGGGAGGAAAAGGAGATTAGGCATCCTGGGGAATGGGATAGCTTCCTGCTGGAGGGGCCACACGCTATAGGCTGTGAGATTATGCCAGTCCTTCGCTGTAGGGCTCTGCAGGGAAGAGGCTGATGGGATCTCCCACAGGTTAATCTGGTTAAACCATTCTTCATGGGGCAGATAATCTCCGTGTCAGCATTTGTTCAGACCCACTGACGAAAGCTCCTCTGCTGGGAACTGGATAAATAGGGCAGATACTGCCTAACATAGTGGGTTTTAGCACTCTGTAAAAACTATTGAAAGCCAAAATAAAAAAATCAGTGAAGACAAGGGGACTGAAGTTGGGTGTTTGAATCTGTCCATGCATATGTAGTGTCCCAGGTGCACACTGGGAACAGTATGCGAGTTCCTGCTGGTGCTTCTGGAGAACTTTGCCCTGAAACTGGTTTCAGTTAGAAATTGCTGATTCAGTGGAATCAGCACAAATTCATTGTCACCCCTTTATCCCCTGGAAACAATGTGCATGTTTTAATCAACTCAGCCTGTTTCTGTTTGGCTTTGTATGAGAATGTAAAAGTCAACATAGTAATGGGCAATAGTCAAAACCCTTAGGTCAAAACAATCTACTTCAAACAAGTTGAAGCAAAATGTATTTTTGAATATATCGTTTTGGGCCATTTCAAATGATGAAGATGCAGGCTTATGGCACATGGCATGGCATTTGACTTCCAACAGCGTATTAGGAATCTATGGCCTTAATATCTAAACAAACACTCAATAAGCTTCAGTTTGTTTTGATAATGGCTGCGGGGCTGACAGCTCTGAAGAATGAGCCTTAATGCATTTCTGCGACTCACATCTTTAAAGCTTGATGTGTCCTGGCAACTCCTCCTCCATTTCTAAAGCTATCTTTTTCTCTTTATTTTTTTTTTTTTCCCTATCAAGGCTTGTAATGTTTCATGCCAGACCCAAACTACAAGTTTAGCTACGAGGTGGACAGTGGGGGTCTGCAATGCAGCCCATGTGGTTTCCCACATCAGCTTGAAGCCCACCCCTCATGCAAGGCTCAGAGGGCTTATAGCATGCTCAGGCTGCCTGTGACAGCCCACCCAGACTGCACAAATGAGAAGAGGCAGTGTGTGGCCAGGAGTGCAGTGCCTGGGTTGACACAGGAACTCGTGGCCACCGGGGTTTTGTAGGAGACGTAAGGATGAAGTCTAGGAAGGAGAGCACCTTTCAGACCCCTGTTCAACCCACCTGTCCCAAACTTTATGTGCTTGGATGATTATTTGGATAGGAGTCTGCTTGCAAGCTCATGTCGGAACAAGGACTACCCTCCAGGACACAAGGCAGGGCTGGGTTGCCAAGGGAGGGCTTCCTGCTCATTGTCCTGCCACCCCTGCAAGAATGGAGAAGGCAGGGATCTGAGTCACCTGCAGGGAGAAGCCTGATCATATCCAAGTCCTTCTTGCTCTCTTGTTGGCTGCTGTTTCTCTGAGAATGGGCAAGCAAGTGTGGGACAAGGCAGGACAGAGGGCTGCTGCCTTCCCCCTCCATCACTGCGTGGAGAAAGGGGTGAGAAACAGGACCAAGGTCCATGTTGGGCATAAGCAAAGACATATCTTGCCAGAGATCTCAGTGGTGTGAACTTGTTCCATAGACTAGTGCCTGTACAAACCCTACTCCCCTATCCTCCCCCATGCCAATGCAATGTGGGGCAGTTATGGGGGGAAGCAGAGCACGAGCTCCTTTCTGGGGCTGGAGTGCTCTGGGGAGAGGTACAAGTAATGGAAATTAAAATGCAAATTCTTCTTCAGAGTGGAGAAAAAGCCCCCATAAATCAGGAGTGACAGGAACACAAAGACACCATCAGGATGCATTTGCACAATCAAGGGATGTTTCATATATCAGAGAGAACCAAGGCACAGCCTCCGCTCCTGAAATAAACCAAATCCATTTTTTTTCTCATCACTGAAGCAGTCTCTGAAATTCCCCGTTTGAAAAGCAACAGAAAACAGAAAGGAGATTTGAGTTAAATTTTACTCAGACACGGCATGTTTTCTAATCCAGACAGGAAAACATTTGTTTTAAAGGGTCAGTGAAAAACAAACAGTTCCTCCTTCCCTACATATCCAGCAACACGATAGGCATCTGTGGTTTTGGTTTTTTATCTAGATTTGATAATCTTTAAATAAATGATACTGCTGCTGAAAACCTTCATAAATGACCCTTTGTAATATAGTTGTGTATTCTAGAAACAGAGTAACCCTATGGCAAAGTAAGAGCAGAAATGTCTGAACAAAGATCCTGTCCACAGGACACCAGCAAAAGGAACATGGTAGCATATAGAGCTTTTTCCTAGGCTTGAATTTCACCATCCTGTGTGTAGGGCTGGGCAAGCTGGAGGTGCTGTGATAGAAAGAGGTGGAAGTTTTAATCTGAAATCAGAAGTGGCAGAGCTGAGTGATTGAATTTGGTCTTGCAAGCCCTGCCCTGGATTTTAGCTTCTCTCTTCATCATGCTGTCACAAGTACCACATCCATCCAGCTTTTTCTATGGTAACTGATAAATCCCCTGTGTCTCGCTATCTTCCGTGTTAAAGTTGAGAATGGTCTTTCAGGCTTACCAACTGGCTTCTCTACCAGATGATGTGCTGGGTGTTTCTCTACTTCCATTAAAATATTACTAAGGAGCCCAACTCTCATGAGTGCAAGATCTTTATCCCAGACCTCCTACAAGGCAGGTTTGTTTGTGGTTTTTTGTGTGTGTGGTTTTCAGTGTGTGCCTCAAACCTAGGTCAAGGATGTCCAGTGCTATCTCTGCCTTGCAGAAAACACGATTATGTATGTGCAAGTGGTGTAATAAATCAACCATAACAAATTTGAGCTCTGATTTTGACTGCAGCTGTGTGGTCTTGTCCTATGTGTAGTGTTGGGTTACAGTGGCAAGACTTGAAGCAGTTCTCTGCCCTATCCCTCTGCTGGAAGTTCCCCCCTTCAGCAAGAGGAGTTGAGTAGGATGTGTCTGCCCCCGTTGCAGCAGCTTGCAGGATTGGGCATGGAGATAGATAAGCAAGTGGATTTGTGGGCTATTCCCGCCCGGTTACAAATATGACCCTTTTGGAAAGCCTGAAAGAAGTGGTAAGCATTGGAGTTGTTCCAGTTGGTATTTTTTCAAGCTGGGCTATCATCCTCTGCTATTCCAGCTGTAGAATGGGAATTAGGCAGGCAGGCTTTATTGACATGATTTGGAGTGGATTAAAACTTACAATTTAGTTATGCAGGTTCTGTGTTAATAAAACCTCTCCATCATACCACCACATGCTCTAAAGCACATTAGAAAGCAGCTGCATTATGAAGGGCTTAGGGAATTCATATTTGTTTTCCTGTAGTTGTTTTTCTGTCCCTGCCAGGGTCAGGTGTGTAATTTGCCATCAGCCTCACTCTACTGGGGCTGTAAAGAACCACCTCTGTTTCTAAAAGATGACCTATTATAGGTTCTCTAATGCTAAACTGCTTCTTTAACTTCACTGATTTGGGCCATTTCATAACTAGAGGAGAAGCAGAAGCACTGCTAGGAAGTGGGAGGCTCCTTGCTATGAAAGGGTGATTCTCCTTGCATAGCATACAAAACTAGCTGTTTCCCTGGGAATGAAGTGAGTTTTATGTATTCCTGCTGTCCTCTGCCCAGATTGTTTTATCCCAGTCTCATGCCGTGTCTTCACCAGCCTGTCTGTGGGGACGATGCTCTGGGATGAGAAATAACCACTCTGGATCCGTTTTTTTGCTTATAGTGACTGAGCAAAAAGGAAATAATTTGGTTGTGCTCTTCCCCAAAATAAGCAGACAAACATGTTCACACTGCTCCCTCTTTACGTGTTATACAACAAATTAAATGTGCAATCCCCAAACTTACATGCTATGGAGATTAGAAGTGTGGTGGCCAAGACTTGATGTGGTCTGGACTGGAGACTGGAAACAGTTGTCTAGACCCATCTCAAATTGTCAAGGTCTTCTCTGTGTTTGGACAAGTTCACTCTCTCTATGCTGAGGGCTGAGAGGTGGCTGCTTTACTCAGGACCTTTTCTGTACAGTCTGTGGGGGTTTGCTGACGTCAGTGGGTTTGTCTAGCACCTGCCCTGTAACTACCACCATTGAGGTCCAAAAGGATTACAGCAGTTCCTTCTGCAGAGCGCTGGGTTTCAGTGTAATGAGGATAGGGAATAATGATCTCTTTGTATTGCTTTGCTTCTTTTTTTATGGTTAATTGGAAAAAGTAGGGGAATTCTTGAACGTGTGTGGAAAAGGCCTTCTCAAGATAAATTGTTTCCGAAGAGATATGACTGCCTTAATAGAGTACTTTGACCATTTAACAATAACATGCACATCAAATATGTCATCAAAAAAAAACCTGTGTGTGGTAGGTGAAGAAATAAAACACTAGACAAACCATCAAAATGCACGAACGTATGTGCCTTCCCAAGGAAAGACCTATATCTCCTGATTATTGTCCTAGTAGGTGCCCTATATCCTTGTATATATTACACACACAGAGGCATACTTCCTTCGAAAAGCTGTCATGCAGCAGCCTATAACAGGGCCAGCATAAGTCTATCATATCTTTTTTATACACCTTCAAACAAAACCCTGTAAGACAGCATCCAGGAAGCTGAAAGGAGGATGCAAGAGAGAGAAGTGTGACTGCTAATGGGGGAGGAAAGGATCAGGCCTGTGTATGTGTGTAGGCTTCATGGAAATGGTCTTCAAGCGTGGAGAGATAAGCAGGACTAGCAAAGAGCTTCGTATGTGACAGTGCAGCCTGGTGGGATGATTGTCACTTAGAAATTTATGGCTCTGCAAGGCTGAAAAGTGTATTTGAGGGGTTGCTAAAACTAATTACCCTGGAGAAATGACTCTGGACTTAAAAAAAAATAAATAATAGGGGTCACCATGCACAAAATATTGGTGCAAAGTTGTGATTTTCTTCTGTACCCTTTTCCCCCGGTCTTAGTGGCAGGTGGGTGGGAAGGGTGCAGAGTGAGGGAGAGGGGGGAAAAATTGTGTTATCAGCTCAGCGCAGCATGCAGGGGTTCGAGCATGTGGCTGATTCCAGTCCTGGCAGACAGCAGGTCCCCTGGCCCCCAGCCACTGCCTGGCAAGGGTCTCTCACCCCATGGGGCCACAGGACCTCGGCCACCTGGCTGTTGGCTGGTGATTTGTCATCCTCCCTGATGGCAGAGAGGCTGGGAGCAGAGCTGGATTTAGGTACAGACTGTTCTTTCCGGGAAAATGATGGGAGTTCTTTTGTGCTCGTTTTTTTGAAATTTACTGCAGGTCCTCAGTGGCTGGTTCCTCCAGGCATGCCAAGTCTGTCTTTACTACCCTGACCTAAGTTCTGGTTTTTCTTTTCCTTCTGCTTGCTCTCATCAATAATGTGAAAGCTCTTTAAATGCAGTGAAGCTGAGTGGGTGCTCAAAATGTGCCTAAGAAGAGGCTGTGTTTTACATCCTATAGAAGTGTAGTTGCCTCCTGCTGTAGGAGCAGGTATGGCAACTTCTTTTCCAGAAAACCAATGCTGAAGAGGTGTTTTCTCCTCTTCCGAAGAGGTGCTGTCAGGACGTTCCCTTCTTTTCTTCCCTGATAAATGGTGACTGCAGCTACCTGAGGGAAAATGTTTTGGTCCCTTACATGACTAAATAGGCATCCTTGCTGCATAGCACTATGTCCCATGGGAATGTCCATGTAAAGTAATGTGCATCCTGGGACAAAATGGGTGGATGACCAATGGAAGGCATGGGTCATAGCAATGACTTCTCACCCATCAAACCTCTCTGCCTTCTGACTCTTCAGGAAAACTGTTCTTTTCTGCATTTTCCAATGTTCCTTGTTAAGTACTGTCATTGCTGTGGTGCCATGGGTAAAATAAAGTGGGATGGGCTAAGGGCTGTGCTTGGAGAAGCACATATATGTGGTCAGCAGAGTATTAGACATGCAACTACAGGAAGGGACTCTTTCCCTCCAACTCCCAACTTCTCCAGAGCTCCTGCAAGCTCAGTAGCACTTTGCTGATAGTGATGATGAGGACACACTCAGTACTGCCAGTTTGCATCTGCAATGCTTTCCCAGACAGGTGTCATTCTGTGTTTGAGAGACAAGTCAGCTTGTGAAGGAGCACAGAGAGCTTCTGGTTTGGGTTTGATAGTTGCTACATCGGCTGTATAAACTGAGTGGATGTAATGTACATAAAGGTTATGGGGAGAGGAGGTAATTCTGTTGTCTGCCATGCAGACAGCTGGATGTGTGATGGCCATGAGACATGTTAGATAATTTGCCTACTGGATACAAGGGTGTCAAATCCTGCAAAGTATGTGAGTATATTAGAGACAGCTCTGAAGGAACCTGTGGTCATAGTACATTTTTGTATTAGTGATATAAGAATCTGTAGGAAAGAAGACTTGAAATACAAGGGTAGATTATTAGCAAGAAAGCCTAAAGCTAAAGCTTTTATGGCAGCCTTTTGTAGTATGCTGCTGGCTCTACATGTGATTGTACCTGGCCAGGAAGAATCATTCTCAGATGAAAGAAAAGATTATGTAGAGAAGATGTGAGCTTTGTTAACTTACTGCTAAATCTATTTGGAAAGGGACATGCTGCATGTAAAGGAGTACTAGAATAAATTTGCTGAAGGTAATGGATCTGCCAACTGCAGGTATCTTGAATCTAGTAGTAAGTGGTGTGTTATCTCAGAGAACAGCGTATGAAGCTACTGTTTCTGATGGGCCCTTGGCAGGGCTGGACTAGTCATGAAGCAGCTGCCCTAGTCTGTGAATAATGAATTTATCACAGGTACCTGGACACTGGGTGTGCACCATTGCCAATGTCTTGTCTTGCTGAGCTTGGGCAGGTTATCAGTAACTTGGTGTCTCCCTTTGGCTTGATGATCAACTGATCCAGGGGGTTTCAGAGGTGAAATGTCTGTATCATGATGCAGCCTTCCCTGTGGTGGACCTTTGCAAGCTGCTGTGACCCCCACCTGAGCCCTGTCATCTGGGGCAGGGGAAGATGCCTGGGTTTTGTAGTCTGCTCACCAACACTTTGTACTAGCTATGTCCCAGCAAAACAATCATTTTTATTCTATCTTTATGGTGAAGTCACTTCATTCCTGTAAGTAAAAGGGAAGTAGGCTGCTGGAAATGAGGTGGTTAAGTGGGCAATTTTTAAACAGCACATGTACTGTGGAAAGGGGGGAGGAACCTGAGGCTGGCCTACTAGTGTAGAAAACAATGAAACCTGCATGGGACAATGGAAATGCAAGTGATCAGTAATTAATGTGATGGAAAATGGATGGCTCTGAGGCAGCGAAGAGTAATCTAATAAAGGAGCAGCTCCTGCGGATTCACACAGAATTGGGGATGGTTGTTAAAAATTAAGACAAAACAAAACCAATAGGCTCATAAGAAAGGCTCTGAAAAGAGAAAGGGCAGTATTTGGCATAGCTGGAAAAGATGGTGCAATGAGCTGGGCTGTAACTGGTATGTCCAAAACAAAATGAGATTAATACACGTCTGTAGTTTCTGACTGGAAACTGTATACTGAAAAATACCTTAAGTTGTAAATAAGAGGAAGAGGCATATATTTCCAGAGGCTGTCAAAAACTCCAGAATAAATAGAGTGTGAAGTTGAATCTCTATGAAAGCAAATAGGTCACAGGAATATGAATGTGGTAATAGCAATGTACTACTAGTCCTAAATCTGAAGAGGGGAGATGAATACAACAGGCAGAAAGACATCAAAGAGGCAGCCGAACTATGCTGTACTGATGATGGAGACTTCATTTAGCCTGTGCTATTAGCAACTTGCTGTGTAGAAACCACCTTTTATGGAGCTGATTGTTCTGCAGTCAAATGTGTTGATAATTTGCGTTTACATAGCATGCTTTTATCAAAGGAACCTGGAGCACCCTTGGAAAGTAGCTAATTCTTTCTCAGGTGCGTGCATATTAGACTGGACTTAATGTTACGCTATCATAACTCTGGACTGAATTTTATCTCGAGAATCCCAATGAAGGTATCAGTGGAAGATGGTGGTAGGGAACATAGGTCTTCTGCTCCAGCTTGTCTGTGCACTGTGCACCTGAATAGCAAGAGACCTCTTGGAATGGGTGCAGGGAGCCTTATGTATATGGTAATCTATATGCGGTACGTTACTTGCTTCTGTAAAGTGGAACTTGGAGACATTTTTCCATTTTCTCAGGAAAGATTTATAGGAGAACCACTGTACTCACTGTACTCATCAAGTGTAGTTGTAGTTGGGGGTGGAGAATGATCTTAGGTCAAAGATGCTGGAGAACATATTTGGAGACTCTTGATCAGTTCCCAGCTGTGCCCTGTGTGTCCCGTCTGCCCTTGGGTAAATCCACTCATTTCTCTGTGCTCTGGCTTCTTGTGTGCAAAGCAGAGATCATAATGCATCGTTAGCCTGTCCTGTTCAGTTAGATTAAAAACTCTTTGGAGCTGGCAGCGTGTTTTACTGCATGTTTATGTAACATTTTGCATAATTTGAATTTGATCTCGGCTCGTGTCATCTAGGACACGTGGAGATACCTCATAAATAATACTAATAATATTTTAATATTGATAATGCTTAGCACATTCACAGCATTTAACCCCTCTAAAACAGCTCAAAACTGTCGGCATCATGGTGATTGAGCATGAGTCATGTTGGCTCCTTTCCCTGGCATGGTGCAATCTGTCAGCTAGCCAGAAAGCTGAAGGGTTTAGTGAATATGTTCTGGGTGTCAGGAACACCTGAATTTTAATGTAGTGCCAGGCAGTGACTTACTGCGTGATCTCTGGGTAGTTTGTTTTTTTTTTTCTAAAGGGGACTCTGATCTTTGGCTGTCCAGCTTTAGGTGGTGGGAGCCAGATGCTTGGAGGTTTAGAGCTTTACAATTCTTGTTGGCTGTGTAAGAAATGACAAGTATTACAGTCCTGAAAACCAGGCTCTAAGAAGCTCATGCATTGAAGAACCCAAATCAGGGGCCACTTTGGAAAAACCTGCTCCTCTCCTGCTTGCTTTCCTATCAGTAGTAAAGGGGAAGTATTAATGTAGCTTAAGAGGTAGTTGTGGAAATTAGTGAAAGTTCATGTAGAGTTTTGAAGGAAGACAAAGATGGTTTAAATAATCTCATTTTTACTGAGTGCTCTTTGCTGCAGTATGTAAGAGTAAGGAAGGAAGAGAAAGAGAGCAGATGTACAAGGAGAGTACTGGCACTTCTGCTCATGCGCTACAGGATTCCTTTCTGTTCCTCAGATGAGAAGCTTAAATAATGAGCAACTCTCCCACCCCTCAAAGGTACCTCTGTCACATATACCTGTCAGGAGTTTCCTTTTCAGGAGGCCATCCGTAGTCTGTTTTTGTCCTCGATGAGGTTCCAGCAGCTGCTGCAAGCCTGTGTGCTGGTTGGAGAACCTAGCCTACAGTTACCTGCTGAGACAGGTTGGCTCAGTCATTTGCAATCAGTCCTTCCTCCAGGCATGTCTGCTGCAGGCCGTTGGTGCCAGTTCTTCCAGCATCCCCTCTGGGAACCAGGGCACAAGGGCCTGGGATGCATCTATCTACAAGCCTTCAAAAAAACCCCACCAGAAACAGTGAGGCAAAAAATGTGCATTCAAGATAGGGGGTGGTGGCATCTTAAAACTCCGAAGATAACGAGTTTCATTTTATTACAGCCAATAATGAAACAAACAACAGGAACTTATACCCAGCTTGTTTTGTTACTGCTCTGCATTTTGCTTAGACTATATGCAATTTCTTCTTGGTGACCTTTCTGAGCACTCCCTACACTTCCGAATTAATCTTTATTTACTTTGCTGCAAAGCTTCATCACTGCATGACTTTATGTTTCTTTTCTGTCAGAAAAGCCTGCTAAGCTAAGCGCCAAGCACATGATTCAGTGATGATGTATCCACTCAAAGCATTACTTAGCCGGGAGAAGGGAGAAAGACAAGGTGGCTTTATCCTGTCCTCTCTCATTCAGAACTGCTACAGGAGCCGAGTACCCTCTCAGATCAGTTAGCCTTGGGAACTGGCCATCTGGAGGACCAAGGTGCCTGGATGCCAGGGCACTATTCTGTACTCCAGCACATCACTTGGTGAAGGATACTGCCCTGGCATCTGCAAAGAGCAGAGCCTCTGCACAGAAGGACATGTACTCCTTTTAGGCTGTGAGAAGGTTTATAATCCATCTCTTGTGCTTTCATGTGTTCCTGCAAGGTGAGATGGCCTTTTATCAAAGGTGCCTTGAACTCCCTTCAGACATATTTGTGTTGTGCATTCCCTGTGATCTCAGCCTGCACTCGCGTGACCTTTGCCAGAGATGGGTGGGAAGTTGCAAAGAGTGGAAAAAGTAATCTGTGCATCTGAAAACTAGGATTGACTAGAAAGACAACAGTGATGAAGGAAGCCCAGTTCAAGAAAAAAGAGCAGGAACAGGAAGACAGTGAGTTTGGGTTTTAGATCTTCAGTGCTGGAAGTTTCGTCTATGTGTTTTCCTTTCCAAGGCAACAGCTTTTTATTTAAAGGCAGATGTTTTCACCATCCCTTTTGTATTTGCTATAAAGTAGTAGGGGCAAAAAACAACCCTCAAAAGCAGCACCCAGAACCCGTGTCTGTCTGTCCTCCACATGTCTGTGCTGTAGTTCTTGGGAGGTGTCCCTCGGACAGTGAGAGCCAGCTGCATAGCAGCACCTGTTTCTGGAGATCCATTGAAATGTCTGCTTTGTGCCCCACAGATCATTTCCCAAGGCTCGTTGAGCCTAAAACCAACAATGAGAGGAAAAACCTATAAAGCACCAGAAAGGAAGATAAGATGTCCCTTTACTGGAAAGGTGAACGTTGTGCTGGAAATGGAAGGAATCAACCACACCTTCCTTTTCTTTTGACTCTGCTCAGCAATTTGCAGCCAACTTTCCCTCTCTTCACATCTACCTTCCTTTTGCCTGTTTGCTTTTGTGACCTACCAGAGAGCTTATCTGGTAGGCTTGAGGGGCAGGATGGGATCTATATGCTGTAAAAGGTCCCACAAAATGTTCTTCTGCATCCTTAAAGGGTCTACATGTCTTCTAAAACCTGGCCCTTTATTCCTAGTTCCCAAAGAAACATTTATTCCCCTCTTTGTGATGTTTCATTCCAAACAGTTAAGCAGTACTTCCATTAATTAGGGTGGGGGAAGGAAGGTTCTGGAAAGCAAAAGAGCGAGACCAAGGCATAAGAAAAAAGCAAAACAGAAAACATTAGGTACAATAGGGAAGGGAAAAAGAAATGCCTTTTTTTTTATTTTTCTTGCTTTCCCTGCCCTCACAAATCCATCATCGCTACTTCTTTTGTACTCCCTTTCTTGAAGTTTAGTCACACATACACCCCGATACTGTATTTATCTGGTAAATATGTCTAGTGCACCCGCCCAAGGACCCCATTGAAACCTATCATGGCACAAAGGCCAAAGAGGAAACTGTGCACTGCCAAACATGGCAAGACTGTCACATCAGTTTGAAAGGTGCTGGGGAAAGTTTAGGTAACTTTGGATGGTGTTTCTGGAAGGCAGGGTGAGGAAACACAGAGGGAGGAGTCAGAGAGAGTTTGATTTTTCTTGCAAAACATTTTGTGTTTTTACACTTTGTAAGGAAATTTCCACCAAGTAAGTTTGACCACATCCAGATTAAAGCAGATAAAAAGCCAACAAAGCAAAACCCATTATGGGTCGTGCTTTGGTTTGAGAGTGGCCTGGTTGTCTTGCTTCTTGGGGCCATGCATGATGGGAGCCCTGTATCAGAGCATTCAGCTGCTCAGTTCAAAATCAGATTTTGTTACTCTGGAGCGCATCACTAATTCAAATTACTCCTGGGCTGCAAATACCTTCCTGCCTTAGCCTGCCAAGGTTTAGGTTCCTCTCTAGAGCAGAGGTCCAAATGAGTGCAAAGACTAACTCTTCTAAAATCCATATTTTGCCACTGATGTCAATAGGAAATTGCTTCCAAAAAGTGAAATCTCAATAATCAGGAAGCGCTTTACAGTTTGGATCCCAGTTTTGTCGTTCATGGGATTTCCTCTGGTGGTCCTTCTCTGATGTCAATTACCCTAGAGTTCCGCCTGCAGCAGGAAGCAGATGCCATTTTGACTAGGAGTTTTTAGAGCAAAATTTTCAACTGTCTTATAGCATAGTAATGTTCCAAGCTGCAGTCCTGTTGCCTCATGCTGTGACCTTATTGAAGCCCCTAATGTGAAGCCAGGCCAGGTTTTGGATGGCGATCTCCAAGGCAGAGCCAGAATGCTGCAGGAGGCACCATTTGGGAGTCAGCAGGAGGTGCAATTCCTCAAGTCAGTTCCACAGCATGGTGGAATATTGCTTTGCTGGCAAGTAAGACATGCAGCCACAGTCCCAGCCATCTGAGGATATTAAAAAGCTCTTTCTCCAGGAATAGACATTACGTCTAATACCCTGCTCAAGTTTAAATTTGGGTAATTACTTTCTTCTGATCTAAAAAAAAAAAATCCCGTGGTGTTTTTTTTTCTAGATACTATATATTTTTTTTTTATGCTTCCTATAGTAAACAGCTTTGTGGGAATGTTACACACTGTTAAACAGATGCTCTGTTGCACCCTGAAAGCTAGATGCAATTTTGAGGTGGGTCATTATTAGTAGAGAAGCTCTGGGGCCCAGCTGCTACAGGCAGGAGGTAATCATTAACAGTAAGGCTGTGTAGCAGTGTTGATGAAAATGCATGGTATTTGTAAGATATTTGAATAATTAGCAGTGGGATCTGCACACCTTTTCTGAAGAAAACACCATGTTGCCTTAGAAGATCAATGTATACCCATACAGGTAGTGTGTGTGACAGCCAGCCAGAATTCTTGGCATAACTTGCTCTGGATTAAGGATTGATGGGCTCTCCCATGGTCAGTGTTGTGAAGAGCATCATAAAGAAGCCTTGCTTTCTCTCTGTATCCTGCCACTTGATTAGGGGCTCTCTGTGGCCTGTGGAGGCCCTAGCTCAGAGCACTCTCATTGCCTTCCTGTTTCTAGAATATCTGAAGACTTGCCTCATTGCATTAATAGCTCTGTCTATTTGCTCTTCAGATTCCTTCTCAGCCTCTTAATCTCTATTGTATGTTTTTCCTACTAGAGGTTAAATTTCTTTCTATTAGTTTTGGTTTTGCTGGACTTGAGAGTTTAATGGATGCTCTTAGCAGGTCTGAAAAAAACATCATGGAAAGAATTTTGAGAAATGAGATATTTGCTTCATTTTGTTTCTGCAATAAAAAAAAAGAGCTAATCAATCAACAAATTAACCCCAAAAAAACTAGCTTTTCCAAAGTAGTTTTCATTTCTTGCCTAACTCCACAGGGAGATATGACATGGCATATGAGATAAAACTGACTTCTCATTATTGTCTAAGCTAAATCTGAATTTAAGCTATGTAACCAACAGCCTGTGTGGCCTCATACAAGACCCTCTTTCTGAGCAGTCCTGGGAAGTTAGACTGATCAGAAAAGATGACCTGTGGTGCTTTTTGTTGGTGTTTATCTGATTTAATATGGTTACGACCGAGTCGTCCTCTTTTCTAATAAATATGTTCTTGATGGAAAGTCCCTTCAAAAGGGCAGAAACACAAAAATACTGCCAAACATTTAAAATCCGTCTACTGCCTCCCTCTTCTGTAGTTTGACGTGCCTCCCAGTAGCACCATCACAAGTCGTGTAAGTCTTCCCTAGTGCCTCTCAAATCAAGGTAAGAGTCCTGCCATGTTTGGCAGTACTGCAGAGCTTGCCTTGGCATCAATGTTGTGAAAGTTTTGAAGACTTTAGCAGTACGTGTGTTAGCTGTCTATAGTTCAGGTGGTCTTCTTTCATGGGAAGAGTGTATAAATGATGATGTGATGATAGCAAATATGTACAAGAGATTATATAACATGGGAAGATCTAGAGCATGTTGACCTTGAGGGCTTGTAAAAAGACTTAAAAACTTGTCCTTGTATGGCTTGGACACTACAAAGTCTGAGCATTGCAATACTGGGTATTAGTATTTAATTTCCAGTTGACTTGGAACTCAAAAAAAGAGAGTTTTGAGGTCAAAAAAACACAACCTTTTTTCTGCAATGTTGAAACATTTCCCTGCACTAAAAAGAGAGAGGAGAAATGTTTCAGCCTTTCCAAAACAGGATATTTTTTTAAAAGGTCTTTGTTCTCAGAAATGTTTTGATTGTTTTGATCTATTTGAACACAAATACATTCTGAGATGTATTTTCCTTTGAGCAGTGAACATCAGGTGTTACGTTTAACTTCTAGTGTGTTAGCTTAGCAGATTGAGGCTGAAGAGGAAGAACCCTGTTGTTTCTGTCAGCTTGTTTTGTAGAAAAAGAAGCTCCTATCCATGAAGCTCCAATACATCAGCATAGGAGAAGAAAAAAAAGATGAGTGGTGATAAGAAAAAGATGGAGGGGGGGAAAATGAGACTCACCTGTGAGGCCATCTGCAGGGATGAGGGAGAGAGAATAAGCACTTTTTTACCCTGGAGCAACTTGTTTCTCTGACCTTTGCAACACAAATCACTCCTTCCATTATAAATGAAATATAAGTGTTAGTGCAGTTGCAGCATCCTAGCAGCTTCTTGCAGGAGGGTCACAAAGCAGGGGAGGAAAGTAGGGAAGGAACCACAGTTCTGTCCTTAACATGTTGCAAAGGGAGGGAATGAAAATGCAGTCACTGCAAACTAGAATCACAGGGTGCAGTCATTTAGCTGGTGGGAAGCATGGTGGGATGAAGAGAAGGTGGAGAAGAGCCCAAAGGGGAGGCAGAGAGGAGCGATCATGCAAATGTGATGTCTTATATGCAGGGGCCCACAGCTGTGCCTGCCTGGCACCAGTTCAGAGGTAGGAGGCCACAGGGAGTTGTGTGAGTGGGTGACTGGTGTTTGGGTTGCATTGCATGGGTCTCCATGTTTCCAGTTCAGTCACTGAATGGCTCTACCACAGTAGGCTCTGCTCTGTTTTGGGGCAGGAAGAGATGATGCAATGACTAGCCATGCCACAGGGTTGGCTTTTTGCCCTTACTGTAAGTGCTTTGTAGCCAAGGCACTTATACTGTAGGTTAAACAGATATCTAAGACCTGAATTGGTAGAAGGCATAACCTAGGGGTGGTTTGGAGATAACTTGTAAAGCTTATATATTTTCTGTGCTGTTAGGAGCCCCAGCCACCGGAGAGCTCTTTGTACCAAGTGTACTCTTACTGTTCAGCTAACGATGAAGGAGAAAGAGGAGAAAGGACCCCAAAGCATTGTTTTGTTTTGCTCTGTTATATATTTTTGTCAGTGATAAACAGCAGAGATTGAGTCCAATCCCAAAAACATTAAATGGTACCCATTTTTCTGGGTGCAAGCTATTTACAGCTCCAGTACAGCATACCTTGCTTCTGCTACTTGTCATTCAGGAATTGAGGCCAAAAGGTCTGACTGTATCCCATCACCCATTTCTAACATCATCCCACGTTATGGATCATGATGGAGGGTCAATTAATAAGTGGTGGTTGTCTTCAGGCAGCAGCTGGATTGTCCCTCCTTGGGGTACGGAGGGAGAGGGAGGTGGTGCATCAGCAAAACAAAGTGTTGTTACCACAAGCAAGCAGCAACTATAGAACCAGTACAAGGAAATGTGTTTTAGGCAAAATATAATTAACCTAGATATGGATCTTGATGATACAAGACTGTGCTGAAGCCAAGAGCTTAACAGGGCTTACACAAAGAGGAGACAGTTATATGGATAATGAGGATAGCTCACCCTTAAAGGAGTTGGGAAACACTTCTCCTCTGCTGTTTTTCCTTTTCCAAATAATCACCATGACCCCTTTATCCTCTAGGGCTTGAATCAACTGTGAACTGTCACTGTTAGGGAAAAACCTAGCTTTAAGGGCAAGCTTATCACATAGTGGATTGTTACGGATTTTCTGGTACCTTCCTCTGAAGCATCTTGTGGTGGCCAAAAGAGAGGAGCTGAGCCTGATCAGAAATGCCTGGCTCTCCTTTTAGGTTCCAAAAGCTTTTGGAGATCCCAGACCTTGCTGGGAAAGGTGTTGTGAGTGGCACCATGGGAAGGGAGAGCAGCGGTGAGGAAGGGCCGGGACAGGGGAGGAGAGCATAAGTGTGGATTTGCTTGTAATTAGGAGATTTGAACTTGCAAAGAAGTTAATTAGTAATGAAACTTCTGACTGAATGATGCAGATTATGGACACCAGCTTTGTCAGCAGCTGAAATTAATTACAGGCTCAAACATAGAGAAAAGGAGGGGGTGAAGGATGCTGGGAGGGGGAGGCATCACCGAAGGAAAGATGATAAACCTGGCTGCAGGCTGTTGCCGTGGTGACGGGAGGCAGTCGCTGTGGTTGACAGCAGTGACACATTGAAGGCAGCAGGTACTTCTAATTACCCCCTCCACCGACCCAAGCAGGGAGCAACCCCTCCTGGCTCAGGGCAGGAGAAGCTCCAGTTCTCTCCTCGCACTTTCTTCTTCTCTGCAGCAGGTTGGACGTGCCTTTTCAGGGTCCTTGCCTTCTCTGAAAGGAAAGCCATGGGGCAGCAGGAGGAAAGCTTTTCCTAATGCCTCTTTAATAGCCCGGGAGCAGCCAGCAATTCAGCAGTGTCCTCGGGAAGCCTGGACAACGCTGGCAAACTTTCAGAGAGCTGGTATCCAAAATGCAGGGGAGGAGAAATCAAATGCAGCCGGCCACAGCTTTTTGAGCAAGATCAGGGTATTGTGCATCTGGCCTAAATCACAACCTTTTTGGGAATGCCTGCTGCAACTGGCTAAGTTTTGTGCTTTGAGGTCTGATCAGCTGCCTGAAGGCGCCCTGCCATGGGCTACATGGCTGTGGGGGGACACTGCAAGGTGAGCGAGAGGAGCAAAGGGAGCACAGGAGCATTTCAACCACCCACATGTTACTGCTGCTGGAATGTGTGCACAAAACCATAAATCTGTATGAAATAAAACCCTTTGCCTGAATTCTCTGAGTTTGGCTGCAGTTCGAGAGTGTCTCTGGGTCTCTCATGTCATGTTTTCTGGATGTTTGCTAAAGAAAAAAACCCCAGGCTTTTAAAACCATTTCTGCTTTTTATTTTCACAAAATCATAGAATATTTTGGGTTGGAAGGGACCTTCAAAGGTTATCTAGTCCAAGCCCCACTCCCTGCAATAGGCAGGGACATCTTCAATTAGATCAGGTTGCTCAGAGCCCCATCCAGCCTGACCTTGAATGTTTCCAGGGATGAGGCATTGACAACCTCCCTGGAAAACCTGTCCCAGTGTTTCACCACTCTCATTGTAAAAAAAAAGAAAAGAATGTATTTCTTAGTTTAAAACCATTACACCTTGTCCTATCACAACAGGCCCTCTAAGTACTGAAAAGCTGCAATAAGGTCTCCTTGTAGCCTTCTCTTCTCCAGGCTGAATAACCCCAACTCTTTCAGCCTGTCCTCATAGGAGAGGTGCTCCAGCCCTCTGATCATCTTCAGGGCCTTCTGCTGAACCTGAAGTTGAGCAGATTCATGTTCCTCCTGTGTAGAGGGCTCCAATTCTGGATGCAGTACTCCAGGTGAGGTCTCACCATAGTAGAGTAGAGGAGTGGAATCACCTCTCTCGATGTGCTGACTCTGCTTCTTTTGATGCAGACCAGGGTATGGTTGGTTTTCTGGGCTGTGAGCATGCATTCATGGCTTCTCATCCCCCAGTGTCTCCAAGTCCTTCTCCGCAGGGCTGCTCTTTATCCCTTTGTCCCCCAGTCTGCGTTGATACTGGCAGTTGCCCTGACCCAAGTGCAGGATGCTGCACTGGATGTTGTTCAACCTTGTGGGGATTTTAGGTATTTATTTCATCCAGGGCTGTTCTAAGCAGGGCACTGTCTGTACCTCTCCCGACTGCCTTATGCCTGGAGAGGGACTTTGCAGCCGTTGACTCAGCCCACACCAAAACTCTTTTGGCCCCTTGAAGAGTGTTATTCAGCAACGATGCCTGTGTCAGGGCTTCACTGTTGCTGCCTTTCTGGTAGTTGTCAAAGCACCTGCTGCAAAATGGAGAGGCTGAGAGTGCTGGGACTGCTCAGCCTGGAGACAAGAAGGCCTAGGAGGATCTTATCCATGTGTATACCTGATGGGGGGGAGTAAAGGAGACAGACAGACTCTGGACAGTGGTGCCCAATGACAGGATGAGAGGCAATGGGCACAGCCCAAAATAGGGGATTTTTCACTGTGTAGATAGTAAAATGCTGGAGCATGTTGCCCAGAGAGTTTCTGCTGTCTCCATCCTTGAAGACATTCAAAACCCAGCTGGATGCCAGTCTGAGCAACCTGCTGTAGCTGATGCTACTTTGAGCAAGGGGGTTGGACAAATGACTTACAAAGGCCTATTTCAACCTCAACCATTCTGTGGTTCTGTAATTTTGTCAAAGATGATGCTGAACAGATTTTGAAAAGTCTGGAAGAGAATTGCAGTCTTACCTGAAAAGTCTGTGGGAGCTAATGATAACCTCTCCAATTGCTTTCCTGAGCTTTGGATTAGATCATTAAAGAAATGTGTAAGAGAGAGAAAGGTGGAAATGTGAAGTTGTGTTGTGCAGACCTCTGAGGGCAAACATTTTATTCATGGCCTTTTGGTGTATTCCTCTCAGAAAAGGCCTACAGTTTTGAAGCCTACATCAAGGGTGGGCTCTATGTGCATTACTTTGTATGGCACTTGGGGATTAACTTAGTCAGGGATAGTGATAACGTGTTCTTGAAATCACCTCAGAGCATGACTGGCACAGTAGAGCCCTGCTCTTGTCTGATTTTGCAACTGAAGGTACCTCACTAAAAAACAGGTTGGGGAGAAGAGAATTAATAATCTTCTAGATCAGATTGCGCAGGTTAGTCATGAATCACTGTCAGAGAATGAGCACGGAAGAGTTGCTCAGAGCAAACCACAGATGTTGAGTATCTTTCAGAAGTGACCAGAGATACAGTCAGCTGTTCTGAATTCAGTTCTGCAAGGTCTGAAAATAGGTGTACTTTGCAGGTTATATTTTAAATAGATGATTTCTTGGCTCTGTTATTTTACGTTAAGAAAAAAAAAAAAGTGTTTGAAACCAGAAACTGAACAGGTATGTTTGTAAGGTGTGTTAAAATACCTAAGAAAGATGGTCCTGCCAGAGGTTGGAGGTCCATTCTTACTAAGATCTACATCACTGCTTTGCAATGCAAACACTGGAAAGATGTCATAGAAATGTGCCTGCTTTTAGGATAGTAAATGAGTCCTTGGATAAATGTGCATCAAGACTTTAGGAGGAGAGGGACGGTGAAAAGGAGGCAGGTAGAAGGTGTGGAGAGCACAGAGAAGGTCACACAAATACACCATTTTTACTCTCTTCTGTAATATATAAATGAAGTAGCGCTTGATGAAATTAAAAGGCAACAAATTAAAAATAAATAGGAGGAAACAATTTTTAATGTAAAGTATAATTAGCCAATGTAGCTCGTGGCTGCCAACTATTATTGAAGCAGATATTTTAGTAAGATTATCAACAAAGGATTCAAATGAATAAGCAAAGCATCTGCAGGGACACCAGTGTAGCTGAGAAAATAATTATAAGGGCTATCAATCCTCACGCTTTAGGGCATAAATAGATCACCAGCTGGGGTCAGAAACGCAATTTCCCCCTATGGTTACTGAATAACTTAATTAGGCATATTGTGGAGTTTTATCCAGCGTGGGTCACTGCTGGAAGCAGAATAACAGATTAGATGGACCATTGGCTTGTTCCAATATGGAAGCTCTCTATCTCCAGATTCCTCTCAGAAGGGGGACCTTTCTAGCCTTGTGTTGTATCCCTTTCCTGGAAGGGCAGTAGTTGCTAAGCTCACATAGAGATCCATCTGTCAATTTTGATTTAGATCCCTAGATCACAGACGTTTCTGCTACATTTGGGTATAGGCTACTATGGAAACTCCGTTCCACGTATTTGGAAGACTCAGTAAACCAACGAGGGAAAGGACTCAGCAAGCCAACAGAAGTGAGCATTTGTTTAACTATGGTAATGATTTGACCTGTATAAATTCCTTAGGCCTTTATGCTACTCCTAGTTTCCCCTTTTCAAAAGAGTTTTGGCTTAATCAAGGAGGAACTGAGTGAGATAAACATAAGAATGTAATAAATCAGTCTATCAGCAGTTATTTCCCTTAATCTTCCTGTTTTGTCACCCCAAGCCTAGAGCAAGCTTGTCTCAGCCCTGATGCTTTTACAGAAGTTTTCCTTGACTCTTTTCCACCTGGTTTGAGTGTGTGAGCATGATGGTGATTTTGTTGAACTGCGTTACTCTGGGGATGTACCAGCCATGTGAGGATATGGACTGCCTTTCTGACAGGTGTAAAATCTTGCAGGTAAGCAGACTTCCTTCTGCCTCAGACCAAGTCACAAGTTCTCACATATGCTTTCCTTCAGCAACTGGGCAGCACCTTCCCAGACAGGTTGCCAAGAATGTCCCTGGCAGTAAGCTATCCTTTGTAAAATGGAAAGAACTTGTGTTGATGAGGGGAATGGGACAAGAGAGACAGAATGAATGAAGTCTAGTTGTGACCATGTGATACAGAACAGTTGCTAACCTTCCTGATCCTGTGCTTAAGCAGGAGTTTCCTGACATAGACAACTACAAGATATGTATCACAGAGGTAAGCCAGGGAGAAATAACTAAGGTTATAGCACCCAGGAGAGAATATAGTAGTCTCCAGTGCATTTGCTGCTCTGTTGAGGAGCAAGGATACTCCTGAGTCCTCAAGTACTATGTCATTCAGGATGCCTAAAGGAGAAGAAATAAAAGGCACATCAGGAAGGGCCATGGGTACACCCAGCCTATGAATGCCCTAGCTGTGCTTGTTGCTTCCCCAAAGAGAAGGTGACAGCAAACTTCTCTAGTATTGCTGAAGCTGCAACATTCAGGTATCTGAAGCCTCCATATGTAATTGGTATGTGCTGCCCAAGCTGTGCGTGAAGCTGCACTATGTCCTCAGCTGAGTTATTTGCAGTGGAGTGATGAGGAATCCTCCTGGGAGACCTTGGAAGGATGGTATTTCTTTCCTGGCCAGGTTTGGACCTGCTGGTGCTGAGCCAAACCTCCTTTGAGTCCATGTAAGGAGTCTCTAAGTCTACATCAATTAGCTCATACGTGAGGGAGGCGGAACATAAAAGCCCCTTTTTGCTTCCTTGAGCAACATGGAGCTGTGATGCCAGTGCTGCATGGAAGACACTGTTCTAGCCCTGCCTCTAACACATTTTCAGAAGTACTGAAATTTGTATTTATCTCACATCCAAGGCTGAGAACATTTATCAAATGTGCTTTTGGATTACTGTTTGGCAGGTATTTGATGATTTCATCTTCATCTTCTTTGCCATGGAAATGGTCTTAAAGATGGTGGCCCTGGGGATCTTTGGCAAGAAGTGTTACCTCGGAGATACCTGGAACCGCCTGGATTTCTTCATTGTCATGGCTGGGTAGGTTGACAGTTTCTGGTTTTATTTGTTCTGTGTTTGTTAGAGGCTTGCGTGGAAGAGGAAAATACTCCAGATCTGAAGAGCACATGAAGATTAATGGCAACTACAAAGGTTTTTCCTTCAACATACCTGTCCTGGTATAAGCCCCTCTTATACTGATGGCAGGTGAAAGTAAATCCTTACAACACTAATGATTCTACTCTTGATTTACGATGGTGAAACTGAGGGGGAAGTTTCCAATCTGGTGCTACTCCAGACATCTACAGAGCTGGAATCAGACATGCTCGGGTTAGCAATCTATGGAAGAAGCAGTAGACAAGGTATCTTAGATGGCTGCACATCTGCTGGGGAGCTATCTCACACAACTTCAACAGAGGGTGTTAATTTGTACCAGCTGAAGAGCTAGCCCAGAAACTTTATTTTGTTCTTAAAATGTCTGAATGGAAAAGGTGTAACCTTTACCAGAATGAAACTAGCTTCTCTGTTTCCAGCAGGTTTCAAAGGTAGGAATATCATTTTTGTTAATCTGGGGTTTTTGTCTTTGTATTGTACCAGCCTTACAAACATTGTACCCTACCATGGGTACATGGTACTATGGGGACAAGTTGCCATTTGAGTCTTTTTTACAACAAAGTTGCTATGGTGAAGCTCCGATTTCCCCTCTGCATGTATTAAGTGGAAAGCCTATCAGGATTTACCTATTGAATCACAGCAAAATGTGGTTCCAGTGGGCATGTGCTTTTTTGAATTTGTCCATTTTCAATTTGTCCATTTTCAATTAGATTGCCTTGTGGTATAGTAAAAAAAACTAAACAAAACAACAAAAACAAAACCAAAGTTAGAAAAAAGTATTATTACTTTTCTCACAGCAAAAAAAATAGTGAATGTTTGTTTCAGAGAGAATCCCCACTTTACTCTTCTTTCTCCCAGCAAGAAATGATGTGCATTTGCTGTCACTTGGAAGCACACATATTACTGACCGAGCCAGCAGTGAGTTTAGGCTCACTTCACAGTTTTCTCCTGTGGTGTGGAGCAGTACTGTCTTCATATTTGCTTTTGACACAATTCTTCTACAGCAAGACTTGCAAGTCATTCCCTCTGGAGGGGTGTATAATTGTTTGCTTCTGGGGGTAGAGGGTTGGGGGGAAAGAGATTTTCAAACTCAGTTGAGCTGTAAAAAAGTTTGAAAGCTGATTCTCGGCCAGCTTGTGCATGAAAGGAGGACAGACAGATGAAAGCTGTAGCTTTTTCTGAATTAAAGCAACATGCGTGAGATGGGAAGACCTTTCTTGTGGCTGAGCCTGCTGCAATTAGCATCTGATTTAAAATGGGCCAGTATTATAAGGACTATGAGTTCATCAGGAAAGGCTAAGCTGGTGGTGAGAAGCGCCAGATCATTGTGTGGTCTAGCCTGAGCTGATGGTGGTAAAATGTACTGATGATTGGATGCAAGGAAAGCAAGACTCTACCACAGTTGCCTTTGAGGAGGAAAAGCAGGAATAGGTGTGCTTGAAAGGGAGACCTTGGAGCCCACAGTGCTGCTCCATGTGGGTGATGTGCTGCAATATGCTAGGAAGGAGGCTCTGTTCCAGGTGAGCACAGGATCGCTGGTGTATGGGGTAAAAGCCTTGGGAACTGGGCGTCTTGCTCGGCCTGGTGTCCCAGCAAGCGTGGTGTGACAGTAGCATTATCTGGACACATGAAGAACTCAGTGGGGCAGTGCTAAATGAAAGAGTGTGAGCTTAACTGCTTTCTTCATGCAGGAAAGAAGTGAAGTCCATGCTACCTAGAAGAGAAGGGAGTAAACCCCATGTACGCGTTTCCCTCTGCCACCATTGCTGACAGAAATTGAGAAGAGAGTCTTTTGTGCATCTGATAGCAGTACTAGGAAAAAAACCTCATATCTGAACTCCTTTCAATGCCAAAGAGGCTTAGAATCATTCCTTAGATATAAAATAATCAGTGTGGAGGATTTTTCATTTTAGGTCCAAAAACTGAAAGAAATTTGTTTCCTGATTTCTATACAGTTGTTCTCACGAGGTGTCAGGCTGAAATGATAGTAATCTCATTATAATATCTGATCTCAAAAGACTTCTGCTAAAGAAAGATTTTTCCATTTAGTTATATAGAACTAATGACTATATAATGTATTTCAAGTTATAAAAGCTTGTGGTTATTAATTCATTATTCTTTGAAATTCATTAAAATTGTCTGCACTGTTTAAATCGAATCCAAGGCTCAAGCTTGCCCTTATGTACAGACTGTAGGCTTTTATTTCATCTCAGATTTAAGCCCCAAGCTTTATCCTGATTGGCTCCACACCTGGATCATGGCTTTGGCTTCCTCTGGGTGTATATGCTGCCTCAGGCTGCTGACTAAGAAAAGACATCCTGCATTAGGTCTTGCATGTTTTCTTCATGCTAGTGAATTAGATCCTGATCAGAGGCTAATCAGTTTTCTCTAAGGGCCTTCTCCTTCTTTGTGGCCCTGGACTCTCATTGCCTGCAAGGGAGGTCATCAGTTTGGTTCTCAACAAAACATCTGTGAAGCTGGAAGTAATGCAGTGCTTAGATGATGTGCAGCTTCTTCTCTCAGTTTCAAGAATAAGGACTGTAGTTCCGACCTCTTCTCTTCCCTTCTTCCTTTCCAAATAAACACTGATGAGGGAGCGAAGGTTGGAAGAATAAACTGTAGCATGGAAAAGCAAAGTGCAGGCAAGGGACCGTTCTGTCAGGTCTTCCTGGGCATCTGAGATACCTCCATCTGTCTAGCTGCACAACAGCGTGTTTTATCAAAGAGCATAACGATTATTTGCTGCTATTGCCCCAGACAGTGTTTTGGTTACATAAATCATATATTGAGGCATTGATTTGTAGTTTTCCCCTCACTTCCTTGGAAAGCCAGAAGCTATAGTTTTAGTTAGCTGAATTCCCTCGTGTGCCCCTGCCCTGTTTGCCCCTGCTCCCCACGCAACCCAGCAGCTCAAGGAGGAAGACTCCATTGTCACTAAAAATGTTCAGTTTCCATGGCGATAGGAGCTGACATCACCAGAACTTTCTCCCCTCTCACACACTCCCTCCCCCAGCCACATTCAACACGTTTTTTTCAGAAAGGATTAGAAAAAAACCCACAACACAACAATCCTAAGTCAACGCTCTCCTTCATTGTTCCCCTCGGATCTCCTAAAACCAAGTGAGGTAATTTGGGTTGAAGAATGCCGTTGCCTTTGTGTGCACAAACAGCCAGGGCTGAAAATTCAGCTTGTAGATGCTCCAGTTCCCAACTGCTCATTGGCAACAGGAGGTTGCATGTTCCCAGACGTTTCAAGCAGACTGTGCTTGTCACCAGCTGTCCCGGTGGGAGTCCCTCTTCCCCTGCGTTTGTGATAAGATCTGTCGTCATGTGTTTCCCACAGTGATGGGTGTGTTTGAAGAGCTCGATCTGAGGCAACTTCAAAGGGCAGCTTCCTAAAGGTTTGGAACTTCCTACTAAGTTTTGGAAGCTGAGATAATACAAACACTAATCACACTGGAAATGCAGGCCAGTGTCTCTATGTGCCTCAATTTAGGAGAAAAGTCACTTATTTCTGGGCTAGCACTCATTAGCTTTTTATGTCAGGCAGTTCTATAGCAAAAATAGAGTGAGCAATTTCTCCTGCTCGCTCTACTCTGTGAAGCAGTTGTGTTCATGTGATGCCACTGTCCCTCTGGGAAGGGAGATGTCCCTTTGCGTGACTCTGTCCTCTGTGCAAGGAGTGAATTCATGCAACCTGCCTGGCCTTGGGGGCATTAATTCCACTGAGTGTGTGTTTCTTCTGCCTCTCTTGAGTCAAGTGCTGTAATTAGTGATCTGTGGTGGGAATTATGTCTGTCTGCTTCCTTCTGCAGTGTTCCCACAACGTATTCTGGTATGCAATTTACTTGTATAAATAGGGAGGTAGGTTAAGGAGCAGAGGGCTTCACTATGTGGCCAGGGGGATGGTTGTGATGATAAGCATGTGCCCAGAATATGTCCAAAACCTTTCCTTAATTACTTGCTGCTTGGAGTCCAGTCCTGATGAGAGGCTGATGTATCTTTCAGAGTATGCCCTGTCTTGTCCATTCTTCATTATCACACTGGAGCTTGCCCTGCAGATCTCATAAACTGTGGTCAAATCCCATCCCAACCTTGCCTTTGATGAGAGGAATGGTGTGACTTTGTAGATTTTGGCATTTTAGTATGCACTTGCAGTATTTTTACCAGCTTTTAAAAGTAGTGGACATCGGAACAAGACACAGTAGTCTGTGTAGCCAATTCAGTGCCTTCAGTGATAATAGAGTCTCTCTGTTCCAGCCTGAAATTTCCCTGTACCTACAGACAAGGATTGCAGTAGCCCATATAATCAATCACTGCATCTCCCTATCAATTCATTCAGTTGCTTTCTCCATTGGCTCCAAGATTATTTGGTTTTGGTTTTTCCCCTCCTCTTTTGAAGAGAGAAAATCCCTTTCTATTAGCAACAACAGCAAACTTTGTTCCCAGATATATGCTGTGACGTTTGTTCACACTGGGATACATATTATTTGCATTTCTAAAGCAGCTCATACTGTTCTATGTTGCTGACTTGTCCTCTTCCTATCTTTTTCTGTTCTTCCCAAAATACGCTTCAACTGCAAAATCTGTCAGTGATTTATTTTTTTTTTTAATTTTCTGCTAGGTTGTAATAAATAAATAAAGAACAGAGTGGCAAGAATTGTGCATTACAGAAGTACATCTGCTCACAAATGAGTCCCCGTTTACCATTACATGTGAGGTTTATTACTTAGTTATTCTCCAGCTACTGTATGTCATTATGATTTTATATCATTCCAGCCATATCAACATAATTAGTTGCATGAACCAGACTTGTAATCTCATAAGAAATTATAGCACAATAGTTTGATGATGTCTATTTTTCCTTAAACCTGTGTTGATTATGGTTAATTTTATTATCCATCTTTAATCTGTAATCCATCAAAGCCCTGTATCAACGATTTCATTACAGTACTGTGATCAGCATCAGTCCAGCCAGCCTACTGAGATCACTGTGTTTCCAAAATACTGGCACAACATCAGAATTTCTCTGACCCTTGGATGCTTTCCCAGTTTTCTGGGACTAATCAAAAATCCTCAGTACTGGTCCAGATCTGTTCTGGCCATCTCCTTTAAACCTCTTGGATATAAATTGTCTAGGCCTGCCTATCTTAGAGTATCCCTGTTTTGATACGCACAGCCTAAAATACTTGATCACAGCTGGAGCTGAAACCAGCTCATTATCATCTATGCTACACATACATCATATGACCTTTCCTGTAGAACTTTTTTCTAATTGAAGTTTTCTGCCTTTTTACACTGTTTGTGACAATCTGTTTTCTTGTTCCAGTGATTAACTTGTACCATTTTATGTGCTTGTTCAATTCTCTTACAAATTTTCTACAATTTCCATCTCCTAATTTATATTCATTGGTATTAGCTTCCCCCTTCTTGCTATTACATTGTTGCTTTTGCTTTCACTTATGTTGTACTATCTTTTTAGCACATTCAGCTTTCTCATCTCTATTGAAGCTTCTTGGATGCCTGAGAAATATTCCTAAACGCTACTTGATTGTCATCCCTAGTTCATGAATTTAAGTCTATCCTGACGGGTGTGATGCATGGCTGTTTATGTGTGGTTTTGACTTCATGAATATGGCCCCTCTAATGCACCAAGTGTATCTAGTACTGCTGATCACCTTACTTGATTTGTACATAACACATGCAATCAAGTAGTCCTAGCTTTAAGCTCTATGATAAAAAATCCCAACAAACCACTTAATAGACAATTTCTGTATCTTCCATCCTTGAATGCAATTTTCTTTGAGTCGTAAGGCACGTCATTGCAAGTGCTGAGAAACTGCAAAGAGATTTAGGTGTCCTCAACATGTTGCCTAAATTCAATTCTTGCAGATGGATAAGAGGAGGGTTTTTCTACCATGAATTACAAATCAATACCAACAGAGCTAGCTGGCCTATTTTCCAGTGGGATCTGGACATACCTAATCACATGCATAGGATCATAGGATAATTCAGGTTGGAAAATAATTTGTGAGGTCCAGTCCAATCCTTTCACTCCAACTCAAGTCAGATTGTTCAAAGTTGTCCAGGTTTTGAAAACCTCCATGGATGGAGACTGCACCACCTCTCTGGAGCCCCATCACCACTATAGCTGCTGCACCACTGTGGAGAGTTTGGCTCCAACTCATTATTGACCTCCTCACTGGTACCAATGAGCTGCTGTTACCAGCTGTGCCAAAATCAATCTCCTCTCCAGGTTGAACAAGCCCTCATCCCCAAGGCATTCCTTACAGGGCAAGTGCTCCAGCTCCTTGAGCATCTTGGTGGCTCTCCACTGAACTTACTCCAGTTTATTGAGAGTTTCTTGTATTGAGGGGCCTGAAGCTGAGTGTGCCATTCTAGATGTGGTCTACTAATGCAAACTGAATGGTATAATCCCTTTCCTCATCTACTGACTGTTCTCGTGTTGGTGCAGCTTGGTATGCTATCAGCCTTTATTGCATGGACCATATGTTGCCTGCTGTCCACAAGGACCCACAGGTCCTTTTCAGCAGAGCTATTACCCAACCCGTACTGAGATAGTGGGTCAGTCCAGTCCAGGTACAAGACCTTATATTTGTCTGTTGAATTTCATGAGACTTCTGTCAGCCCATTCCTCTAGACAGAGGAATGATCTACTTTACATGGCAGAAAATTAATCTGTAAGTGTTCATTTCCAGATTGTCACTGATTCCCTGCTAGACAGTGCCGTTTTGGACAGTGTGCTAGTCCCCCTCCCTTTCTGTCCACTTGAGTCTCCCTGACTAGGTTAAAATTGTTGATTTTAATATTCCTTTCATGCAGATCTTCCTGCCAGGCTTTCTTAATGTCATTTAGGCTGTTTATGCTCATAAAACGAATAATTCCTATTCTCTTTATTACTCAGGCCCCTGGCACTGGTGTATAGATGATACCATTTTTCTCCTCTTTATGTCTTGTAGTGCATTAATTAGTTTTGTTCTTGACATGGAGGCTCTGTAAGAATTAACTTTTTTCCTAATTTCATCACTTTCCCTTTGATTTTTCATTTTACAATCTCCTGACTGGTCTCTCGTTTCCCTAAAACTAATTCTTCTTCTAATGAAATGCTGGTTAATGTTTCTGCTTCTCCAGGGGTAGACCAGTGTTCTGCAAGTCTCCTGTTCTGTGTAGCTGGCCAAACTAGCAGTTTATTACCAGATTCCTCTGTCGTCTCCTTTGACTGTTGGCCAGGATGGGCCACCAATGAGCTCAACTGAATATTTCTTGTCCGTCTTCTCCAGAAACTGTCTATAATCTATGGCACATCATGATAAGAAAAACAATTTATTTCAAAGTGCATCATCATAGGTAAATATGGAACTTTGAAAAACCTTCCTAAGTTTGCCTTTTTATCTTGTTTCACTAACAGTATGGCAGCACAGCTGTCCTGATATCTTAATTTACTTTCTAAAGCATCCTTTCCTTTCTGAGTGGTTATGCAGCCTTTGGAGAGGATTTTCTGGCATCTCTGTAGAGCTGGAGATCACTTCTTGGGCATGCCTGATAGCCCCTTAGAACATTTCTTCTTACTCCCTCCTAAGCCTTTTGACTAGCTGCTGCTTTAGGAGTGTTTTAGGTAGCTTCCACACTGTGAACCTGGAAAGTATTACTCTCTATTAATTGAAATTGTCATTAGTAGTAGTATTTGTGCCTTGTCTCACTGGTAGCTACCTAGTGTCCTTGATTTCTGCTTCCCCTAATTCCTTGTGGCTTTTCTTCCATAAACTTGTGGTGATGCTGCTTCCTGAGTCCATCCATCCAACCTTTTTCCAACCCTGTTCTTGTCTGTGCTGTGCATCATCAGTGGATGTACCTCTGAACACCAACTCTCTCCTTACGGGGAAGTTACCAGTTCATACTTGCAGCCCCAAATTTATCCCCTTGCCTTTCAGCCCAGGAAAGGAGGCTGGCAGCTCTCTGAAGGATGAGAGGTACCAACCCCCTGCCTCAAATGCTGGCCTGTTCTCACAAAACAAAATTGGTACCACTCCATGTCCTTCCACACTGGGAAGATGCCGCTTAGCCTGAAACACACCAGTTGGCCTTAATCTCACAAGATGAGGAACTATGTTGCCAATCTTCCACTTTCTCTTTTAATTAACTGTGGTCCTTCGGGGACCTGGCCAGAATTTGCGTAGTTATGACTTTAAAATCACAGACCATTAAATGCTTATTAGCAAGCAGTGTAAACAGCAGAATGCTCGGAAAATACTAGTTAGCTAATCTTCAATGCCAAATGAAAGTTTCTGTAAAATTATGGCAAGTTAGTGAAAACTGTAATAAATACAGCAATTAGGTGTTTCAAGCGGTGATCAGATAAAGATGGAAACCAGCAAGCAGCAGGCTAAATAGCATCTTAACTAAAGGCAGAAATATCAGAATCACAGCCCTCCCCCCCGAACAGACACTCACTTTTTCCTCCTTAATGATACTAATTATTTCATTTGCTTTCTCCTAGTAAAACTATCCATAGATGTGCAACATATTGAAATGAAAGGAGTCATCAAAACTAAATGAATCACATCAGAAAAGAATCAAAACAAGGAGGCAGTGGTAGCCTGCATGAGTTACGTGTACTTCTCTAATCGTTAATCCCCTACCATGTGAATTTTTAGCATTGTAATAAAAAAAAAATAGGCAACACCAGCAGGGTTGCAGGACCAAAATACAGGCACACCTTTCCCCTCCCCCCCAAACAATGAAATACAGAGCTCAGAGCTTGTGCTCAGACTCCCAGTTTTTGAAAGTGAGGCCCTGTCTCTCGTCTTCAGTCACCTGATCTTGGTGAGTCCCTCTGGTTTTCTTATCACAGTGTGAGAACCTGCTTATGTCTTTTCATATCATGTCTCCAAAACTATTAAGAAACTCTGACGTTTTCTCTTAGTGCACAGTTTGGAGAGAAATTTTGAGTTTTCAGGGGCGTGAAATAATCACATTCTAGGCAGCAAGGGACCAGTCTCACATGCTCTGGATGCTTTCAGCAGCTTTTGCTTGCAGACCAATTTAAAAAAAAAAAAGGTAAAAAAAAAAAGTGCTGGCAAGAGGGGACAGTTACAGGTTATTTTTTTAAGAATACTAAGCATCATAGTTCTGGAGCTGACTGTGTAATTAGTGATTGATCTATCACTCCCTAAAGAAAGGGCTTACTCTTTACTAACAGAATTATAGCATCTTTATTAAAAAAAAATATATATATAATTAAAGGGATAAAAAAGGATGCAAATTTTTCTTTCTTATGTCTTTCAGCTTTTATGTACACGTAGAGTTGTGTTTTTGCAGCATAGTGAGCTGTAAATTTAAAACAGATAAGCAGGACTACTTATCTGAGTACACCCTGGTTCACAGAGCAATTTAGAGCCATACTGTGTGATGTCTGGCCACATCCTATATGATGTTATTCCATCCTTTCCGTGATAGGTGTTGAGAGGAACTAGGCTCCTCTACGTAGCGTGCATTTTGAAGCTTGGCCCCAGAGGCACCAAACTGTGCAAAATGTGTGTGAATGCATGTCTTGCTCTTCAAGCATGTATGTCAAGGAGCTGATAAGTAGGTTCAGCGCTGGGGGCTTCCTGGCAGCCCTCTGCCTCCTGCACCATGGAGTACCCTGTGTTCCATATAGTAAAAGATCAGGTCCAAATAACCAGTCAGCTGTGAGCCAGAACAGCCATGAAGACAACGTTTTTAAAGGTTCATAGGTGACTGCAGCCCTGATGTGCTTGGGGGCCACGTATGCTTAACACACCCTACAAGGGCTGTCTGAAGCCTGTGCCCATTCCCAAGGCATCAGTGAAGTCTGTGCCTTCTTGGAGCTGTGAAGGAAACAGGGGCATGTGCCACAACACAACTCTCTAAGCAGGGAAAAGGGAGTACCTAAAGAGTCTTTAATTTCTGCCATAGCCCCCCCAGAACCTTCGGTATGAAGTAAGGATGTGGTGTCTCCATCTGTAAAGCAAAAAGGTTGGTATGGTGCAGAAATCTTAAAAAATCAGTCCCACCCTACAGTCCTGGGGCTAACAAGTGCTATGTTTGCATACACTGCCTGTTTTTCCTCTCCAGTGGTGCATATGCATCCTGTAGCTGCAGACTCAGGAAGCAGTAGCCCTCCTCTCTTGCCCAGAAGGCCTTGTCAAAATCTCCTGACTCCACTTCTGACGACTCCAGAGAGTTTGTGAGAGATTAGATTCATCCTTTACTAGTGCCTGCCTGCTACCAGCTCTCCTTGTCTACCAAGCTTGGGCACATTCAGCCTTAGAAGGTCTGACAGGAGGTGTCTCGAATGCCCCACATTTTATCTATTCAGGTGTGTGCTCTGCCTCCTGCATCCTTGCTTTTGCTCCAGTGCCACTGGGTCCTGTTGTCCAGGCAGCTGTGGGCAGCAGTAAGTAGATTTTGGTGGCTGCACTCCCTTTTTGGTACATCACAGGTTCAGCAGTTGAGCCTTTGGGGAATCTTGGCCAGCCGTGTTCACCATGTCCCCTGCCCACTGCTACATCTCTGGCCACAGAGGGACAGGACTGCATGGATTTAGCAGTGCACATGCTTTTTAATTGTCTTTCATCAAAATGGCTCATTAATATAAGAGGGAAGATACTTGGACCATTGGAATACATTGTCCAGTGAGAGGATCAGCTTTGCTCCTTCTTTGTGTTGTTGCCACAGTCTTTGAAGCCAGGCCGAAGGTGGTGAGACTTTCCTCTCATCTGGTGCATGCTACAGAGGTGGGAAGATTTAAGTGGAAATAAGTCTCCCACCAGCACCCCATAAACTGCAGGTGGGAGGCTTGAGCTGTGGAATCCCCTACCTCCACAGAGCTCACGTATCAGCCTTGGTAAACAGAGGGATCTCAGCTCCAGCTTTTGGTGACCATATTGGAATTAAAAATTCTGTCAGGAAAAACATATTTTCCCTGTGACTCCTACATTCTGGATGTTTGAAGTGGTAGAAAAAACAGTTTGTGGAATTTGGTGGCTCCTCAAGGAGCCGAGAACAGAAAGACATATTCTTGTACATGGAAGACATTGGTTAAATCACATCTATTCATGGTACAGGTACACATAAGGTTTAGACCTCTGACACAGCCGAAGGAATTCAGAGCAGAAAACAACAAAATAATCTTCTGCCTCAGGTGCTCATGGATACAAGAACCAAATAAAAGTCCCACATGCAGGAAAATCTTAATTTTACATAGCCTCATAGCAAGCCTGGAATTGCAGCTAGGAAGTCACAACCAAGAAGTTTCTGACTTCTGTGCCAAATCCAAATTTATTTGACAAAGAAATATGAATTGATTAGACTGCAGTTAATTAGATTTCAATTGAAAACTCCTATCAGAGAAGGGGAATTAGGCAGCCTTTGAATTTGACAAAAATATATTGGCTTTGTGTCATAAGAAAAATACTGCCTCCGTATTTTTCATGAATGCTTCCAGAATACATTTAAATATTATTTTTTGGCTGCTAATTTTCAGCAAATAGAAGCTCATGAGCTAAGATTTGGAAAGTTAATAAGTATTTAATAAAGGTATAAGAAGATATAAATATGAAGAGGTAAATGGTAATGTTTGAACTGGTTTAATCATGGATTTCATCGAATGTAATTGCGAAGAAGCTGCTAGCCAAGCACTGCATAAGTACATTTTCTTGGGTTACACATACAGCATGAGAAAGTCGGAATCTTCTGGACTCCTTATGTGGTTTTCGTATTCTGTCTATTTTAAAATAGACTTAGCTTTTATTCCTTCATCCTGGTAGTCAGTCTGCTCTCCCCTGCCTGGCAGAGCGCCGCCCTGGCTGTGCATTTCTGCTGTTGTTGGGCAACTCTTCTCTCCCAAGTCTCACTGCTGCTAGAGAAGTGGAGAGAGCCAAGACAGATCCAAGCCCACTCTTGAGTTCACGGGTGCAGAGGTGCAAAAGAAGTGCCAAGTTGTAGCTCTTGGTGATGAAGCTCTTATGCTGCTGTTGAGACCTCATGAGCGGTGAAGGTTTGAGATGCTTGTGGCTTGTGTCACTTTGTCCCTGTGTGCTCGCTGTCCCCTCCAGTGGCTTGGCATGAGATAGAGGTACAACAGAGCAGGTGTTTTCTAGACAGGGTCAATGTGATAACAAATTACTTACTTGTTCCCTGCACTAGCTTGGCCTTATCTCTGTTAAACTCAAGGTATCTTGTGTGTTCAGCCAAGCATATTTACCTGGGCATAGGCTAATGTTTATTAGCAAGGCAGAGACTGAGGAGGAGAAGGCAGCAGGAAGATCAGTAAGGAAAGGGACAAAAGGAGTAAAGAGGAAGATGGAAAAGGGAAGAAAGGATTGAGAAGGGAATTGAGGGTTATGAGGCAAAATGGAAAAAGATGAAGGAAAGACAAGGGGTGAACAAAAGCCCAGGAAGTTAAGGAGGAAATTTGAAATTAGAAGGGGGAATGTTACAGGCAGGTATGAGTCAGAAGGATTGAGAGAGAGGGGGTAGGGAGGAGGTGGGATACCCTGAGAGTGGGGAGGGAGGCAGAGCTTGTGCAGAGAGGCATTCCCTGCCACACATCTCCCCTGCTTCTGCAGGGTGAACCCCATGGTGATGAACCCAGTTGCCCCTGTCCCATTTTCCACCCTGCTGCCGTTCCCATGGTGCATCAACCTTGAGTTGTGTGGTATAGGATTGGTGCATGCGTCAATCCCCTCTCCTTTCAGAAGAGCTTCACTCAGAAAGTTTTGAAGAAGAAAGTCTCTAGTGAGGGAAGAAGAATTACTGTATAAATTCAATTATCTTGACAGCTCAGTGCTCAAATTCCATCACCGATCAGGAGTTTCTCTCTGATTTAGCATAGTTTCAGCTTCCTAATCTGCCTCTGCACTTGCTCACCCACGCCAGAGGCCACAAAATACTTCAGTGGTACCAGAAATGAGCTGCCATTTCCCTTGAGAGGGATGTATTCCCTCTGCCCTGTCATGATAAGGGGAAAGGACAGCTCGCAACAAGCACAGGCTTTTTTTGACATGTCCTCATCTTTGTCTGGCTGTCCCTGGATGTTAAAGAAACTAAGGATTTAAAAAAAATAAATGCTTCAAACATCCAAGAAAGAGGGGAGAACTAGATGAACAGTGGTCAGGACCTGGGGACTACCCTTGCTTGTGGCAGTGAGCTGCCTCGAAGCAAGGATGAGGAGCCTGGAAAGCTCCTGGAGTTTAATAAGGAGGCAACCATTTTGTATTAGCTTTAATATTGCTGTGCTCTTTGCTTATGAACACCTAGCAAACATATAGTTCCTTGGGTTGCTGGTGCTATAATGATCCAAGCACCGAAGGTTGGGTGCCTGCCCAAGTGTCCAAATAAGCCCTGTGCACCTAATCCACCATCACAAGGTCTTGAGACAGACACAGGGAAAACGTGAACCTCCTGACATAAATTTCCTGCTGGTTTTTGGCTGATAACTTTTTGTGATGTGCCCTTTTGATTCTCTGTCAACCTGTCGCCACCTCCGCATGTGGCAGTAGGAGATCAAGTATAGCCCAACCTTGGAGGGTCTGCGTGCCCACGGTTTCCAGACAGTGGGGAACAGGGCTGGCTGGAGAAAGATAAGAGCAAACCCATCTGGGCTGGCAATCTCTGAAATGCTAGCAGAGTTGCTTAGAGATTCTATTTTATTAGGGGAAGGAGGCATCCATTTGGATTTATCAGTTTTACCTACACAGAAAATATTCTTTTTGTTAATCAACAGAGTTTCATTTCATCCCATTCACTCACAGTCTGTCTGTATGGGTGTGCTACCCTTGTGCAAAGAGAAGCGTGAACATGCGCCAATGCTAAAGCCATCACCAGGAATGAAAAGGCGAGAACAAGTATCTCTAATGCAATATTGCACCGGAATTTTGTTGGAGTTGTTTTGGATGTGATTTACGTGACTACAATAGGCATAGCTCATCTGCAGGGATTTAAGCATCCTGGATGTGTCTCTGTTATTACAGCCAAGACCAGGAGGCCTCAGGAAGAGCTGTAGGCAGAGGGGCTCTGCTAAGCGAGCCAAAGCCCTAGGGCCTGCTAAGGCTGAGCTCTTTTTTTGTTAGAAGTTGCTCTCTGAAAAATTTAACAGTTGCCCTTCTCTGACCCATCCTTGGGAACAGCCTGCTGTTTTCCTTGACAGAGTGATTGACTCTTCAGCATGTTCTTTTCCTAGCTAAACTGGAATGTGATTGCAGCAAATCTGCAGCCGCTGAGGGTGGCAGGAGGCTGGCTCGCTGGCTGTAGGAACTGCGTGGTTGCAGCTAGGGTAGTGTTCTTCTTGCCCCAAAAGGACCTGTGCTCACTATTTTGAGGTTTATTACTTTTCTAGTGATGGATAGGCTGTACCATATCTTGGTGGTAAGTTTTTTCCACCTAGGAGAGGGCAGCAACCTGCACCTGGTTAAGGCAATTCTAATTGTAACGCCAGCAATGTGGTTGTAGCTACAAGAGGACAAAGCTTGAATGGTTTGTAAATGGAGATTTTATTTTTAAATTAATTTTGCATGGCTAAGTCTGAGAAAATATGTCACCTCTTCCCACTGATTTAATCTCAGCCCTAGCTCTGTGCTATTCCTCTGTGCTCAGTTTCTGTGAGAGTCATGGTGGTCTTCAGGACTTCTCATTTAATCGGTTGCAGTTCAGAAAAGACCACTTTTTGAAATTAGATGTGTTTTGGGGCCATTTGCTCATTTGCTGTCTGACAGGGTGTGTTTAAGGTTTTCCATTACTGCTCAAAAATATTTTTTTTTTGCCTTCAGAGGTCTTTGCCCGTACCATAGTTCCAAAGTTTCAGCAGGTCTGTCTGATTCTGGAGCAACAACACTCTGACAAAGCAATCATGTGCTTTTAGAGCAAGGTTGATTGGTGCCTTCTCAAGGCCCTTTGCACTGTGTTCATCTGGACCATACAGTTATGTCGTTTGTATGATACCCTGTGGTCACATCTGTGCGTTTGTATCAGTGTGCTCTTCCTCCTTTCATGTCCTCTTTATGATTTCAGCTGACCAGATCCTAAGTGCTTTCTTTAAGGTAAGTATTGCTGCTTGGTTTGGGGTGGGGTTTTTTGGGGTTGCAACTTCTTAGGATTGTGAACATTTTGATTATCAGTATGAAATCCCTTCTCTCTCTTTCTGCTCTCAGTGTATGTGGAACTGACAGCCCCAGGGAGGTAAATGAATGCCACTGCATTTCAGAGGAAGAATTATTTCATGCAATTACCCTAAAAGTGCACGAGAGAACAGAGTGAAAGGAATGAGGGAGAGAAAGAAAGAGAGCATGAGAGAGAATAATCACAACACTTCGACAGATTTACCCCCTTGTGTTTGAAAATCTATCACTCTGACAAGTCCCCTTTGTGAAAGGTGTAGACATAACTAGACATTTGCTCTTCAAGGTCCTTTTGAGCAAAGAGGGTGGTGGATAGAAGGTTCAGTTCGTTTCACTCAGGTTTCATGCAAGTCTTCTCCCTGGTATTTCTTACAGACTGTCTGTACACCATTTCCCTCTTAATGTCTCATTTAGGTTCTTATTCTTCAGTGGTTCCTGGGTAGAGGGCTTTGGGTGCACTTTAGGTTACTGGGTGATCAACTTGTGGGTCTTTCTATTTAAGTTGTAATGGTTTTAGTTTGAGAAGGGGTGCAGTAACAAAAGGCTCTGTCTCCTGTTCCCTCCCTGTCTCTTGAGCATGTCGAAAGGCTTTTGTAGCTTTGGAGAAATGGAGCTTTTTGTAGCTTCATTATTCACATCTGAGAAGAGATTTAGGTAAAGCTGTTCCTGTCCATATTCTGCTGCTGTTTCATCTGTCAACCTTGTCACCTTCTTGATCCCTTCTGCCCATCAGAGTCACCCTGGGGGAACTGGTGACCACTGCCCATGTCTTCCCAGAGGCCTTCTGCACCTCTGTGTACTGAAACATGCAAAATGCTTTGAGATCCTCAGGTGGAAATGGCTGTCCAGGGCAAATGGTTGTTATAATCCAGTTTCTTGCTGTGTTTTCCAAGAGGCAGGTGAGTTACTGGAAATTTGCCACACTGGAGGAGGGCAGCATTGGGCTGAGGGATGCTGAGCCAGGTCACTTTTTTTCACCTGCACCCGCTGCTCTTGCAGCAAAGCCAATGTATTAGTCATAGCTATTTGCACTTTGAGGTTATTTAGGGAGCATGCTGTTGGGTTAGGAAAGCTAAGGTCTAGCATATGTCCTAAAATTAGGCTTTTCTCCTTCTGGTTGGTGTCAGAAAGGAGTGATTCACAGCTATGGGAGAAACCTTCCCACCTAGCTGAAGCAGTTACGGCTTTAAGCAGAGAGTTTGCTTCAGTGTGAGGTAAAACAGGTTAACTGAAGACACCTCCAGGGACCTCATCCCCTACTGTGAGATGAGGGGAGCACCCTGCTGTGCTGCAGGTACTTCTCAGCAGAATTGGCTATACAGCCCCGCTCCTCCTGGGAAGTGTGCACCCTCACCAAGAACACACGCTCCTCATCGGGGCATCTTTTTGCAGCTCCTTTTCCTCCTGATGGTCACAGCAGGTAAGTGTTACCACAGCTTCTGGCCTGCATCCTCACAGCACGCTCTCACTGCTCACTGCTGTCCCATGGACAGGCTGTTTTCTGCCAGGGGAGGCTGTGGGCTCCGATCCTGCTCCTGGAGGGCTTCTGGAGGCTTCAACTTTGCTCCCAAAGGCTTAGGCTTTATCCCCACGACTTGCAGAAACCCTTCAATAAAGAAATGATGACTCTGTGACTCAAGCCAATATTTTGGATGTTTTTAAACATCTTTTTTTTTCTCTCTCTTTTTCCTCTTCTCCAGGATGGTGGAGTACTCCCTGGATCTCCAAAACATTAACTTGTCTGCAATCCGTACTGTCCGTGTCCTGAGACCCCTGAAAGCTATCAACCGTGTGCCTAGTAAGTCATGCTTCTCTCTCACACCTGCTCAGCTTGGGTCGTGGGAATATGTGATCAGTCAGGCTGTGTGTAGTGGTGTTTTCCAGGCTGAGTTCGGGTGTAAACTGAGTGGAGGCTGCTGCACAGGCCCCACATGGGGCCAAGAGGTTTTGTTGGATGGGCAAGAAGATTGCAGTCTTATAGCATATCTGTCGTGGTCATCCTTTGTGCAGGACCATGGTGATGACTCAGGAGCTGAAGCTGAACAATGTGCAATAAAGCGTTTTTTTTTCTTTCTCTTACTGAAGGACATTGCAGGTTTGATAGCAGGCTCAGAATGGGATGCATGTGAGGTCCAGAGAGGGTGGTGGAAGCAGGGAGAACTGCTTTGCTCTTCCACGTCCTCTCCTCTGAAAAATTTTCATGCTATTACAGCTTAGGGGCATGTAGCACCGGCTATTTTTTCTCTCCTCTTCACCCTGTACTTTGTACTTCTATTTTGTGCTGACTCTCCCTGCGTGTGTCTATGAACCGGGCTGAGCACCTCTGGGCAGGGGGCTGCGTGTGAGCTGGGATGTGTCAGCAGCCAAACGGTTCAGGCACTTTTCTAGTCCCAGACAGAGTCCCCAGCTCTGGTCTGGATGCAAATCAGGTGAGGTGCTGCATCCCTGGGATGTGAGCTGCAGCCCTGGGGCACCGGGTGGATGGGAGTGAACCGGCAGGCAGGTTGCATGCCATTGGGATCCGGGGGTTGCAAGAGCACTGAACTCAGTCTGCTGTGTCACTCCAATGTTTCTGGATATTCCCTGAGCAAAGGCAGCAGCTGCCACATGCAGCCCTGTGAGACGTCAGACGTTTCTTCCACAAGTTTCTCAGTCTTGCAGAATGTCAGGAATTCTCTGCTCTTCCACGCAATCTCCCCAATCAGGTTGTCTGCAGTGGCTAACACCTTGCCAGAGCTCTCCTAATCCTTCTCTTGAGCTCAGATGCTCCTTTTTCTTTTGCAGACCTGAGGAAGTTTTGTACAGTTGACATTCCAGTCTGCATAATACTTTTTCCCTTGCGTTAAAGTCACTTTCACGATGCAACATGTTTCTTACACATGCTATGGAGCTGGATTTCAGGATCTCTGGCTCCATGCAAAGCCCTTCTGGAAAGAGTTCTTGTGTGCCCCCCAGGATGTATGTATTTCTCTGGGCAATAGCCAGGGACAGAGGGTGCTGCAAGGTGTGCTGGAGGAAATGGGGCAGAGTCCTGTGTGCCCCACATGGCAGGAGGGCACCAGGCAGAGAAGCAGCTGGTTTGGGCATTAAGCACACACCCAGGTAATTAAAAAGTCTGTCATGGGGTGATCAAAATGGGAACTAAGAATAACCTTTTGGCTATTGACTATCAGCAAAACAACTTCCCCAGCCTGTTTCGGGTTTTCTGCTCCTGTTCCAGAGAGGAGAGGGCTGGGAGCCATCCATGATCCTGGCTATGAACATGACCGCAGCACGGGGGGGCATCTCTTCTGTGAGGGGGTGGCCCAGAGGTCATGCATGGCAAGCTCACCCCTTCCATGAAGCATCCAGCTGGCTGCACGAGGGCTGCACCATCCTCATGTTATGCAGCTGTGTTTCTTCCCTGCTTTGTTAAGAGTCCCGTGGGTCTGTGCTCAAAGATCCCTTTAGGACTTATTTAGGACTTAGGGTAGACTTAACCTTGGTAGTAAGCAGGAGCAACCTGAACAATATCCAATTGACTCCTGCAGACATCTGCCATGTTAATTGCTGTGCACTGGTGGCCAGGAGCAAAGCTTGGCTGATAAAGGGTCAAGACCTTGTTTTATTCTTATTTATCAGCTGGAACAGCTGAAGTTGCCCTCCCCAACACCCCCCTAAGCCTGTCTGGCAGGAGATGCCCCAGGAGGAATGGTGTGAGCAGCATCAGAACTGGCCTACCAGGGACCCGCTCTGTCCATGTGGAGACACCAGGGATGCTTTCACTCATCTCATCTGACCTTTGCAGAGTGCAGGCTCTTGAATTTCCCCTGAATGTCCCAGCCATGACACTGTCTGTCTGCTCCTTTTATCAGTATAAAATTCTACCTGTATGAAATTGATGCTGTTTTAATTTCCACTCTGTGGTTAATCTTTATGTATCTTTCTTGCTACATAAATCTGTGGTTATGCAGAAAACATTTTGTAAGAAAGACATCCTGCCATTAATTAAAGAAAAAAAAAATCAGATTCCCTGGGAAAGGAAGCACTGACTTGAGGGTTGAAAACTGGCTAAGAGGCTGTAAACAAAGGCTTGTGATAAATAGGAATGAGCCATGTTGGAAGAAGGTGCCTAGTAGGGTACAGCAAACATAATTAATGGGACCTTTGGCCACAAATCTTTCTTTAATGCCTTTTTAAAGTTCTTCATTACTGATCTGAAGCAAGAGGAAAGTCTATTAGTGAGATGTACTGATGATACCAAGCTGGAGGTATTGCAGGTGCTAGCAAAGAAAGTGGGAAATAAGTGGGAGGTAAAAGGCAAATTGAGGTCTTAGTGGGAGTGTGAAATATTTGGGGAGGGACAGGGAGTTTAATCCCAAAGGCAGATATTTTGGCCATGTTCAGAGGGCTGTGCTGGGACAATGTGTCCTAGCATTCACTGGTGGCTATTTCAAAGGCTTCCACATGGGCTCCCAGCTAGGGACTGATTTTCACAGAGGAGTCTGGCCGTGTGGACTGAATAATAGCAGTTTATCAGGAGAATGGACAAAGTGATTAGGAACCTGAATGATTACTGCATGAGGGAAGAGTGCTGAAGTGGTCTGTCTGGGCAGATTATTTAGTGCCCAAAGAACAGTAACTCTCTAATAATCAGCAAGCATTTGAAAAGTCTACACACAAAATTAAGAAATTTCTGGAGCAATTTGAGAGAAATTTTGTACTACATGAAGTGATGCCAGAAAATTAGGAGGGAAGAAATTCAGAATGACTCTAAGGTAGCATTCAGAATGCTACCAAGTAGCAACTTAGTAGATGAAAAGGTACGACCTGTTAGATAAATTAAATAATTTAATCTTTAGTCTTGTGTCTTGGTTCTGGCAGGGATACAGCCCAGGAGCTGGGATGGGACACAGCCCAGACTGACACAAACTAGCCAAATGGGTATTATGTGAGCCCTGTTCAGTATTTAGATAGAGAGCTGGCAGGAATCGCTGGGGATAATGACTCTACCCAGAGCCTCTGGCAGAAAGCACCAGGGGAGATTCAAAGTAGACCCCTAAGGTTTTGTAATTGGGGATACAGGGGATCCAAAGCCTGCTAGACTCCAACGGAAAAAGGGGCATTGGCAGCAAGAGTCTGAGCTGGTTCAGAAGCAGTTGGTATGGAAGCACAGCTCCCCTCAGCACCTCCACTGCTGGTGTTGGGCTGGGTGGTCAGAGAAAGGATCCCTGCTACGCATCATCCAACTGATGGTTGTGTAGGGTAAGTGGATTGCATTGACCACACAGCAAGCCTGAATGGGACACCCCAGTCACACAGGAATTCTGGAAGTGATCATGGACTGGCCAGAAGACAAAGATTTTGGAATATCACCAGAGGAGGAAGTAAAGCATGTGGAAGAGGCCATGCTACCAGAAAATGAGAAGAAATATGCCTTGTTCACTGGTGGGTCTGCCAGATTGTGGGAAAGCATCAAAAGTGGAAGCCTGCTGTGTGGAGTCCTACATGACGAGTTGCAGAAGCCACTGAAGGACAGGGTGAATTGAGCCAGTTTGCAGAGGTGAAAGCCATCTAGTTGGCTTTATATGTTGCTGAGTGAGAAAAATGGCCAGTACTTTATCTCTATACTGACTCATGGATGGTCACAAATGCTCTGTGGAGGTGTCTGTGGCAGCAGAAACAGAGCTACTGGCAACACAAAGGTAAACCCATCTGGGCTGCTGAATTGTGGCAAGATACTGCTGCCTGGATAGAGAATCTGGTTGTGAAAGTACATCACACAGATGCCCAAGTACCCAACAGGCCACTAAGGAACATCAAAACAATCAGCAAGTGGTTTTGTAGACTGATTATATTACACTTCCACAAGCCTTCCAAGGCAAGCATCATGTGCTCACAAAGGTGTAAGCAACCACTGAATGGCTGGAAACATACCCTAAGCCCCATGCCACCACCTGGAACTCTATCCTGGGCCTTGAAAAGCAAGTCCTGTGGCGACATGGCACATCAGAGAGAATTGAGTCGGACAACAGGACGCATTTCTGAAACAGCCTCATAGACACCTGAGCCAAAGAGCATGGCATTGAGTGGGAATCACATTCCCTATCACATACCAGCCTCTGGGGAGTCAAACAATACTGGACTGCTAAAAAGTACAATGAGAGCAATGGGTGGTGGGACTTTAAAACAGCGGGATATATATTTAGCAAAAGCTGCCCAGTTAGTTACCACCAGGGAATCTACCAATTGAGCTGGCCCTGCTCAGTCAAAACTTCCCCTATTGTAGAAGGGGATAAAATCCCCATAGTGCACATGAAGAATACATTAGGAGTTAGTCCTGCCTCAGGCAAAGGCAAACCCATCCACGGTATTGCTTTCACTCAAGGACCTGGGTGCAGTTGGTGGGTGATGTGGAGGAATAGGGAGGTCAAATGTGTACCCCATGAGGACCTGATTTTGGGTGAGAAAAGCCAATAAATCAAATTGTATGATGCATGTCATCATTAATATAATTACTATATGCCACATCAATGGTACTAAGAATCACCCAAACCAATGATAGATGGACTTTGATGAAACCAAGTAAAGCACAGCAGTGATGGGATCAGAACTCACCTCAGCAAGTGGCACTCTGCAACTTGCTCAAGATCAACATCTTCAACCTGTGGACTGCGGGCACGGGCCACATCAGACACACTAGCCGTGAACTCTGTATACAGCATGCAACAGTCCAGCACTTCAACCATCTCAGCTGCCCTAAGAGACTTTTCTAATAGATGGAGCCCAAAGTGATGGATTAAATGAACTCAACTCAATGGATGTTTCAGAAGAATGGCCTATAGACTAAGGGAACGATATCTGTATGTATCTGTATGTGTAGATATGGTGCTAAGAAACACAATTTAGTGGTGGACTTGGCAGTGCCAAGTTAATGGTTAGACTTGATGATCTTAAAGGCCTCTTCCGACCAAAATGATTCTATGATTCTTTATATATACCAAAGATGGGAAAAAGCGATGGCAATTAATTGGAAAGTGTAAGATCTGGGCATGATGTGGATGGTACAGAATAAGGGGTAGTGGATAATATCCTAGTTCTGACAGCTATAGGGTTCATTTTCACAAATTGCTGGGACATGTCACTGACAGGTTGGGACCCAACCTAGAAAACAAGACAGTATTTAGCTGGGAAACTGACTGGGGCAGGGACCAGGAATTGCCACTTGGATGGGGGCTTCCCAGGCTTGGCTGGTGAGTGGTGATACATTAATTGTGTTTTGCATATTCCTTTATCAGGTGCCTTTATCTCAACCTATGAGTTTTTCCTTTTTCTTCTGATTCTCCTCTCATTCCAGCAGGGGGTGTGTGGTGAGTGAAAAGACTGCTTTGTTCTCTGTTGCCATCTGGGGCTAATTGGATATGTCTAAATTCTGCTTACCTGTGTTCATTCTCAACATGTTACTGAAAGCCCTTTCTTGTAAGAGAGACTTGTGGAGCTGTAAATAACATCTTGCAAAGAGCTGACAAATTCCATTAGTGTGTGCTGTGCACATTACGGATAGCATAAAGGACACATAGGCTCTTCTATCTGAATCATGACTGAAGAAAAAGACATCCAGTGCAACCATAAGGTGGCAAATGCAAAGTCCATTAAGGAAGTTCTCCATCCAATTTGTAATTGGACTGTAAAGCTTGCTGCCATGGGAAGTCCTTCCAGCCCAAAATCAAGTTGAGGTGCTGTAAATGAAGTAAGTAAAATGGGATGTCTAAGGGATCAGAGCTCACCTGGAGACACCTCTAGATTTCAAACATTCCTGCTTCAGGTTAGAGCTGATCTTTAGCTACTGGTTATCGGCAATTGGTTTCATTTCTTGCAATTCTCAGCAGGATGTCACTTCTGGATGAAGAGGTTTGTGGCTCTGCCTGACTTCATCATTCTTCCATTTGCATGTAGCCTTTGAAGTGTACTACAGAAAACATTGGCAACCTAGTTTTGTAATACATATCACACCTTCCTTAGTATTCCTGCTTATCTCTTGTATTCCTGACTACAGCCCCAGGAATGCTGCCTTTTGGGGTTTTATCTGAAAGTGCATGAAACAAAAAATTATAGATTGTTCTGGTCCTATTACCGTGTGATTCAATTCCATGGCAATGAGCTGGTGTGACAAGCCCAGCAAGCCAGCGAACAAGTGTAAAGAGGGAAAAAAAATATCCTCTGGGTCTCTGTTAGAGGAGTTGCTTTCTGATCTGGGCATGTCTGTGTCCTGGGCTTGGGGTGAAATTCCACATCATTTGTTGTTATTGTGCTTTTGCAATTGTGTGTCAGGTTGCTAGGGGAAATGTTGCTGTTTCTGCTAGCTCTTTTATCCCTTCCTCTCATGGCACAAGGTTTAGGTGGGAGGCTGGATTTGTTTTATTTCTGCCTGCTTTTCGACTGGGATGCTGTAGTAGTTTCTGATCATTTGAATTTCTTTCGATTCTGTTATTACCTTCTTTTTTGACATTGGAGCAGAAAATGTTTCTTCAGTTTACTCTTTCTTGCCGCATTGGTGTTATGCAAAGAAGAGTGCTTGCATTGTGTTTGATGTCTTCCAGTTTCCACTTACAATTTAGTAACTGATTCATCATTTGGAAGCAGATTACTTCAGCTGAGCACACTGTACGGAAGTGAAGGAGCCTGTTGCAGAGTGTTGCATAGCAACTTTATTGAATAGAAAGTGTATACATGTGCTAATACTTGGTGTGAAAGTGCCGTAATGCTTATGTGGAAGTATAGGCATTAGAAATATAATGTTATATTCTTATTACTAGCTCTGTAGCAAATAGAATTTCAGATTTGTGGGAAGTTCTGCTCTTTCCAGATGTGTTTTTTCTCAGTCAGAACAAGAATAAACATTTCCCATCCATTTTAATATGGTTTTATTCTGTCTAACTGTAGATGGTTTGTTTGGCTTTTTTATTTTTTCCTATACTTTGTCATGACAAAGAAGTTTAAAATTAATCAGAAAACCTTAGCCATGCAGTTCTAGAAATGCTGAAATAGAACATTTCAACTTCATAAAAATGCTTTTCTCTCCTGCTATCCTCCTCTTATTTTTGCTAAATGATGTTTCAGTAACTATCACAACACTGAAGTGTTTCCATTTCAATGAAATAGCTTTTTTTTTTTTCCTGGTAAAAATGCTGTGAAGGAAAACCTTAGTATAGCTCCATTTTTCCTTATTAATTAGTGTTATCAGAGTAGCTCCATGGTTCTGAATAGTATTTCTCTACTTTTCATCTACAGATCTGAGATATAAACCAAGGCTTGTTAGTTTAATATTCCTCATGTTTTTGAGCAGGTGGATGAGACCCAGCGAGTGTCACCAGCAAAATACAACTGACATTTAACTCTTGGCCCTGTGTTCAGCTCAGTCAACCAAAGCAGCAATATAAAAATACTCTGAAACGGCTGAACCTTGGAATAGGAAAAGCAGATGTTTGTATTTATATTTCCTGCCTTAAATCTGTATTCCACGCCAAGTTACCTGTATTTGCTGCTGTAACAGTGCCTAAGACAGAGTGGTCTGGCTAAGAACCCCACACTTGGCACGGAGAAAAAGTGATGACATTTACATCTCTAAATGTGTTTTTGAAGAACTAATTTCACTGATGAGCATGTGTGAAATTAGCTTCTGACTGAGATATATTAGGCTGTAAAACAGCCTCATTTACTGCTAGATCAGACAAAAAAGCAAGCGCATTTGATGGGCACAGTCCTGCCCTAGCAGCTGGAAATTATGGGATTATGAGATTCCTCTTCTAAGACCTCTCCCCCCATCCAGGGTCTTTGCTTCACGTGCCTCATCTTTTTGAAAGAGCACTGTCACTTACTTGTCCTCTTCCAACACTGATTCACTTTCAAAAATGTAATCTTCCATTAGATTATTTTGGAAGTACAATTTTCCCCCTCACAGGATTATTTGTAAAAAGATAACTGAAACCCAGATGTTGTATTTTCCAGGTATTTAAACTTATCTCATTCACAGTTCTTGATATAATCTGCTCTGTAAATATTTATTATCACATCTCAGTGACACACAAACCATGCTTAAAACCACACGCAAATGTGTACACACACAGGTTTATCCACATGCAGCCGCAGTCCTGAGCAGACTGGTAAAGGGACAGGAGTAATGTTCTCTTGCAGCATCCATACTCAAAAGTTAAGAGGTCAAAATGGCCTTTTCATTCCCTAGTCAGGCCATGTGTGGCTCAAATGCATTCAAAAATGAAGCTGCCAGCTTGCTCTAGGCTCCATCCCAGGCAGGCGGGCAGTGAAAGGATGGAGGAAAGCCGACAGGGGATGGACTTGACTGATGAGGTTGAGTTCTGTCTGTATCCTCTGTTCCCAACCCAATCTCCTAGCCAAGTGGAGCAAAGTACTAAACAGAACAATGTGATTTATTGCCCAGAGCAGGCCTTTAAAGGATGCCTTTTCTCGGAGTGGGATGGAAATCAGAGATGGAAATTTAACTTAGAGCTGCGCTTTCCTGCATGTGCTGTTCCTTGGGCAGCACAGTTCTTTATGAAGTCCATTGAGCCCTAAATCAGACAGGCGTGTTCAGGATACAGGGAAACAGCGTGAGGAGGAGCAGAGCAGTGTGAGGATCAATAGAGAGGGGAGGAGAAAGAGCTGGATAGGAAGGAGAAATGACAATAGGGAAGCGGCAGGGTTTGCCGGGTACCGCACGCAAAGGCGTGATGCTCATCTCTGTGTCGGATAATGCAGAGAAAGTGGGGGTGGAGGGAGTGAGAGAAGGGGAAGAAATCAAAACGGAAACAAGGGCAAAGACCAGTGTAAAGAAAGTCTATTGACTCTCAAATATGCTGTATGGTTTTGCAAATCAGTGTTTCTGTAGGGCTTTTTAACAAACTGAGTGCGGTGTAACAGACCCACACCCTGTAGAGCTGGAGGAAGCCTTCAGTCACCGAAGACAGGCTGCAATTTTATTTACTTTTTGTCCGATCTGGGTACTGTTTTTCAGGTGCATTCCACAGTGTGCGATATATTGCCACATGTTTAAATGGGTAATCAAAGTAAATTTGGGAAACAAAGCAAAACAAAAATTATATCCTTGTGTTAATGTAACATCCTGACAGGGACCTGGGGAACATTGAAGCGCAGGAAATGTAGAACTGATAATTCCTCATTTTGTGCCATAAGTAGCTTAGTCCCTCTTTTTGCAGTCACAGATCATAGGATAAAGTCATCTTTCCCTCTCGAACCAGTCTGCTTGATTTTACTGTTTCTATAACCAAGTATTCAAAAGTCAGAAATTGTGTGCTTGTAAGTTGTCAGATGGTTTAAAATAAAGAGATTTGGGAAAAGAAAAAAATCACAGGTTATTTTTATTTTTCCTGTTGCTTTCAGACCTTTAAGACCTGTGACTTAGATCTTGTAGTCCTCTTTCTACCTCCCCATAGTAGTGAGTAATAGAAGCTTCTTCTCTATTTTTTTTTTTTTACTGTGATCCGAGATTGTCAAGTCATAGCAAGATTTCACACCTCAAGGTTTATGCCATGCATCCCAAGACTACTGATAAAAATCGCAAGAGTTAGCAACAGCACTTTGGAGTTTGTGTTATTGGAAGTAAAGCAAGCCTGGAAAAAAACCCCACAACCCCAAAACCAGTCATAAAGAGACCTTCGCTGGGATCTTTATTTCTCCCTTCTCCTCTAGGGGAACCTGCACAGCCAGAATTGTAAAAATGCTCAGCTCCTTGCTGCTCCCATTGTGACAATTCTGCTGCCTGTTCAAACAAGCTCAGTCTCCAGTGTACACAGTGCTCTCGAAAGCCCAGCCACATAGTTTGCTGCCTAAATGGGAGCTGAGCTGTTTTGCAAAATCTGTCCCATGGGACCTATCAAGCAATGGATACCATGGAAATGTGAGCAATAATGACAGTGCATTATGGGGTGAAAGATAATGTCATATTACACTAATGCAAATTACATTTTGTGTGTGTGGGTAGGGCAATTTACAACCATAACCTTAAATTTTGCTATCTTTGTGTATCTCAGGCCTGATTCTCCTCTTCACACACGTTTTGCCTAACGTCACGTCACTGCCTGCAGTAGAAAGAAACATGATTCATGCTAGTGACAGCCAGAGGAAATTAGCTCCCTTAAGTCTTAACCAGAAGTTGCATTAACACTGTTTTACATAATATTTTGTATTATTCTGTCCTACTTACACAGCACTAGAGATGTGTAAAGAACTAAAGGGTATTTATAGAACGGAGACAAGTAGCTTGCAGCCACAGCACTGGAATTACCTTTTGTCCCTCTTGTTAGGCGACCCCTGCAATTCTGAAAGAAAAGCTGGCACTGTGTGTTTTTTAATAGAGTTTTCACTGAAAGTGAATGCAGTCATCATTGCAGTGATAAATGGGGGAAAAATGAGATGATCAGTGAATGAACAACAGTAGCAGGTGGTAGTAGGTGTTGCTTATTAGATGTTCAGTATTAGAAAAAAAGAGCAGGATGACAACAATCCCCCAGAGAGACACCTCTCTAAGAAACAATCTGACACCTGGCATCACTTGCCAAGACAAGGTTGCTTAACAGCCCAAAGCTTGCAAGGGTTAATGGGGCAAGAGAGGGAAGAAGGGGGCTCCTGGCTGAGACCTTTGTCCCCATCCATGTCTGCTTGTGCCACCAATTATGTGGCTGCCAACGGTGCTACAGTGGCGCATATGAGCTTTCTGTTGCTATCCAAGGACTTTAGCTGGGCTCACAGCACCCCTAGTAGGGTGCAGCCTGCTGCGGAGCTGAGGTGTCTCCTGTTTGGATCACAGCAAAGCTTGGACCGAGGCCCTCATTTTCCACAGGGGTCAGCATTTTGTTGTCAAGGCAAATGCTCTGGATTTTGCTCTCATTCTTGAGGCCACTGACACCCTGGGTCCAGGTCTGCAATTAGGAGGCCTAATCTCTGGGCTTGCTTCTTCAAAGCACCTGACAGTTCCACCTGTCATGGCTTGGTTTTTTGATCCCTCTGTAGGGTTGGTGAGGCCTCAGCCCATCAAGAAGGAACTATAATGTTTGCTGTGTCTTGTGCACCTTGAATAAAGCTTGGGACTGAGCTGACTCCACAGGGTCTGTTTGGACCACTTCCTTTTGCAAAAGGCATGGAAGGCAAGACTAGAGTTTGACCCTTCAAGACATAATTAATTTTTTGGCATTATTTATGATCTGGTGAGAAGATAATTTTTCCTACCTTGTTGTATGTTTCTTTTAGTGTTATCCAAGGTGGTTTGGGGGATTTTTTGGTTTTTCTCTTTTGACATCTTGATATTCTGTAAGAAAGTGCTTTATAAGGAGATCTTCACTACCCTGTGATGGAAGGTGGGCCTATTTCTTTGTAGGATTTACTGCAGGTCTCCAGCAAAGAAATGTGGCAATAACTACTTGTGGTATGAGCGGCGGTATGCCAGAGTTCCGTGAGACTTGTTGTTATATGAAGGGAATTAGAATTTCAAGGTTGTTGTTGCTTCTGTCTGTTGAGTCTTACTAGGAGGGGCCTATTTCCTTCACATACGTATGACATTTGATGGGCAGGTAGAAGAAAAGTTCTGAAGGATTCTGAATATTGAGATTCATCCCTGGCTCTGGCCTCTTTTGGCAGCATGCTGAGCATCGTGGCCATACAGCACCCATGTGCTTGGATTCTCATCTTCCCCCTAAGGCAAACAGCATGTCTCAGGTTTCATTCACACTTTCTTTTTGGTAGTTGTTTTAGCTAAGTGTGTGTATGGGGGTGTTGTAAGTGGTGTATTTTTCTTCTTCCTTTTCTTTTTGGTGCTCGTGATGCCCTGACCTGATCCACGTTAGGTAAGCATCTTGCTCTCAAAGTGAAAAGCAGTGATAGTCCCTGGCTCCCAAGGGAGTTGCTTCTACAGCCCTGGAACAAGCTTGAGAGAGCTCTTGCTCTCACATCAGTACACTTTAAACCTACTCTGGAGAGCTCTGTTGTCCCAGCAGGGTGAAGCTCTGACCAAGAGGGATTTTTTTCCTGAGCTTTAGTCTCTCTTTAGGATACCTTGGGCTTAAGCTAAGAAGCACTTTGAAGGTAAGGACTGAGGATACTCAATGCTTGAACTTGGTTCAGTAAGGAAAATCACTGCACTGAGGCAAGACTTGATGTGCCCATGCTACTGAGGAAATGAGCAGCAGCTTTTTGTAGTTAAAGCAGCTAAACCTTTATAAGTGCTGAAAATGTCATGCTTTGATATTTTCTGTGTCTGTGGTCAAGCTGAGGAGTGACAAAGATTTGGGTAATAGGTCATCAACAGGCTGAGGTGGATAAGGTGTTTGAGGCAATCAGGGTGCTTGGAAGCTTTGCTTGTTGGCAAGAGTGGGATGGTGGTGAGGAACTGAGAGGTACTCCTAAACCACAGATCATGCTCATAACCTGCAAGTGCAAAACCCCCAACCCAAAATGCATTCTACAAATGCTCTGGGAACCTGGTGGAGAGATCAGTGAAAAGACATTGATTACCTCTGAATGAGGCCAGTATTTCACATTTGTGTCACAGGAAAGAAGGCGAGCTTGGACAAGTGGCCTGGCTGAGGGACAATGCTTTTGGTCTCTGCACTCTGCAAAATATCCTGCCAGCTACAGTCACAAATGCAGGTTTTCCTCAGTAGCAGAGCTGGTTTAAGAGCTCTCCCTACACCATCCTGTCAGACAGACCTGTTTTTCCGTAGGGTTCATTTAATCTGGGTCGGGCCAGCCATCTGGATATGCTGTCTCTTGCATTGGTGCAAAGTGATGGTCTGCACTGTGAATGAGGCTGACTTTACAGCTTGAGGAGAAGGCATCTGGAGCTGCACACCGGCTGTTCTAGCTGAGGTCCCCTCACTCACACATGTATTTGCAGGAAAGGCCTCAGTTAGGAGGAATGCAGCTAAGAGAAAAAGATCAGGGTGGCGAGGGAAGCTGTGGGTTATAATAATGATGAATCTATTGTTGCAGACACAGATGATCAGTTTCTCTTACCTGTAGCTTGGCACCACGTTTTAGCTAATGTAAATGAATGCAGTGTGTGAAATGACAGCTGAGCCTTGGATCAGCAAGAGATCAGTGAGGAGGGTCACAAGTTGGACCGCCGGCTTGCATTGTGCACACAAACTGAGATTATTTTAACTAGAGGTCTTGACCACAAAAAACCCACCCAAACAGTGCAGCTCTCCCTGTGTGCTCTCTGCAAAATACCATCTATCTGCTGGAGTGGTTCCTCAGGTCTGAAAATTCCCATAAAGAAACATGCACAGGAGAATCCTGCCAACCTCATGTGATCTGGATGGACTGCCATGTGTCCTGGGGCAGGGGAGGAAGGAAAGAAGGCGAGCTTGGACAAGTGGCCTGGCTGAGGGACAGAACAATGCTTTTGGTCTCTGCACTCTGCAAAATATCCTGCCAGCTACAGTCACAAATGCTGATGGGGAAGAGATTTGCTTTTGCTCCAGTTAAAATGACAATTGGTGGCTTGGCCCATGACACAGATAAGATAGATGCTGAGAATTATGTTCTCTTCCATCTGTTTTTCTCTAACCACTATCTCATTTTGACTCTGCACACATTAGCTTTGTCCCTCTCTGAAGAGCTGGGGAGGAGTCAAAAGCCTCAGAGGTGGGTGAGATAGAAGAAACCAGAAAGAACAGGGTTTCTCACCCTCTCCTGAGCCAGTCCTCTTTCAGATCACAGGGTGATTAGGGCTAGGAAGTGAATCAGCTCAGGTGTTGGTCCTCACTCTTGGAAAGATGCAGGTGGAGAGAGGCAAAGCGACAGAAGGATGCTGAGCGGGAGCAGGGGTGATAAGCTGCTAGGCTCACCTGCACTGTGTGGCTGGCTCCAGCTGCCCAGAGGTCACCTTCTCCCCAGCCCTGTCCTAGCTGCTCACTGCCACTGCCATGCTTTCCCCGGGGCTGGGACACGCTGGGCGAGTCTGCTTTGCTGTGACGGCCAGGCTAATCAGGGTTGATGGCAAGTGTCTGGAGGGAGCTGCGGTCACTGTAGTAGCGTCTGCAGAGTTTGTCAGGAAGGGCCGCTGGATGCTGCCGGGGCGAGACAGAGGATTTGCTCTGCCCGAACCCAGGAGGGAGTTCAGTTACTTTGCTTCATCTTTTGGCTTTGCTCAGCCCTCTGTGTCCTTCTGACAGCTCGCTCCCCAGAACTCCTTCCTCCCTGCTGCTGCTTCTTATCCCTGCAATGTACTTTCCCCCTGACATCCACTGCCGTGTTGGAGCGGTGAACACAAGCGGTTGTGCTTGTGGTTTTGCTCCTGCAGGATACCCTACCAGGAGTAGCTCTGCCAGCAAGGTCTCATCAAGCACCCTTCCTCGCCCCTTGCCCAAGGGCATGGCTGAGCAGCAGAGAATTATCTGAGCATTGTCTCTCTAGTGAGGACCCTTCCTTGGATGCCCACAGCTGATGCCATTTTGTTTCCTCCTTTCCCCTGATCTCCTCGTGAGGGTGAGTAGGGAAGAGAAAAGACCTTTCAGAGCCCACACCTGGCACTCATGAATATTTCATGTTTCTAGCTTTTCTTCCCCTTGAAGAGCAAAACCTTTTCATTTTTGATGCCCTGGGAGTCTGGTTGGTTGCTGAATGTTGCTTCATCAATGGTCTCCCTCCTTACTTTTCCTCCAGACTGCCCAGCCCCTTTTCCTTTCTCTTCTCAAGGAACGTCTCCTTTTTTCAAAGGCTGCTTCAGAAAAGGTCATTGTCCCTTTTATATTCCTTCCTTGCTGTGAGCCAGCGTGGCTTCTGCTCTGCCAATGGTAAAGGACAAACTGGGATGTGGGGAAAGGCAGCAATGGGGAGGGAGGCAAGGAGATGAGTGCACATACACTGTGGAGTGGTGCAGGGGCAGAGGGGAGATGTAGGCACAGTGAGAGAAAAGTAAAGGAGAAGAGAGCTGGGCAGAGGCGGTGGAAGGTAGGAAGGAAGGTGCAGGAGGATTTTGCCAAACAACCAGCTTTCCAGCACCTTCAAGAAGTAGTCACAGAAGATTTCAAGGCCAGGCTGAATGAGGCTTTGAGCAACATGGTCTAGTGGGAGGTGTCCCTCCCCATGGCAGGGGGGGTTGGAACTCGATGATCTTCAAGGTCCCAACCCAAACCATTCTATGATTCTATGCACTGGTGTTGCTGTGGATGGGGGCTTGTCCAGCAAAGGCTGGAAAAGAGAGGCTTTCTCCAGGGAAGGCTGCTCCAAAGCTTCACTGACAAACGTTACCCATTTCCATTGCCCTGCAGCCGTTTTAGAGACCTTGTTACCTCAGACACCAGGGTCTGCAGTAAGTCATTGCCCTCGATCCTTACGCTTTTTAGCCCTTTTCCCTGTTTCTCCCCTACACCTCATGAGTAACCAGGGACTGTTTGCAACCTGCTTCCAGTCAGGCTGTGCAGACCCCAAAACACAGTGCTCTGTGGGTCCTTCCTGAGTGAGGTCCTTCCCTCCTGCCCATGAAAGCATTTATACATCTGGCAGCGAGGGTCCTTGCCTGGAGATGTGCAGCAGATGCCTTAGCGTGGCTGCTAGACCAGCCCATCCCTTCCTGGGTCCAGGGGACTGCAAAGCCCTGGAAGTGAACAGACCCATGCAGGGCTGCTGGCTCAGGAGGGAGTGGGGAGGCTGTGAGGGCTTCTCCCCAGATAGCCCACAGGGGCTGGCACAGGTGCAGGAGGCAAGATGCTATAGCAGAGGTTGGGGCTCAAGGACTCTGGCATGAGGATTGCAGGCAGCAGGGGAGGCTTGTGTTTATAGTGTGTCTTTCTTCTACATGGAAGTAGTAGTTGAAGTACCCACACTTACCTCCTCAGCAGAGGTAAGGTCCATTTGATGGAAAACTGATGCCTCTGTTGAAAAGTGGGTTCCCAGAGCAATTGCTTTGCAGTTTAGTGCAGGAAGCAAAAGAGGCTTTGCACAAAGTAAAGTGATAAATTTGTCTTAGAGGTGGTTGGCCCATAGTAAAATTACAATTGATGTTTGGGTGGGTGTAGCTTCAGTTCTTGCTTTTGGAAGAGCCAATCTCTTATCTGTAGTCAGCATCAATGCGCAGACATGGATGACTATTCAATTGGGAGATTTTTTTAAAAGTAAAAATTTGGATTTAGAAATGGAAGTCACCTGTCTTCTATTGGAACATGGCAAAAACCAATTTTTGCAAATTCTGGCTTAACAAGTGTATTGTCTATATGATTCTGGTGGGAATGTCTGTTCTATCTGTTCTGTGTTTCAGCATAAGGGCAGTCTCGTTCTTTCCATTTCCCCTGTTCTGAGGTGGATCTGAAAAACGTCACCCCCTCTTGCAGCGCTACTGGCACAGTTTCCTGTGTCACTTGGCTCTCCTCAATGTACTGACCAGGACAGCTTATGGGAACTACCAAGCTCGTGCTGTGAAGCAGTGTTAATGGTGGGATCAAGCTGCACTGCAGCGAGGGTGTGTGGCCTTTAAGCCAAAGTGTTGTCCCGAGCGTTGCTCCAGAGCCTGGCAGGTCACAATGACAGGCAGCAGGGCACTGTGGCTATGCTGTTGGGCTTTGTGAGGTGACAGATCAGAAAGCTATCAGTGACTCATGGCATGTCCACGATCCCCTGTGAGTGGCTGGAGCTGCGCCCCTGTACTGATGAGTTACTGATGTACTGTCTGGGAAAGGCCTTAACTGGTGACTAGTGATACAGCTGGGCAGTCAGGCGAGCAGGGTTTAGCTGCTGCTCCACAGCCTGGCCTTAGAGCTAATGCCATCATTCCTTATCCTTCATAATCCCATGCAGCCATCCTTTAAACATCTTCTCCTTCCCACACATCACATACCTGTAAATGCCACTCCTGTCTCTCCCACCCACATCTGTCACCAAAACATTCCCTCCCAAGTTAAACCAATCCGATGTTCCACACCAGGCACCTTTCTCCCTCCCTTTCACTGTGTGTGCACCCCAGGCCTGCATGTCCCCCCACAGGCACCACTTCCCCCCCGCCCCTGTGGCGTGAGCAGCCTGGGGAATAGAGATAGAGCCTGGTGCACAGCATCGTGTGACTAATTACTTGACGCTGGGCACACAAGAGGGATTAACTTGAGCCTCAAAGGGCTGTCAGAGAATCCTAATCTCATCTTCCTCTCCTTTTTCCCCTTCCACTGCCATCTGAAATAATGAACTGGTTATAAATACCTAATTAGCTAATTATTTGCTGGCCTACATGGAACATCTTCAGTGAAGGAACTCCCTGAGCCCTTGGGGAAGGGACCTCCATGGAGGCCAGGAGAAACAACCAGACCAGGTGTGTGCGGAGGTAAAGGTGGTACAGTGGTGTTTAGAAGGACTTCTAGGTGTCGTGGTTTTGACCGAATTGACCAACCAGAACGATAGACGGCTCCTCCCTCCCTCCCCCCCTGCAAAAGAAAAGACAGTAGAGGAAGAGGGAAAGAAAAAAAACTTATGAGTTTAGAAAAAAAACTTATGAGTTTAGAAAAAAAATAAACTACTTTAATGAAAATATAAATAAATAATGAAATAATAATAA
>BJBW01000413.1:190226-208792 GCA_004320125.1 Scolopax mira
CACCGGCAGGCACAGGGGAAAGTCCCAGGCTGGACTTGGTGATGGACAGGAACGCTCGGATCGGGATAAAAAGCAGACGAACAGACAGGGTCCTCCTCAGACATTGTCCATTGAAGGAAGAGAGTTGATCCTTTGATCCCTCAGCTTTTATACTGAGCATGATGCAGATGGAATACCCTGTTGGTCAGTTTTGGGTCACCTGTCCTGCTCACTCCTCTCCACAGGTTTTTCTACTTCCTCTCCTCTATGTTTTTCCACTTCTGACCCTCCAATGGGGCAAATATCGGAGTTACCTGACCTTGGTTGTTACAGCAATAAGTATAAGCAAGGGCCTCTCTGCCCACCATTCCTTGGTATAATCAGGTCTTATCACTGTGAGAGTAGACAGTTTCTGAACAATATGCTGTTAATTTCAGAGTTTTGTTAGAAGAGGCCCAGTTGAAAAAGTAAAATTACTTTACAGTAATTAGTCCTGTTTTATCTCAAACCAGGACATTAGACTTTCACCTTCCCTAGGGAGCAGAAGAGTTATCATTAGCTCCATGAAGAAGCAAGCCAGTTCTTACCCCTACTTGTGACTATGGGAGCTGAAGAATCAGGGAGAAATAAAAACACAGAAAGAATTCATTAGGTAATTAGAAGGAAAACCAAAGGGACAGAGGTGGTATGCCAACAGCATTTCAGGCTGTGCCCTCTACCTGTGTGCTCCAGCCCTGTTGGGGATGGAGGACTAGACAAGAGAGAAGAGTGTGGTCTCCATGGCTGTCCCTTCATGAGACTGTCCCTAGGAAGATCAATTTATGCCAGTTGTTTGTGTGTGCTGGAAAAATTCATCCTGGTGGGCAGGCTGGCCTTGGGCTGTCAATGCAGTTCTCATGGTTTGCACTGTGCAGTCGTGAAAATGGGACAACTTTCAGTCTGAGCTGTCTGAGGATGGGGCGGTTGAGCTGCTGTGCACCTTTGGGCCGGAGTTTTCACTCTGTTGCCTTTCTGCAGGGAAGAGGGAGGGATGGCTATCAGATAGCTGATGGTAACAGAAGTCTCATTCCCTTTTCTTCTCACTGCTGCAGACGGAGTCCTAGGGTTAAGAGATCATGGCATCACAGCAGCTCTGCTGGCTGCCTGTCAGTAGAGGTTAGGACAAGAAAGGGGCAATGATCATAAATCTAGCCTGGTTTGGTCAGTAATTAATTTCCGACAGTCTGCTTTTATCTTCATGTGGCTTTTTTTATGGCTCATGATTTTTTCTTTCTTTTCTCTCTTCTTCCCTTCCTTTTTCACCCTCCTGTTCCTCCATCCCACACCTGTTCCTTCTGGCTCTCTTCTCCCCCTGCAGGCATGCGCATCCTTGTGAACTTGCTCCTGGACACCTTGCCCATGCTGGGGAACGTTCTTCTTCTCTGCTTCTTTGTCTTCTTCATCTTCGGCATCATTGGGGTGCAGCTGTGGGCTGGGCTGCTCCGCAATCGCTGCTTCATGGAGGAAAACTTCACAATGTGAGTGCTTGGGAGACAATGTCCCTTTCCTTTCTTCCAGGGGCATTTTAATTTCCCCTTCCCTGCTCTGCTGTACTCTGCTGCCTCTCTCTCTATGTACTTCTTACTCTAAATGGCTGTATGTTGATACCATTCAGAGCATTGGCCATGTTTTGCAGGGACTGGAAAGAGAGGGAGGGCAAAGGCAGCTGTTTTTAGTTTGTCTTCATGGTCCAAAGATGCCCGAGATCATTTGGCATAGCTGCCTCCTCTGGCCATGTCCAGGGATTCAAAATGCTGCTCCTACTTCCAGAAATAGTTGACACTCTGAAACACCAGCAACACCGTCTTTCTCCTGGACTTGCTCCCTCTTCAAAAAAACAAAAAAACAATGGAAAACCATAGTGCTGCATGATGCTACCAGGGACACTGTTGGCACCTTTGAGGTGGAGCTGAGATCACTGTTTGGACAGTAGTACATTACTTCCAGAGGCTTTGGAGGGACATAACAAATATCAGGAGTAGAATTGCCCATGGGAGTTCCCATGGGGAGGGGATTGAGGGCTGTAGGGAGAGGTGTCCTACAGCTGAGTTGGTAGAAGTGAGAGAATCTGAAAGAGAAAAAAATGGCTGCTTGAATGGGACAAAAAAAACCACGGGGAAATGTGTGCACATTACTGGCAAAGAGCCTGGAGCCACACAGGGGTCAATTACAGGTATCTGAAGTTTACTCTAGGGGGCCTGCAGATCACGGCTCTCTTCCTCCCCAGAGGCAGTGGGGTGGAAAAGGTCCTGACAGTTCTCCAATTATCCTCCTGGGGAGCAGAGCACTGCGTCCAGGGCACAGCTCCTCCTGTTGACTTTCTGACTTTAGCAGATCTCAGGCTTTAAAATGTCTTAAGACTGTATGCTAATCCCAGACATCCTATCAGTTTAGACTGCTTAAAAAAATCCTAAAGCTGTAGATCAATTTAGACTGATTAAACAATTCCGAAGCTTTAGATCATCTCAATTGGAAAAAAAATAAGTGTGAAAATACAATCTGCAGAACAGGAGTGGGGTTGGAGAGTAGGAGCTGCTTAAAGCTGTCATTAACTGTGTTTATATATTCCTTGTGGAAAAACAAATGTTTATGATGATTGTCCTTTATGCAAATTAGGCGTAGTACTACTGAAATGACTGTAATTACATCTGTGCAGAGTTGATGTAACTGAGAAGTGAATCGGGGCCACAGCCTGCAAAGTAACAGATATTAGAAAACCTTTGGCTGACCACTACTAAAGAAATTAAGTTTCAGGCACCCAGTTCACCAATGATGTGGATGTAATGGCAGATCTTTTTGGTTTAGTCCCCCTTAGTTTAGAATCAGAGACTTTCTTTTCTTTTTCATCAACACCTGTCCTCTTCCAATGACACCTTGTGAAAAGGTCTGCATTCCTACGATAGTGAAAGCTGTGTATTGTAGCACTGCAAGGAATGCACCAGATAAAGTTTAATGGAAAATTTAAAATCTCCATCTTTCACTTTCCTCATCATTAGCTCATCTCCAGCTAGGCAAGCATAGATGATTTTAATTATTCATGTATTTGGAAGGTGCTTGCATTATTTGGAAAAAAGCATGTGAACTTGTCATGAAACATTGCACCCATAATGCCAACTGTCAAGGAGAAGTCAAAGTTAAGGTTAAGTCAATTTTAACTTTGCATTGCCTGGTTTTAAGGCTTAGCCATGCAACCTTAATTATGCATGAACTAGAATTTTTTTTTTTTTTAGAAGTACAGAAGGTTCACTGCCAAATGTTATAAAACATGTCCATCAACAGTTACATACATGAGCACATCACAGCGAAGCCTGATGAACTTCCTTAATAACACTGCATCTGATTTAGTTTTGATGCTAATGGGGAGAGTGATCAGAATGCAAATCTCTGCATTCCAGCTTTTCTTCGTCTCCATGAAAGCAGGTTGTGTAATTTGGCTTGGGGTGATCTGATGGCAGGCAAAGCTATGAAAACTAGGAACTCACCCTCGAAATTTCCTGGTTTTCAGGAGCCCTGTTTTCCCTTCCCTTCTCCTGAGGCAATAAACCTGGAAATCCCTTGCCCAGTGCAGTCTCTGTGTCAGCATGAGAGTCACTGATGGGAAACTTTCTAACTGTGAGTTTTCTATCCTTACAGACAAGGTGACGTTGTCCTGCCCCCTTATTACCAGCCTGAGGAAGATGATGAGATGCCCTTTATCTGCTCATTGTCAGGAGACAATGGAATTATGGGCTGTCATGAGATACCCCCACTGAAGGAGCGGGGCCATGAATGTTGCTTGGACAAGGACGATTATTATTACTACAACTCAGTCCGTCAAGAGTTCAACATCAGTGGCATGTGTGTCAACTGGAACCAGTACTACAACGTGTGCCGTACAGGCAATGCCAACCCGCACAAGGGTGCCATCAACTTTGACAACATTGGGTATGCCTGGATTGTGATATTTCAGGTAAGACTGAGTTAGCCTCCTAACAAGGCTCAATCCATTTTTCTTTTTTCCCAACTCGGTCTCTTTCTTTGCTCCCATGATGGTTTCTGCAGAGTGTAACACAGCTGCAGAGAAAAGGGACTTTTAACTACTCTGGCAAGAGAGACCAAGCACACTGCAAACAGTGTTCCTGAAGATGGACAGGGACATAGATCTGTCCCAGGCTTTTGCTGAAATGAGCTACGTACTTCAGGCTGACTTGTACCAGTTTTACCTTCAATCCAGACCACTCTAGCAAAAGAATCTATTTATTTTTAATTTCCAGCATATGTTGTAGATGGGAGCTAAAATCCATCCCTTCTTTCTTTTCTGCCAGCTGTACGTGGTGTCCAGTCCAAGGAGCACAGAAACGTCCTGCAGGTTTTCCCCCGCTGTGATCCAGGGAAATGAACTATTTTAATGAAATACTCCTGCTGTGGACTAGCATGATCTCACAGGCTTTCACAATATGCCAGTGCCACCAAACAGTACCACGCTGATTTCCTGGAATGGAAATTTGGCCTCCTTAAAATGAATTGTTGTTTCTCACCTTCCTTGAGTTGTAACAGCTCTGCCAGTATCTGCCTGTATACACTGAGGAGTGAACTCTGGAAGCCCACTTTCTGCCTGTTTCTCTTGTTGTTGTTTGTCTTTGCAGGTGATCACGCTGGAAGGGTGGGTGGAGATCATGTACTACGTGATGGATGCCCATTCCTTCTACAATTTTATCTACTTTATCTTGCTGATAATTGTAAGTATAAGACTTGATGACTGTTAGCACTGTAAACTAAGATCCTATGAAAAGACAGGTGTTAGGTCAGCACAGATATTTGGGAAGCAAGCTACTTTACCTGGATTTCTTCTAGGAATCCCAGGAACCCAGATAGTTCAGGAACCCAGATTGTCACTGGGAGCTGGTGGCAGAATTGCATAGTTGTCAGCCCGGTTATTCTCTTTCACTCAAAGAATATGTTTAGGATCGATTCCCAGAGACATACATACGCAGTGTAGGATAATGTTTTCATCCACAGATCTTCTCTCAAAGTAAATTTCCCAAATTGGTATGCCCAAAAGCTCAGAAAACCTTTTCTGCATCTGCCCTCCTGCTTGGTCTCTTTATACATCTTAAGCTCTTGGGTCATTCTGGAGACATGCTTTTATGGCTTTTGGCAGCACCTGGATTTCTTAGACGCAGGGTCTCAGATTCAGATTTTGTCAGATTCAGGGTCTGTCATGCTGAATTACTTCTTCACCATGAACAGAAAGGAGCTGCTGCTCCAAAAGTGTCAGCAGTCCAACATAAGCTGGCTGTGTGAGATCACTTGTGGCTTGTGGGAAAGAGAGAAGTGTGTCCGTGATGAGAACTTAATAAACAGTTTATAAGCTCTGTGGATTTATACAAGTGAAGGTTGAAGGTTGCTTTGCTGTAAGGACGTTTGTTGGTGGTGCCTGGAAAGAGAAGCGAGAAACGAGATGCCATTACCTCTTCCATTCCTCAAGCCTCCCACGTGTAAATACGTTTTCTTGGATGGAATATTCTAACAAGGAAGGATTCTGCACAAAGAAACTGAAGTCAAGACTAGAAAGGAAAGACCAAGGATGGATTATGAGAAGTATAAAGTCTGTACACCATAAATGCAATTTAATTCTAGGTAACTCAGGCAGTAAGGACCTCCAAAGGTATCTCAAAGCCTACATGCATTTGAATGGGCTGTTGAAAGGGCCTGGCTACAACTCTACTTTGCACCTACCATTTGTCCTATATGGTCATGCCTTCCTAGGAATAGGATCTCTAGAAGCAAACTCACCTGGCACAGAATCTAGTTTAAATTCAAATTGACATTCCATGAGTTGAGAGCGAACAAACCTTAATCCAGTTTCTGGGAGAAATATTGCAGCCTGTGCATACATGGAGTGGCACAAAAAAAGTCTGCTGGTTCATTCAGGTCAGAACACTTACTGAAAAGCTGAATCCTCAAATCTTCATGGTATCCTTTATTTCTCCCTGCCTTTTGGCCTTCTACCATGACAAGGGAAAGACAGATAGAAAGCAGAGGTGAAATACCCCTTGAGGAATGCTGCTTTTACTTTGAGGCTGGAGAGTCCCAAGGAGAGACAATGCAGAGGTATGATTGCACAGGATGGGAGGAGAATTCCCCTCCAGCTCTATTCCCAAAGGCAAACTGAACATCCACTGCTTTTTGCGAGTTCAGAAAACAATTATTTCCCATAAAGTTTGTTCAGATCTCCTACCATGCAATAGATGTTTAGCACCTACTTGCATTTTCATTTTGAGCAGCATGGCCAGGATACACAGATTTGTGCAACAAGTGGTTCAGCACAGACTTTACTCCTGGCCCCAGACACAGCCTCTCCCAGAGCCAGAAAGGGCTGTGCAGAGTCAGTGTTTTACCTTTGTGGTGGGCATGCCCATTTCCTGCAGGCCAGTTCCAAAAACTGCCCCTCACCCTCTGCTCCAAACTACATAAATTCTGTCAGCACATTTTTGGTTTCTAAACAGGAGCATCCTTTTAGTGATGCTCACCTCATGTGGATTCCCAGCAATTCAAACTTTGTCTCTGAATTAGCAGGCAGCTGAAAACCCTCAATTAAATACTCCACCTGAGATTTAACTGCAGAGTGTCATTGACATTTCTAGACACTCCCTCCTCATTTGCAGAAGCCATGTAGGTTTATTTCCATCAAACACAGGAACACATGAACCTTGACTTACTCTGGGGACTGCTCAGAACAAAGGAATCATGTACTAGATGGGGTATTTCCTTTGCCTTTGGTGGATTTACACAGAGACAGTTTTCAGCCTTTCTGTTACCTTCTTTGCACATGTAATGCATCTTTTGCAGCACACTACAACACCATAGTGTGAACTTATGATCACATGGTTTCATTTTCCCTCCTCTTATAGAAATGAGAGCCTCTTCTCAAGTCTCATGAAGCCCAGTCCTTCTATCCTTTATTCCTCCCCCCTTCTCCATGGTTGAAAGGCCTGGGTTTCCAAGCAGGATTGCTCTGACAGTTGTACTTCATGCTTTTCACATACATACACATTACACCCTTTGCTTTTCCACATACATTTTAGCCTTGGCTCAAACTGGCTCTTCTGAGGACAGATCTCTGTAGCCTTATTTTCAGAGCTAAGCTTTCATCCATGACATCTCCTTCGCTCGTGGGCATATGTTCAAACACCTACATAAGGGCATTACTTGCTACTGCTCATCTGGCAGGAAGAAGGCTCCACCACCTGGATGTATTCCCAGCATGGTTAGGACTTCTGCAAAGCTGTGCTCCCCTGAGGGGAAGGGTGCTGCCTGACCATTGCACTCAGAGTGGTCTTGCAGAACAACCTAGTAAAAGTACTTTACATATTAAGCAAAGTGTAAATAACTTCCCCCTCTGCCAGAGATCAGGGAATTAGCATGAAAGCAGGACTGCTTTCACATCTCAAGTCAGTGTTTCATTTGAGTCTTCCTGCTGGAGGTCCAGCTGCCTCTTTGTCACTTCTCTAGCTACTTGGTCACTGTGGCTTGGATGTGGCTCCTGGACTAGAGAGAGCTCTTCTGAACCCTCAAGATGGCCTCCACATTGCCGCACTTAGTGTCTGCCTTGAAGCGCTCTGTGCTTATACATGCTTCAGAAGACAAGCTGGATATCCAGGTATAAGCAATAAAAGTAATGAGCAAATACGTCAGATCTCTAGCACCAGTAATATTTTATTAGAAATAGGCATTGAACCTTGGGTTGAACAAGGCCTGGTTCCGCTTAATCCAAATACAGTTCAGTCTCAGGACTGAACGGGACTCCTGTGTTGGGGTTTTGACTCAGTGTCCTCCTTCTGCCTCTGTCAGATGCTTTGTCTGACTCTGTGTCAGACACTTTCGGTCTCCTCGCTCAGCTAGCTGAGATGGATTGCTCAATTATAAGCCATCTGGGACCCTTTCTGTCCTTCTGCTGGCTGGGAGGCAGCGTGAAGCTCAGCAGAGCCTTAGAGTTTATGGACTTGCCTGCCGTCTTAAGGAAGATCATTTATTTTGTGTTTGATGTTTCTTACTAAGAGGCTTAAGAATTGGGGGTTAGTTGCCATATCCACTCCTTCCCTTTTTGTCATCTGGTGGAAAATCGCAGGAAATGGTGCCTGTAAGGACAGGGCATGGTGATGTGAAACCTGAACTTCTCTCTGGATTCAACCACAGGTGTACACCATAACCTAGCTAAGGTCATCTTGTTGCCCTCAGCTCATCTGCTTATAGCCTAGAGAGAAGCTGTTGCAAGTGTTAATCACTCGTTGTCTGTGGAGTTGTTGGAAGTTGCAAAGGCCCAGGCAGGGTCACAATTAGCTTTCCAAAAATGTGTGGACAGTTGGTGTCTAGCTCCCAACCCTGCCTCACTCAGGGCAAACAGAGGGAGATAACTGAATGGCCAAACCTGTGTGAGTGCAGTACGGTGATGAGGGAGGAGAGGGCAGGGGAGTGCATCAGAGAAGATTTTGGAATCCCAGTCATACTCTCATCAGTGAAAATATGCAAAACATCATGGACTAGTGAAAATCTTGGGGGAAGGCCACATACAGAAGCTGAAGGGAAAACAGTCTGAAATATGGGTGGGAGGAGAGGGAAGAGAAGGGTTCAATGATGAAGAGAAACAGAATTAAAACAACTTTGAAGGGTGCTGAGAGAAGGATGGAGTGGGGGGTGGTGGGGGGGAAGCACTTTGTTTTGAGGTGGTTTATTGTCCTTATGCTGAATTTGGTTGGAAAGGGCCTCATGTTTCAAAGGCTTATTCAGATGCTAGCACGGACTTTGAAGTACTGAGAGCCACTGTACTGAACCTCTGGACAGAGCTGCTGGACATCAGTAAGCAAAAGAAGGGAGCAAGCTGATGGGGGAGAGGCAAGGGCTGTGCACTGTGGGGAAGGCTGCTTGGATAGATAAAGCAAGCTGGGGTACTTGGTGAAAAAACCTCTACCTTTTCCATGCACGAGGATTGGTGTCAGGTTATCACTACTTTTGCTTGCCTTCTCCTCTTTGCTGGAAGGATAATATGGGGGAGGACACACACGTGAAGGTAAGGGAAGGACTGGATCCAGCTTTATGTCAAAGCTGTTTCTTGGAGAGGAGAGATGGGGAAGTGAGACTGTGTCCAATGTGAGTTTGTACAAGAAGTACACAGTGTGAAGAGGTCCCTTAGCAGGGATGCTCCCTGGTCCAGGGAAAGGAAAAATCTTGAGCCAGTGTTTTCTCTCCTCCCAGGGTCTGCCCTACAGAGTCTGTTTCAGAGCAGTGCAGACGTGTGGTCCTTGTTCAGAGATCAGACTCTGCGTTTTATCAATACCATATCACCACTTACGTCTCTACGGGGAGTATTCACCAATCAAGGCATCATTGCTTTTGAGAATTGAGCGTGGTTACCTGCCCTTTTATTTATGAAATTCTCATCATATTGAAGCCCAGGTTTTATCTTGAGTGTAATGGAGTCTCCTCTAGTGGAGATTCACCTGTAATTTCATAATATGTTACACTGAGAGATTTTTACCTCCAGATCTTTAGGCACCAAGAAATATTTGCTCCATTTTGCAGATAGGAAAGCTGAGGCAAAGGAAGCTTAAAGGGAACATGCAAAGGTGTAAAGTAAGCCTGATCAACATATTGGCTTCTGTGTGTAGAATAGGAAGAATTTGAGTATTTTGTTTTGTTTCTAAGAAATTGGGGGAGTGGGTTGTGACTGGATTTGTGTTTGAAATGGAAATCCTACCTAGACTGGAGGACAAGTAAAATAAGAGCTAATATAACATATCTGTAATATATCAGAAGAATCAGAAGAACAGAAAACGAGCAAGGAAACACTGTTTTGCCAAACTATTTAGTGTCCTTCTCAAAGTCATTAGTTTTTGTAAACTCCTCTTTGATTTCAAAGGCTGATTCATTTCAGCAAAGTGCCATCTCTCTGTTTGGTGAATCAAGGTATAAAGGTATAAATTTATTTATTTATAAATAAATAAAATGCTCCAAAGACTGAGATGTCTTCCAGGAAATGAAGACCATAAATGACAGTCCATGATTTGTCCCGTAGTAAAAGAGTGAGCAGAGGAGAAAGTAACCAAACTACCAAATTAGTCCTCTGTCTCCCACTTTCTGTTTAACACAAAGGAGAGGGAAAGAAAAAATCCAGTTTTCCTCAAATCATTTACAGTTAACTTCTGAGTGACATGCAAAAGGTCCCAAAACCTGCCAAAGATCTGAATGTACGGTTTGTGATTCCTGAATTTCAGTTCAGAACTCTAAATTCTGCATGGAAATGATGTTGAGTGAGTTCTCAAAAACAACCTTAGCCAGTCCCAGCTTTCTCTGAAAACCATTTTCCATATGCAGACTGGTTCCCATTCCTGTCTGCCTCTGGTCACCTTCCCCTCCTCTGTGTTCTTCCTCTGTCGGACATTGACTGTCCCTCCTTCTCCTTTGCTACTAGGTGGGCTCCTTCTTTATGATTAACCTGTGCCTGGTGGTCATTGCCACGCAGTTCTCAGAGACCAAGCAGCGGGAACACCAGCTGATGCAGGAGCAGCGGGCCCGGTACCTCTCGTCCAGCACTGTCGCAAGCTACATGGAGCCAGGAGATTGCTATGAGGAGATCTTCCAGTATGTCTGCCACATCATGCGCAAGGCCAAACGCCGTACCCTTGGCCTGTACAACAGCATACAGAGCTGGCGCCAGGGTCACGTGGAGCCAAGCGATGCCAAGCTACGCACGAACAGGAAAAGCCAGAGGCACTACAGTAAGGATTCCATGGGTAAAGCTGGAAATGCCAATAGTGGAAATGTGAGAGTAACTGGGAGCATCCCCATGTACCAGCTTGCCAAAGGTCTACAAAGCACAGAATTAGAATTGACATTGGCCATTGAGCATGGTGCCGTGGCTGGTACACCAGACCAGCAAAGTGGAGATGGCCAGCAGGAATGGGAATGTTACAGAGGTGACCAGCAAGGAACATGGGAACATAGGAAACCCAGAAACTGTAATGGGACAACACTAAAGGCACTGACTGGGGTTTGTAACGGGCTCCAGATCTGGGTATAGCAGGATGAAAGCAGTCTAGGAGAGATAAGTATTAGGGGGATATGAGAGCATGGGATTAAGCACTGGACTGGGTGAGGAACCAGGTTCCCCAGAGTTCTTCCAAGCTGAGTTGCAGTGGGACCTCAAGAGAGAGGCAAAGGGAAGAGAATTGCTGTAGGATGCCTCCTGGACCAAGGGAGCACTACTGAAGAAGTCAGTTTGGTATGCAAGGGCAACAACGATAATTCCTCTTGATGGGAGCACATGCTGTTGTGTAAAATTAGACACAAAATGCCATTTAAATTGGATTCACGGCCTGAAAAGTGACTGTAAAAATAGTTTTATAGAGTTAGTATTAACTGCCTTACGATGTCTTTCATAAGAAATGTTAACAACAAAAAAGCAGATTTTTCAGCTGGTATTGCATACTCAGTCTTTCTTTACTTGCTGGGAGTTTCTGCAGGCCTCATGTACTGTGTTACTGAATTAATTAATTCATTCCCCCATTTGATCTTCCAGGCCCAACTGGGCGATGGAGGAACACAAACAGTTTTCTCACTGAAGTGAGCAGATCTGTTCTGATTCAGAGGGCACGGACTATCAGAAGGAACTGTTCTTGTGCTACCTTTTCTGGCTTCTTGAGATGCTTTTCTAATGTAGCTTCTCTCATTTAGAGAGTTTAGCTCAGCATGTGGGTTCTCAGACCCCACTTGTAGCTGTTCAGGCCAAACAGCCCTCGTGATCATTTTTCCCTCAGTTCCCACTTAACACAAGCTACTGAGTCTCAAGCTGTGATTCCTGCATCAGACAAAACAGTTCTTCCTCTGATGGACGTGAACCCCCATTGAGTCTAATCACTGGCAGCTGAACAGTACCGTGCCTTTTGGTGACACAGCCAGTCAGTGTAAAGCCCTCAGCAGCTATGGCTTTTATTGCTGTCCTTGACACGATGTGCCAGTGTTTAATCACCCTTATAGCTAAAAGGCCCCAGTTACCCTGTGTGCACACCCAAAAACCAAACAGGTCCCCAGTTTGGACGTCTTTTTCAAAGCCTTCTCCATTAAGCATGATCATTTCTCTCACCAGGACTCTGCCAGCAGCACAACTCTCTCGAGTGCCCTCCTCAAGGCCTGGTCCAGCCCATTGCTGTGACGGCAACCTCTGATCCCACCAACTGCCCCCGATGCCACATGGGGGAACATGAAGCATCCCGAAGGCTCTCTGTCCTGGATAGCGCTGATTCAGAGCAGGAGGACGGAGGAGCCAGCGAAGAGGAGGGAGAGGGCAGCAGAGAGGCCCAAGGTGCATCCGCACTGGAAAAGGAGGAGGAGGAGGTGGAAGAAGGTGGACGGCTGAAGCTTTGCAGTGACATGTGGCGAGAAGTGAGGGTCAAACTTCGAGGGATTGTGGATAGCAAGTACTTCAACCGTGGGATCATGATCGCAATCCTAGTGAACACAATAAGCATGGGCATCGAGCACCACGAGCAGGTAAGGCACCACAGGACACAGGGTGGGCAGTGGGGACTGGTGAGTCCTGCTCAGGGTTATGACCTCGCTAAGCAGCTGATGCAACTTGGAGGCTGAGATTGAGCAATTTGGACCCCAGGCTGTAACACAGATGGTCCCAGCATGGCTTTTGGAGAAAGCCTCAGGATCATGCAGGGTCTTTTCTCCTTATCCCTCTACTTAATCACTTTCACTGTCTTCATGTATTTATTTTCCTCTCACCTCCTTTTAATCCGACTATTTTCCTTCTCCCTGCTCACTTTTATCTCTCTGGGTTTTTTTTCACCCTGTCTTCTCTTCCCATCTGCTTCCCTCTCCTTCACCCTCATCTCTTCCATCTTTCTTATCTCTCTCTCACTCTCATTTCTCTCTTCATTAGCTTACTGAATCCTTAGTCTATTTGGTTAATTTAATGTGCCCTCTGGGGATGTCACAGGCACTTCACCAGCATCTCAATTCAAATCCATCAGCTTGCTAGCCTTTCCAGCTTAATTAAGAGATGCCTGAGCACAGTCTATCTATACAAGAAGGCTAGAAAAGACACTACCTCTCATCTCTAGTCATTTTAGGGGCTCAGATGGCTTGAGCCTTTCCTTTGCTCTGGCAGCAATAAGTGATAGATGGGTCAGATATAGACAGCAGGTGTGGGCATAGGTTTGACTTTCACGCCAATACTTTTGCAGGCAGTTCTGAGTCAGCAGTGGACTTTATCCTAATGACAGACTTGTGAGATGGAGAAGGATTGTGTGCCCTCATTTTATAGCCGGGAAACAGAGGCTGTGTCTACTTTGTGATGTTCAGAGCTAGCTTCAGAAGGAGTTAAGCATGCCCATGACCTTGCATCAGCACTGCTTGCTGGTAGCTCTGCTGCACTTCATGTTGAAGGAGTGTGGACCGGTTCAAGACCAGATTGGATGGGGCTTTGAGTAACCTGGTCAAGTGGGAGGTGTCCCTGACCATTGCAGGGAGGTTGGAAGTAGACGATCTTTAAGGTCTCTTCTAACCCAAACCATTCTATGATTCCATGGTGTACATCCATGTCTCAGATCTGTGCTGCCAGACTGAATGTGACCATGATTCTCTCCACATGTCTGCTGGATCTCTAGTGAGATGCTGGCTGCATTGAAGTTTTGGAGCCAAGATGAAGCCTAATCCTGAACACAGTCTCAGGCAGCAGACAGGCAGTGAGTCTGGTTCAAGCAAGGCACTCAGATTTGTCCTGTACTGTATCAGGATGGAGGTATCTTTAGACCCAGAATATCTTAAATTCCCTGTTTGAGGCAACACAGTGTCTGAGCCAGTATTTGAAGCCCCGGATGTCTGGATTCCACCCACATACCAAGCATTAGTCCATTTTTCAAAGCCCAGCTAGTTTCTGATACAAGGATGGGAGACCTTAATTTGATCCCAGAATGCAAAACTGCACTGGATGCTTCAGTACCAGAAAAATACTGACAGGAGCTCAGAGCAGAGGAGAATGAAGAAGAGGCTGGAGGGGTTGACTCATGAAAATAGATAAAAAAGAGCGATGTTTTTATCACGTAGCAGAGAGATGACTAAGGGTTGAAGCCCAGGACAATATGAAAACTGCCCACTGATGTTTTAAAGATATGAGCACCAAGCAGGGAGAGCCATTGTTCATTTTGGTTTATTGGAGACAGCGTGAATTAAGAGTTTAACAGAAGAATATTTGAGCTGGAGGTAGAGAATTCACTCTCATGTTCTGGCTATTGTGTGTGCAGATTTAAGCTCTTCATAGCTGCCTCTGCTGTGTTTGTACAGCCCGCAGCAGAGTGGGAGCTGCCTGCAGCCTTGGGGTTTCTATTAGCAGGTTATTAATGACACGTCCTTAAAGTTATGCTATCACTTTTTATTCCTAAGTAGCTAGGAAAAGCTTATGACCCTGCATGCTGTTTCTACTAGAAAGAGATGTCAGCAAAATTGATCATAACTGAAAAATGTGGTGCAGCCTGTTTATTTAAAGTATGTATACTGATTCCTGTTTTCCTGGCATACGAAGATTTTTAAAAAAATAAAAATATTCAGACCATACCATGAATTGCAGGTCTTTTTTAGTCAGCAGTTAACTCAAAAGCGGATAGGTCTTTGCACATCCCTTTGTTCTCTTACAATATTCCTCACAGCATACTATCAGTGCATCTCAGACTGATGCTTCATTGCTTCCCTTTCTCTCCTTCCTTTCTCTTTTTCCTGTTGTTTTTTCCTTCCAAAACCAACAATTTTTACAGAATGATATCCAGCCAAACACCTCTGCCCACAGAGATCTGTGATTTTCAGGGTGATGCCATCCTATGACTGAAGTAGCTTATGTTACTTCAGCTACTTCGTCATACGAATCTCTCCTGGCCTGGAGCTAGTGTGTATAGAGACCTCTCAAGCTTTTATTTTTTGGTGAATTTGAGATCACAAACCCAGGCACTCTCTGGAGACATATCTGTCTGGGCAAAAGGATGTGTGAAGTTGTTCCAGGTTTCAGTGGTCCTGGGAGATGCTCATGGCATGTCCATCACCTCCTTATTGCTCTGCTTGCTCACAGACTGTACCCAGGTGAGCTGGCCTGCTCACCAAAGCACCTACCAACCATCAGGTTAAGGAGTGAGAGACTAAAGGCACAAGGTTCAGGCTCAGAAACACAGGAACCTGAGGGACAGAGCCCATGTGCAAGTCCTGCCTTTGATTCCCGAGCCTTGATGAGTAGAAAAAAGCCAGGAATTAAAATTATCTGTAAAATTCAGGGATTTAGTATTCACAATGTTTTTCTGCCTCTTCTGAGACTTAACCTCAGCAACTCAAACCACTTTATTTGGATCCAAATCACCTTGGAATTTGGCTTTGTTTAGCTTATCCATCCAGTCCCTTGTCCTGTCCTGTTTGTGTGGCCCAGGCAGCTTGCCATCTCCTTATACATTTCTTGTGAAGGGAATCAACTTGTTTTGGGACAAACTGCACTGCTATGAGTCATTTTTAATCCGTAAGTTTATCACAATTATCACTTGCAAATAGATAAGTTTATTTAAATCCATCAGTGTGCATTATACCATGTAATATCCTCGGCATTAGGCCTTCAGATATTCCTGGGACGTTGCACAAGCCAAAATCCATCATTTCAAGCTTTGTCCTGCTTGAAATATTTTTTTTGCAGTTTTTTAGATCTGCTTCTCTTGGAAATGTCTATTTTTAAAATGCAGAGTGGAAAATCAAGATATTAGATACTTGTAGCTGTCCAGAAGTATCTCTTAAAGAGGATTACTTTTTTTTAATATTCACAGAGGATCTGGTGCTGCTTGCTTTTCTCCCTTATTCAGCATGAGGATGAAAGGCTGGTCCTGACTGAATATCCTGGGCTGCCTTTTTCATATATTTCTTGAATGGCGTGTTGAATGGCCTGGACTCAAGCTTCTTTGCCATTAGCAGCCAATGAGAAAATTGCTGAGTAACTTTGATTTATCTTCTCCAGTATCTACTTACATTATTCCTTCATACATCAGATCAATACTTAATGAGATCTGTCTTGTGTGGAACAGGAAGGCGATCCCTTGTTTCCTAACTAGACCAGCCCTGTGGATCAGTAGCTTCATATCCTGTAGCCTGCACCATTTCCCTTTATAGAGCATATATTGCATCCACTAGTTCATATTTTACAGTTATTTCTTTGCTTTTTACTATTTGCTGCTTGTCAGAAACATTCAGCAAATGTCCAAGCCAGCTCATCATACTGACATTTAGTAAATGATGGAACAGTCTCCCTGGGGTGTTAGATGAAACCACATTACTTCAGCCTTGTAAAACTAGGGTATAACAAAACATCACGAAACCCTGCATTGGTTGTGGGGTGGTGATTAGAGTAAGTAAAAGCTAGTCAGTATGTTCCATGACTGATTTCTGTGACTCTTGTGAATATTGCCAATTGACTTTGAAATGGTGAGTAAAAATGGACAGGCTGGAGAGACCTCTGTATGGAATATTTCCCTCTCATGCTCTTAGAGGTAGTGATGTGCAGGTACGGTTTGGTAGGGCTGGTGTGCATAGATCACATCAATTACTCTTCAGTTTCTAGACAGTTGCTAATTTATTCTTGGTTAGGAGAAACTCCTCCCGCAGAGGCTTCATGGTGGTCTGCATATTCTTAAGCTTTCCTATAAAAGTTTCTGGCTGCTGTCAGATAATGGACTAATTATGTTTTCAGTGCAATCTGAGATAAGAATTCCAATGCTAGTAAGTAAGAAACTGAAAAGGAGAAAAAAGCTGAGCAGCTGCCCTCTCTTGCCTCGGTCTAGCTTCTGATCACTGGGCAGGAGCCCTGAAGTAGACCTCAATCATGGACTTCGCACTCAGTATTTGATCTGCACTGGCAGAGATGAAAGACTTAGTGCCACGAAGATCTGAATTAGGTAGTTTAATGAATTTGGAAAGAGATCCATATTCAGAGCAGGTGAACTAGTCAGGTTAAAACACTGGCTGTGGGCATGCTCTGCTCCCTGGGATCTCTCTCGCATTCAGGATGCTCTTCTCACCCCAGTACTCAGCTCCCACCGTCTTATCCAAGTTTCTCTCCTGGTGTGATGAGTAAATAAATCTATCCTGGCTTGGCAATATGGACAGACTTCTCTTCTGGGGAGATTTCTGTTTTTTCCTGTTTTCTCTTGGGCTAAAATAGCCCTGAGTTCAGGACTTCCCTGGTAGGCACTTCAATTTAGAGTTTCTAGGTAAACCTGGGGGGTCTGGGAGGAGGAAGCCTTGCTAATGGTTTTGATGATAAATGCTTAAGTGCTGTCTGTTGGAGCCTGCGGGTCTCTCACGGCTGTGGCATCCCCTGTTGTGTTGGGGATCCTGTGCCTTGCTAGGAAGAAAAGGAGAGAGGACCACTTTTTCCCTGTTTTCTTGTCCCTTTCATCAAGTTCACACTTGAGAGAGATCCCAGCACCAACCATGCCCCAGCCACCATCCCTGCCCACTCTCAATCATGGCCACGCTGCCCCACATGCAAGGCCATCACCACACAGGACACAGCACGTGGTGCCCCCAACCCTACAGCCCTGGCTGATGGCTCTTTGCACTCTGCTGAATTATCTTTATCTCCAGAAACAGCTGCCAGGCAGGATCTGCCTTTAGCCAGTGAGGTTGCTGTCTTGGAACTCTCCAGCTGGATCCACAATTTTTCTCCTCTTTTTCCTAAGTTCATTCCTTTTTGTGTTACTCTTCCTTGCTCACCCTTTACATCTTTCCTACTCTGTTTATAGAATTCTCTCCTTCTCTACTTCTTGTGGGTGCCAGCGAGTTTATTTTACTTTTTTTTTCAGCTTTATTTTTTAATTCCTCTCTTGCTGCCTTTCTCGCTGCCCATCTCTCCTTCTTTTCCGTGCCCAGTCTTTCCTGCCACTCTCTCTAGGAAGGATGCTTTGCTGGGGCTGATTGATGGCCCATTAGAAAAAGATTAACAGGTGGAGGCTTGACTAGAGAAACAGATGTCAGGGAGGGAAGGAGAGACGGGGGAACAGGTGACCTTTTCCACAAGCAAAATGCAGGCATGGCTTTTCAAACATCAATTGCTCCTTACGACAGCACAAGAGAGAACGTGTGGACAGCAGAGAGGAGGATAATCCACCATCATAGCCTGTCGCTTTTATACATTGCACATTCTCACTGTCATAATCATTTGATTCAGGCTGAAATTGGCATCTCTGTTTAGCATATGGACCTCATGTTCCTGGCAAGTGTCATTACTGCCTGGCTCTCCGTGAAGTGATCTTCATCTCTCCCTTCCCGTGTGCACTTGCTCATTCTTTCTCTCTTTTCACTCTTATCTCCCATCCTCTCCCCCTCATTTTCAGGATGGTTTTGTTATTCAAATGTAATTATGGATGGAAATTGAGCCATCTCCCCTTTTTAGATTTTAAAGAAATGGACCATTTCAATAAAAATATGCAATGAGGAGTGCAAGAAATTAGCAAAGGGCACAGGAAGCCATAGATGTGAGGAGC